>VXAL01017097.1:57506-110765 GCA_013399475.1 Chauna torquata
CCCCAGTCTAGTTAGAAATGCTGCTGAAGCATGATGTGGGAGCTCTAGTCCAATACCTTGTGCATCCATTCTCCCTTCAGGTTTACTGATCTCCCTCTCTTCCCAAAGAGCCCCTCCCTGAGATTCCTGAATCCTGTCTCCGTGCTTCCCATAGCAAACCCAGCCCAAAGAGATGGAGAGAGCATGTGGCATTTCAACACCTTGCCAGTCACATGTCATTTTTTTGGCTGAAATCTGAGAACTTTTCAGAATACTAGCACTTTGGTTTTCCATTTTCTCTAAAAAGTGGAATTTTTTCAAGGAAAGCAGATCCCCTCTTTTTAAGGAAGAAAAAAAAAAGACATCCTCTCTCCCTCAATTTCTGCTGAAAAAGGTTTTGATCTGTTTCAGTAACAAGCTGTCTGCTGCAGTGTGTAAGGTAGCAATAAAATGTGATTTTTCTTAAGACATCTCTCTAAGAACTGCTCACTCCAAACTCAATAGATTTTTTGTCTTTGGTGCAACTGAAGTCATCTGATCATAGTACTCTGGTCAGGTTTTCTTTGTGTATTAAAGAACATTGTGTTCTCATCTCCCAGCATTAGGTTTGCACATAAACCTTTTTAAATTGGCCCCAGGAGAAGAGTCTGGAGAATTTATAATCAGGATCATAACATATCTTCAATAAAGTATCTTCATATAAGATTTCACATTTGAAGTTAGACACATGACTTCCTGATGTGGAGATCAAAATGTGATCACGTCTGCCCTCAAGCTCACATTCATAAACTCTAGTTAATCCAGTGCCTCCCACTGCCCCCACCCACCCACCAGCCACGCAAATATATTGATATTGGGCTTTCGGTGATCTATTAGGCAACACCTTGTCCCTTCTCTGTGTTGATGCTTTGTTTAATATATTTTGCATTTTCTAGCACTATAATAATGTTGTTCCTAGGTTGTGTTTGGGTAAGTGATACTGTAGATTACATATTTAAGAAAAAATTCTGATTTTACTTCCATTTTCAATATCTCATTTTCTATGGAGCCTCTGTTAATAAGGCAGTGCTAGTACTGCTAAAGAAGAAAGTTTAGAAGCTCTTGGAGGTTTCTCTGCACTTAGTTATCATATATATAAGAAGACACAGCCCCAGATAAGGGAACATAAGAAATTAAGGCAAAGGATGCTATAACGTGTCACCATAGATATATGTTATCACGTGAATGAATATCAGTATCTTGAAAGCATGCCAGAGGTTTCAGGTGTAAGGCACACCTCCATGGGGATGCTGACTTCTTAATCCAGAGTTTATTAGTTTAGGCGTACCACCACAGTATGGGCTTGTTGCTGCCTGTGGCTCGTACCTGGCAAATTGGAGCATGAGCAAAGAAGCTGTGGTGTGCCTGTACCTGTGTGCCACAAACAGCTTGTCCTAGATCTTCTGATGATTCATAGAAACCAGAATCTAGGTCTCTTGGAAGATGTATAAGTACTTACTGGCTGTTTTGTGTAAGATAAACTGAGAAAGTAATTTCAGGTATTCTTGTTTTCCTTTCTTGTTTTAATATGTGTTTCAGAGAGACAAAGCCTGAAAAGGATACTAAAACTAGAAGCTACTGCTGCACACACCCAAGTCAATGTGGCACGACAGACAGTCTGATATGGTGGCACCTTTGTGCTGTGATGCTTGGGTTGACATGATTGTGGGTCGACAGTGGCTGTGGAAGGCAATAGAAAACTTCTGTTTCTGCACAATTGTATCTCTTTTATGCATTACAAAGCAAAGCTAGTGGAAAGTAGCATCTTTCCACTACTTAATTCGTGCTGTACTCCTCAGTGTTATGGTGTCTGTGGGGATAGTTGTTCTTAGAGTTTTCATTTTGCTTTACTTTTGTATCATATGCACAGAGCTATCAAGAAACGTAAGCTTAGATTTGGTGACAAGCGTGCTAACTTTTGAAAACTTCACTAATTCCATTTGAAAGCCTAACAGAGGCTTTAAAAGTGGGCACTGGCAAACTGAGTGAGTTGCTTTCTTCTGAGACATTGAGGTAATGTCAAAGAGTCTGTATGGCTGGAAATCCCATTGTATAACAACATTGACATACGCTGTATGACTTTCAAAAGCAGCTTGGTGTCCTGGATGACAGCTGATACTGTGAAAATGAGTGAGCCTTTTGCTCTTAGGTCATTTAGGTAAAAACTTCTCTCCTGTATTTGATGTTAAAACTAAGACAGGCAAGGTCATGAAAGTGAGAAGTGAGTCAAGAAGACAGTATTATTGTTTCCACAAAGTTGAAATAATGATCGACTAGGCATGGTTCCCATTTTCTCCAGAACTACTGATGGTCTGGAAGAGAGAACTGCATGAAGGGTCTTAATTTTGTTTGCTTTTGTCTAATTCACCCAGGAAGACTTTTTAAGATACTTCTGTCTTCTAGTGATTTTTACTGCTAAGTCTGGTTTTGAATTTGTTTCAGCCTGGACAATAGAAATTTCATTGATCTATTTCTTGAAACAGAAGATTTCTAGTTATCAGGTTGCAGCCTAGCAATACCTTTGGGAATTCAGGAGAAATTTTGATTTACAGGACTTGATAAATATGAGCAAACAAAACTGCTTGTGTTTCATATTTCAGTTGCCTGAAGGGGCACAAATCTGTCCTCCTTAGCTTTAACACAAAAAATGTGATAAACATTTTTCATTCTTAACATGGGTGTAAAATTCCAGGGCACGTGAGGGGTGGGGAAGGGGGGGCAGAGAAGAAGAAATTGGTGTCCGTGATCAGGGTCTTTATCTTTCCTAAACCTCTGTCCTGAAGAGTTAAGTGCATGATGCTAATAATAAGCAAGTGAATAAATAAGAACTATCCTTCAGCAGCAGCTTCTTCTAGGATGCAATCTAACCAGCTTTGTTTAGAAAGTTTCAGGCTCTGTGATGTAATTTTAATGACATTTAAATTTAGCATTCATATTGCAGAGCAAAGAGAATTGCCCCTGTGCAGCAAGGTTTCCCATTTCCATGCAGGGGTGAAGTTAATAAGAATTCTGCTCATGGCACCATGGATCGTGTCCAGAGAGACAGTCGTGACTGGAAGTTAAAACAACTCCCTGCTCGCCACCTTGTCATTAAATAAATATTTGCCCATTTAAAAAGTGCTCATTATTTTAAGCAGTTGTTAGCATAAAAAAAAGGAGAATAGAAATTGATTTGTGCTTGCTGGGAAAGCAAACCTGATGACTACCTGAGTGTGATAAACAGCAAGGGCTGAAGAGGGAACACACATTCATACTCATCCCCAGAGTGTGCAAGCATCGCTGAACCCATGTGGATAAAACATTCATTATTGTTCCAATGAGGAACAAGGGGGTCAGTCTGGGAATCAAGATTTAGAGAGTCTGTGGAGCCCATGCTTCCTTTCAGCCCCATCTAAAGACCTGCTCAGCATTGGGAACTGGTCTACCCCAGTGTCAGCCGTCCTAGGTCACTGGGGACTTTATTTCAAGAGGAAGCTCTTCCTGCTCTGCTCCCCAGCTAGCACATTGCCGTTGCCTGAATGCTCTCCTCCTCATCAGATTTAAGTGGCTTGTGTAGCACTGATTTTGGTTCTGCATCTTTGTAGAGAAGAGGCTAGCGTTTGTGGTGAGGCACTAAAATGCTCTGAAAACAAGATTCTATATTCAGCTTAAGCTAATCAAAGCCTGCGTCGCTGCCCAAAGCTGGAATCTTACTTTCCGCAGTCTTTATCTTCCCTCATTGGTTTCTCAGCCCAGAACACCATGCACCTGCTATGAGGGCTGGGCAGCCACCGTGGGCTGGTAAAGGGGTGACAAGGTGGCCTGAGTGCAGGAACAGGCAGCTGGGTATGAGCAGAGAGGTGGCTGTGGAGTCGCAGGCCAGGCACAATGGTGAGTACGACCGTTGGGTACCAGTGGCATTAGTGAGGTCATCGCTGGAATTACACGTTCAGTTCTGGTGGCTGTCCTAAATATGGAGATAGGAAAATTTGGAAAAGAGCTACAGAAATGGGTCTAGGCCTGAGAAGTGTGCCCTAGGGAGACTGAACTTGAAGGTGGCTTCACTGTAGCAGCTCTGTAAATGAGTCATCTCTGAGATTGAGGGGACAATCTTCAAATTAGCAAAGACAAAATGTGATCAAATAGGTGGAATGGGAAATTCAGCCAAGGCTGTGCTAGAAAAAGAGTGTGATTTTAACAGTGAGGATAATTCCCTACTGAAACCTCTTATGAGGAGATATATGAGACCTTCACTGCCCTAGACTTAACTGAACAGTCTTCTAAAACAGGTGCAAGAGCTTCAAAACAACTGTGGGTTTGATGTTGGCACTGGGGTGGGAGATCTCTGGTCCGCAAGCTGTAAGATGGTACCAGGCTGTGAACAATCCTGTAAGGTTCTTTAGAAGGGAGACTTTGTTGACCGCAATATTTTTTCTTTGCATACCCGGTGTATTTCTCTGTGTCTTGGAATAAATCAAATGCTAATCTTAATGTTATGTTGCTTTTCATTTAAAATTGCAACATTTGAGAGTTTTTATTTTTCTCCTTAGAAACTTCTTCCTGTTCTCTGTTTTTATGGCCTGGAGGTTTTTTCTCTGTTTTTTTATTTATCATTTCATATTACTGTGGTTTGAAGATATATAGCAATGACGCAAGCTGCTGTTGAGTTTTGGTTCTTCGACTGTTTTCTATTTTTAGACTGTTCCTAGTTGCACTGAAAACAAGAAGCAGCAACTGTATTGGCCCCAATATATAACACGTTTTTTTGTCAGAAGATACAATGTGAATAAAATAACTTGCCCTATATTTGAGGACTATGGAGAACATGACCCTTTTAAGGAACATACTCTGCCTATATAAGTAATAGGTCTTGCTGTGACTGCCCAGATCTCCTCTGGACAATTGAAACCAGAATGAATTAACCTTGTCTCAGCATCCTCAGCAAGATATGGTGCTGTGACCAGCTGCAGCATGAGCTCACCCTACAGAGGGTGGTGACCTACAGCTCTTCTGCTGTTTAACTGGCCGTGAAATACTTACCAGGGACTGGAGCACAGATGTACCGCTTTGCAGGTGGATGCCCTAATCAGCCCAGGCGATTAGTCTCCTTGTCCCTTCAGCCCAAAGTCTGATAAAAAAGTGGAACTCCTCCTCCAAGAGGGGAAGAGTCTGGCACCTAGATCCTCAGAGCAATCGGAGGTGACAGAAGAACCAGGATTAACTCTTCAGTCTGAGTTGGTGGAACAGTGCCTGTCACTGAGCCCCTGAGCCCAGCTGAGCATCCCTTGTGCAATTAGTTTCAGTCTCTCATTTTTGCCATAGGAAAAAATGTTGAACCCTAATTTTCTCCCAAGATGTGATAGCAATGCTCAAGAGTTCTCAAAATTTCCATGGGTAAAAAAAAAAAAAAAAAAAAACACCATGCTAAAAGTCTTTGTTATAACTTTTTATTAGTGTTTGTACTTTAGAGGAAGCAGGAATTCCTGGTTCTACCCTTTCATGTAGCCATCTTGTATTTATCTCAAATTCCTTATAGGTAAAACCTCCATTTAGGACAAATAAAATGAAGTATTTTTGCTAGCAGTTTACTCTAAGAAGAGTTGTCTGTGAAAGACTTGCCAAAATTTATTTTTCTGGTATGTAATTTCCCTTTTTTAACTTGAGTTTCCTCTGAGGTATGGTCTCTGTAATTTTGCCTGGATTACATGAAGTAAGAAAGTTTTAGCTAAGCTCCTTTTGAAAAAGGAACACCAATATTAAGAAAGATTCTTCGTGAGATTGTTATTTCTACCATTAAAAAATACTCCTCAGTTTTGTATTATAAAAACTTAACTGTGGTGTGCTGTTTGAATAGATTAGAAAATACTCCTTTTCCCAGTCAGTGTGAAAACATTATTCATGACAAGCATTTAATGCTAAGGCACAGCTCCGTTAACCATATAAAACTGCCTCAGGTAAGACTCTTGTACAGGCTACATTCTTTCTCACGTTTTCATTTGATTCCTTTTCCCAGTTGTGTTCCCAGGTCTTGCCCTGTCTGTGTGGATATTTTGAACAGTGAATGCAACTGAGCAGACTGTGTCCATGTTGCAAAGTGCCAGCCCAAGCCCTCTCCTGGGGTCGAGCTGGTGGTCATTCAAGACCCCTGTGTAGGCATCAGTCACGAACCATGAGATTTATCTGGTGGAAAAGCCTCACTGTGGACCCAGCTTCCTTCACACCACATGGATAGATCAGACACAGTCCAGGCAGTGAACTCGAGTATCTGACAGCTCTGTCCCTAACAGGTATCTTTATAAATGCTTGTTTTAAGTCAAACCTACTTAAATCTGCCAAGATCCTACTATGTACTCAGCATCTTCATAGAGTGTGGCTCCTGATATGTTTTATTCCACTTGACATCCTGGTTTTATCACTCTTTCTCCGTCACAGACAAAGCCTATGGGCAGACATGTACAAGGCAGAACCTCACTCTTCTCTTCTGTCTTGAATCAGGTTTTGTGGATATTTGCTTTGTGATTATTCCCAAGTATTTCTGTCTAGCATCTGATTTAAAAGTGTCTTAATCAAAGTCAAGCTTCATGTAAGATCATCTGTTCAAGGCAACACCTAAACTGAACTGTAACTGTACACTCAGTACTCCTGCTTGTTTCTGAGGAGGAGTGTGTTTGATCCAGAAATTGAAGGATTTCTGCAGCTTCCGTTTCCATTGCTCTAAATTTTTAGCTTAGGATGTTTTCTTGACTTATGCTTGCAAAAACATGAGACCTCTACTTCTCCATCTATATATAGTTTCCTTTATTAATTGCTCCTTTTCCTTGCCCATCTTGAAATCAAAATGTTACACGGCAGTATAATTTGTCCTAACTGAAGGCATATTAGGAAGCTCTTGAAAACTGTTTGGTGGTGGTTTTGAAGCCCATGCTTTGGTGAGCCCAAGCGGTAATCCTAAGTACTTGGAATTTCATGGAGAAACCCTTCTCTCTATGACCTCCACATCAGAGGTTCTTATGACTTCTCCATATATCCGGTATTTTCCCTCTTCACATCTGTCAGCATCAGTCTGAATTGCTCATTTGATTTTTTGTTTGTTTTTCTCATATTCTTTCATATGCATCACTAGTAGATGAGCTTGATCCTGAAGTCAAGGACATGTTTTACTTTCTCCTGCCTGGTACCCTCTTCCATAATGAAATATGTTTTAAAGGTCCAGGGGGGACATCTGTTACCTGTGTCTGATGGAACAGGCACCACATGGGGTTAGGTATAGTAGAACCTTGGTAATCATTAAATAATTTGGGTTGGAAGGGACCTCTGCAGATCTTCTATTCTGAAACCGGACCCAGCACTCCAGATGCAGTCTCGCTACCTTTAACTTGTTGGCTATACTTAGTTGGTCTTTGCTGCGGGGACAAACTGATGATAAGCTACGGCTAAATGTGATAGGAGATTTACAGACAACCCAAGAGGATGAAGCACACTGATGCAAATGGTACTGAACTGAGATCTAGGTGTTTGCATTGCTCATACACCCACTGCCCCTGCTGATATGAGCAGTCTGTGCATCCTGTGGTCTCCACAGAGACAACTGCATCCTCTCAAGCAGAACGTGTGGGATTTACTGCAATGGTAAGCAGGTGTTAAAAGCACAGATGAGAGTGGGGAGTACCTGTATACTGATGAGATGTACCAGACTGCAAATGAGTTCACAGCACAGGGGTTCTTCCCAGAGAAGGCAAGAGGTGACTTCTTAGCATGTCCTGATATCAAACGTACCTCCTTTTTCCCTTTTCTTGGTGATCATGCGAGTTCTCCCTTTCTTCTCTCCCGTGTAGCTTTTTGGTTTGACCTTGCACTATGCTAGTACTCAGGGTCTGCTTGTATCATGCTTGTATTTGTCTTAGACCTGGAGTTCAGTGCCCACCTTCTGTGTTGGTTACATCAGCTTCTGAGACATGAAGGTTCAAGGCAGCGACTCCCGAGGGAGATTGCAAAGGAAAGAAGCATCAATATTTCTTCCTTCTCCAGTGCTTTTGCTGTTGCACAGAGCAACGAATGGGAGTGATGGCCCGGATGGGGTGTGAATGCAGTGCTGTTGAGGAAGTTTATTTGATGCTTCCCTGGCTGCAGGCTGGAGCTGTGAATCCAACAGAACACCCAAGAGCAGGATGAAGTGTCAAATGTCTTCCCTGGAGGCTGCATCTCTTGAGTCCTCACATGCTCGGGGAGAGGAGGTTTGTACTGCCCTGCACAGGAAGGCAGTGGACCAGAAACCCATAATTTAAGTCCAGAAGAGGCTGTTTATAATACTCCATTCTCAGCTCCTGCCTAACATGGGCCAGAGAATTCTTCCCAGTAATTCCAGTCTTGCGTGTTACATCCCAACCTGTGTTTGAGCTAGAACAGATCTCTCACATATAGGCATTTAGTCTTGTTTTAACCACACTGAGATGCAGAATTTGTTGCTTTCCTTGGTAATCTTTTTAGTCTAACCAAACCCCTGAGTGGGAGAATAGGCCTCAGACTGCTCCCTAGTAAACTGGGACTTTAAACCCTTTTATGAAGTTTCCTTTTTTTTTTTTTTTTTTGAAATAGATTTTCTAACTATTAGATGCTTAATCCTACAGTTCTTCATCTGACAAAATGTATTTTTGACTTCAGAAGCAGACCTGGCAGGCACTGTAAGTCTATTTCATTTCACCTTTTCCTCTGGATAGCTAAGGAATACTATTACTTATTGCTCCACTGTATTAAGGCTATTCTTGCAGCCATTAGCTTTTCCAATAATGCAAATATGTGACTGGTGTTGATGCTGTTAATTAA
Organism: Chauna torquata; assembly: GCA_013399475.1. Classification (NCBI taxonomy): domain Eukaryota; kingdom Metazoa; phylum Chordata; class Aves; order Anseriformes; family Anhimidae; genus Chauna; species Chauna torquata. Next base: position 66,327 of record VXAL01017097.1, read on the forward strand.
TCATATTTATTATTTTAATCTTCTTCAGTAAGATAGAGTCCAGCTGCTTGTGCAGATGCCAGTCAGTCAGGAAATAAAACCCCCCAACCCCAAAAGACAAATTGATGATGGATGGCTCTGTCTCACAGCACTCATTGCGTATGCACTTGCTGATAATCCTTGCGCTGCTTTTTCTGCATTGTTGACCAGCAGCTTGAGACTCCTGTTCTTTTTCATCAGTAGCTTGTAAAATGCCTTTTCGACATTGCTTCCTAAACGCAGCCTGCAAGCTGGGTGAGACTTGGCTGTCCAGGCAAGTGAAATGACTGCCTTGAATTTCCGGAGTAGTTATGGAAGCAAGCTGAAATGCTAATAACGTCTTCCCAGGCCTGTCTGCCCAGCCATGGAGTATCCTTCAGGGCTGTGTCAGGTATGAACGTGCTCAGCCCAGGCCACATCAGCCAGCTGACATTTCAGGTCCAAGAATTTCACTTCTCAGCTTCCGTGAGAGCAAGGTCTGGACGGTTTTGGGCTCTCCGAACAAGTAACTGTGGTTAGCAGGTGCTGTTGGTTGTCAAGGTAACCTTGCTAAGCTCTGAACCTTGGGGATAACATGCTGAAACTCCCCCTGCCTTCAAGGGGAGCAGCGTGGTCTTGAGGAGGTGGTAATTCATCGGTGTCCCAAGCAGTGGCAGTTGAAAATAACCAGGTGAAGGAATTTCCTAGAAGCTGTTGAGTTGAGGGGACAGGATCGAGCCTGTTAGAAATATTTTGTGAGCCCTGTCCAAATTAGAGATCCTTTACCATTCCAGGCGTACTCACTGCAGATGTGATGATGCTGTTTTGTGTGTGCAGAGTTCCACTGCATGGCATGTGTGAATGCTGGACTCAGGGTGCTCCTGTGATTTATCTGTGCATCCATAGAAATCAGTCTCTGATCTCTTCTTATCTGAGGGCCAAAGGTCTGAGCTCTGTGGGACTGTGGCACAAAGCAGCACTGAGCCAGGCACAAAAACTCAACAGTGCTAGAACTGCACAAGCAAACAGAAGACAAGGGGCAGAAGGAAATTTCTGCACCAACGTATTGCTCAGAGCCAGAGAAACCAGGCTGATTGATCTTTTGGAGAGATTATTAAGTCCTCTGTAGCGTAGACATCATTGTATTTCAATCCCATGGCTGGTGCTTCATTGTAAGCTCTGCTGTGTGCTGACCCAAAGCTGTTTGCTGTGAGCGAGGGCAGAGCTGTGGCCCTGTGGCAGCAGGGGACTGGCTGCAGCACAGCCACCATCGCACTGGGAACGTGATGTCCATACCTGCAAGTATCTTTCCGCTTGAGTTAACTGTATCATTGTAAACTTCTGACCTCACATCTGGGAATAGCCCATGCCAAATTAAGATGTGGCCCACAAGATTGCTAATGTGATCACAGCTGAAATGCAGTGAATATTTGCTTCCGGGGATAACAGTGGGATCTGAGATGATACCGGGAACTCTGCGGTATCTGCTTACTAGTGTAAACTGTGATGGCGACAGCGATTGCACCTCCATGTCTCATTAACTTTTTCACATATTTTTAGGAGCAAAAATATTTAGTCATTTTTCCAGCAAGGTCAAGCCTCATACCTGGTTACAGAGTACACCCCTGGATTACTGTACCCAAAGTATTTACAAGCAATGCCACGAGGGTTTCCCAGAGCCTCTGTCACTCCTATAAGCCTGGATGTCTCTCCACCTTTCTTATAGTGAAGTAACCCTCCCAAAGAACACTTATTAAAAACACATTGAAATGATTTTAGGGGGAAACAGTTTGATTAAATAAGACCTACTTCTAACCTCCCCTTCCCTGTGACTTGTTCCTGGAGCTGCAGGATGGTCCCATGACTGTTTCTGCTGCAGGGCTGTGCCAGGTGCCACACGCCCTGCACATCTGCATGATGAGATGGAAGAACTGTTCCAGCTTAGAAATCACTTCTGCAGCATTTCTAAATTATTTTGCAGCAGCAACACACTGTGCAAGTCTTAGAGCAACATCTGAACTTTGTCATGAGTCTGGTTCAGAGCAAACCCTGCAAAACTTTTTATACCTACTCATTTGTTAACCCAGAAGTGACATTCCACTCACAGCACCAAATTCACTCAGATAAGAGACACATGCTCTGCAGCAAGCAAAACTGGGCCAGCAAAGAGCTTATCCCATCAACAGGTAGCATACATATCCTGACAACGTAGATATCCTGCTATGACATCTCATTGAGTTTAAGTCATTGTAATTACCTGCTTTGGTCTCCTCCACAGAGAAGCTTATCCTTCTTGGAGCCAGATGCTTTATGATTGAAATAGAGTATACATTTTAATAAAATGTACGACCTCCAGTTACAAAGGTCAGATAGATAATGGTACAGTATATTACCCTCTCCTTCACATTCTGCTCCGATGCTTAGTTGTTTTCACCATTCAAAATGTCTTATTCTGTAGTTGGACTTTGCAGACTTAAGCATCCAAGGACTGGAAATTATTTTTCCTGGTTTAAAGGGTCTTCTGCACAGGGTGTGTTTCCACCATTCTTGTCTCTTGCTTTCATTTAAATCACATTTTAAGTTTCTCTTGGATAAAGGAAATAGCATAAATGGAAATCAGAATTTCTGTTCCACAGGAGATAATGGATTGTGACATTATATTAATTGAGTCAGAGAACATCCTCAATTAAACAGTACTGCAAAATGCAGGTAACTTGTTGGAGTGACCTCAAACTGAAATGTTCTGATAAGAGTCAAATACTTAAGTCTGTGTTTTTAAGAGAAATTTCATTTAAAGTGACAGTTTTGTGTTGAAAACTTTCTTTATTATGAAAAGATAGTTTGGGATGTTAGATGATACTGTTGGAAAATTAATTTACCCTGATCCTCTCTTTTCTTTCAAGATATGTCTTTAACATACACAGTTTACCAATATTCTTTCAGAAGCATGAACATTCATCCCCTCAGTGAGTTCATTATGCCACAAGCAGAGGAGACATAAATAAAATATACAAGACCCTTTTATAAATATATCCAAGGATATTTTAGGAGTTTTTGTCTCTATATTTTGCTCCTTTTATTTAATTTTCTTGCTCCGCCTTCCTTTTCAACAGTTTCCCTTGTTCTTTTGGTCAATTACACAAACAAGTTGCTAAGAAAGACATTTACTCTCTCCTCATGTCATTGTTATGCGTAGCTGGACTTGATTAGCCTTGCCATGCTGCTTTTCTTTGAATCTTTCTTCCACTTACTCTGTTAAATGCAACATGTACCTATTTTTAATAAATGTAGTTTATTGGTCTTATTCTTGGCAACTTTATTAGACAATAAACTACCTCACAACTACTTGTTGCCTTCAGCTTCCCAATATGATCACTTGGGAACAAAATTATTGCTTTCTAAACAACGTTTATTTCTTTTACAAAATGTAGACATCTGTATTTTCTTTATCTTTGCATATTTTTACAAGTGCTTCTCACCCTTATCATTAGGTATGTAGCTGATTGTCGATACTTGTGTACATCCACAGAGGTCAGTCCGTTCACTTAGCATGGTGCTGCTGAGAACTTCATCCCAGATAATTTCTCTTCCAAACTTTGTACACTTTCTTTTCTACTTATCTGGCTTTGACAACGACTCCCTCCTGAAAATGTTCAGGAAAACATTTATTTTATTGCTAACTCACTGATAAGCCTCTCCTGTGGATGGGAATCTGCAGGGGATGATTCCAGTGGGAATGGGCTGGCTTATCAGATGTGGATGCCAGGAAAGATGAGATCTATGCAGAGCACAGTGTATTGAAGTGTTCTTTGCCCACCAATCTTATAAGTAGACTTTGGGAAGCTGAGATGCATGCCACATCATCACAGTCTTCTTGCCAAGTGTCCTTCTGCTCTTGTGGCAGTTCTGCTGCCATGAGAGGCTCCACAGCCTCAAGATTTTCAAGAAAATCTTGAAATTCTATTTGATAGTCATATTTGCCTTTATTATTGCATTTATAACTCAGGAGCAGGGTCTAAGGGCTAGGGCTATTCTGCCCAACTTGGGCTGCAATCTTTGTTCCATGTGTTTTACATTCCAGATAGGATTTATGTTACCTTGTGGAAAACAAACAAAAAGCTGTTCTTCAGAATATTATAGCATTTTGATTTGCAATTGCAAATGATAACTGTGAAGTGTCTGATCAGAGGGGAAAGGACTCGGGATACTCAGGATAAAGCCAAGTTCATGAAAGGAGATTCAGACCGAGAGCTTCTCCTGTTCCAGAGTGTATTTCTCTCTCTAGTTCTATTCCTCAGATTAATTTATCCAGTTTCTATGTGACGAATGTCTACTTCTGGGTGGTAATTAGTTTCTTCTACATGCCTGCTCTTTTAATGAATTATAAACTTTAGTTTATAGGAGAGTAAACTATTTCCTATTCTTAGGGGTGAGAGCCCCAAATACAGGTCTGTAGAACTGCTGCCTTCCCCACTACTCTGTTTACACTGGAGAAGGGAACAGATCCAACAGGGGAAATGTAGAAAAGAGGCAGACAGCCGCAGTGATCCTGATACTTGGTTGTGAGGATATTTGCCTAGATTGTGGGACATCTCGATTCAAAATCTTTACCAATATCCAATACACTTGTAACTGGCACAGTCATATTTGGAAAGAACAATCTTGTCAACAGCCCCTTTCCTATTTGGCTTGGGTGAAGCATTGTATCCCTTTTGAGTCACTAGTTCTGTTCTCATGTTTATAAACCTTACCTGAACAAGGTTGCCAACAAAATGCGTATATTTCCCTGAAAGGGTTTGGTTTTGTTGAATCAGCAGTTTTTGATGATCAATTAAAATATTTTTATACCCTCCACCCCCACCCCACCCCAAAAAAGCAGGTATCCTACTTTTTTTAAATAGATCTTTTTTGAAATATATTTCAAAAAAAAAGAGGCAGGTATCCTAATTATATATTCAGCAAAAGATTACAAACCTGGTTAAATATGTAATAGTAGCAGACAAGCTCAGAAACTTTGAAATACTCTGTTCATCCAAGTATCAGGATGCATAGACCAGGATATTGTGTAAGTACATACCTTATTGGTGCCAGAGAGCCTAAAATAGATAGAAATATATAGAAAATGATATGTCAGCAAAATCATCTCCAAGCATGTTTCAGAATTTTCCATAAGGCATCAGGGGATCTTTGACCTAAGCTTGAAAAAGATTACTCTGCTTTTTGTTACATATCTTAGTTACAGAGTGACAATTTAGGTTCATTTCAGCAGAATCTATGCCATCAGAATCAGGCATAAGTTCTCCTGTGACAGCATTAGATGGATCATTTTTTAAAGAATGCAAGTAATTGCTTCTACTCCATCTTCCTAGATAGTCCAAAACTGACACTTTGGGTTCACGGCAACCTGAGTTCCTAACACAGGTTGAAAGGTGAGAGAAAAGTATCCCAAAGTTGCATTTTTAATATTCTTTTCTAGAACATGTTGTTTTCAAAGAAAAAAAAAAAAAAGAAAAAGAATATGAATTAATTTTTGAAAAGTGCTACAAAACTTGGGGACCTCATCGAACTCAAAGCACTGTTGTTCCTTACAGAACATACAGTAAGGTTATAATTTGCATGGGTAGGTCAGGGTATCTGAAGTTCGAATGTCTGTAATGACCTCTGTAAACCAAGTCTGTAAAGGGAATCTTTCCAACACTGACAGAACCAAATAGGCAGTAGAAAATGCCGCCTAGGTGTACCACCTTAGTAAATTCATTATGAAGGGGTGTTCACAGACATGTAGTCTGTGAAAGAAATGGGTTACAAACCCACTGAATGAGCTTTTTTTTTTCATGCTGTAGGTGTTCCTAAAGGCGATCATGCTAAACTTTGCTAAAGTGCACTTCCCCTTCATAATCTTGTATGCAGGCACTGGAAATTCAAGCCAAGACAAATCCAGACTAGAAACAGTCTGTGTGTTTTTCATAGCGATGGCAAGTAATCACTGGAGCAAATGTGAGGAGTTCTTGTCAGCTGTCTGTTGCTGGCATCTCTTAAACTGAGATTAGACATTTTTCTGAAACAGAACTGTAGTTTAAATGGGGTGAAATCCCAGGAAATCCTAGGTTCTATGTTGCACAGAAAGTCACACTAGATAATAGTAGCATTTCCTCCTGACCCTGTAGCCTCAATATATATTATTTACCACATGGTAAAGCTGCACCACTAGAGAATAAAGGCTGTGGGACAGTGGGAATTACGACATTTGTGCTATCAATATGCACTCAGGGAGCATTCCCTCTAGCTTTACTGCTGGTGTCCTGCTAACAGGAAGGTCCTACACATTTCTCCTCCCCCAATGTCCCTCAAGAGGCCCTGATGAATGAGAAGGCCCTATAAGGGTGTCCTGTAGTGGCTTAGCTGAATGCTCTTGTAGATGAAGGGGGATGAGAGATGCTAGGCCAGCTATTCCCTTCCTCTCCCTTGCCACACGCCCAGATGAAGCTTATTCCTGGCATTTTGCTCAGTTGGCAGGGGGGTGAGCATTGAAAGCAGTAAGGATTAAATCTTACCACTTCTTTGGGATTTCTTGCAGGCAGCAAGTCAGGATTGGCCAAATCCCACCAGGCAGAGATAGAGACACAAAGGGCAAGGGAATGGTACAGGCACTAAACTTTCTCCTTACTGCTTCAAAATGCTCCTAGTAGCCCTTCCCAGGCTTCAACCATAGGTAAAGACTGGTAATTGGTAGTCACTGGTTGTGATTAGGCCATGAGTGTAAGATCTGTCACAAGGCTATAGGTAATGTGGACATGCCAGGACAGTTCTGTCTCTTCTCAGTGCCTGAAACCCTGCAGTGCTCTACAAAGAAATGAGAAGCAAAAGGTTATATTGGTAAACTTAATCATATGAATCTGTTTTTCATGTGCCCTTGATACTGTAAAATCAAAGCACTGCACCCCTGCCAGGCATTAAAATGCCGGATTTGAGGGTCATTAAAAGCAGCAGCATGCTTAATCAGGAGCCCTTATAGAGCAGCACAAAGCTGCTCTTCCCTTTCTATACATGATTTATTTTTTAATAAGGGCAACCAAGATGGCAGCCTGTGCAATACACTGTGCTGTGCAAGCTGCTCTGCAGCGGGATGTGATGATTTGCAAACTCTCTCTGCAGTGTTAATGTCTATGTGAACAACTTGGAGGAAGCAGTGCCTTCTTATTGCTTTAAATGGTTTCCCTGGTTATATGGGCCTTTCACATATGGGTTAAGAAGGGAGTTGCAGGACTCATTATGTGGATATGAATTTTTAAATGGTGTATCTTTATTGCCTTATGGTTTCCTCCACAGACTCCCACGCTGGGTAACCAAGATATAGAAGCTCACACCCTGGGTCTCTGGGGAGCTGTCTGGCCTTCATCAGAAGATGCTAACTGGCCATTATGGTAGGCCTGGCTTACTAGCTTCATTCTCAAATGTCAAGAAGATTAGGTGTGGGACCAGAGGAATCTTGAGCTGAGTTCTTAGGAGGGCAAAATGCAATGTGCTGGAGGCAGTGGAAAGTTGAGCCACTGTCCCAGTTCATTATACCTCCAGGAGTCACCTGGGGTGGGATTCAACTCCCAAGTAAAGCATGGGATCTTCTGGACAGGTGCTTTGGACTTCACAGTGTCAAAATCTTCAGAGAGGCTTGGCAGACAGCCACACACACCAGCTATCCACATGTTCTGTATAGGAAAAAATGGCTTAATGTGTTCCCATCTTGAAAAAAAAGCCAAGCAACCAATCTATCCTGTGTGATCTGATACTGGCCCTTCATCCTTTCAGAGAAGACTCACCACCCCAATCTTCATCACCATAGCCTCCTTGCTTAGGGGCTGGCTGGTCGTTGCTGTCTCCTCTCTCCAGCTTTGCCAGCTCCATTTGGCGCCCAAGTTACCATGCCTAGCAGCAGCTTTCAGCTGTGGGTGCAGCCAGCAGAGCCTCAATGGTGAGGCACACAGCCCTGATAGAGGCATACACCCAACCTAGCTGTTTCTTCCTGCAGCAGAAGTATTGCATTTAGACCAAACACAGACCTGTCACAGGTCAGGCTGGGATACAGCTAGCATGTACCAGAAGACTGTAAATCCTCTGTCTTCCCACCTTTTCTCTTTCGGGATACAAGGCTATTATGCTAATCTTTATGGAAAGGTGAGGTTTTAAAGTAGGAGAGGACAACCACAGGGAAGGCACGCAACAATGTGTGAACAGCACACAGTGAGGAAGGCACCTGCTGTCCTTAAGCATTTTCAAATGTTAAGAAAATATAATTGGGGGCATAAGTTGAAAGAGTGCACAGAGAGCTTTTAAAGTAGAGGGCTGGTGCTTACATGAGGGATTGCCTTTTTGTCTCTCTCTGATCTTGGCAGCCTCCAGGAGTTGTCATATTTAAATGGCTGAAGGATTAGGAAAAGAATTTCCATGTGGTGGACAAAATAAGGATCACTTTTGCCCTTTCCTTTCAAGTCATCATCTTTCATTCAGAGTCTTTGCTAAATAAACAAATCCTCACAATGTGAGCTACCATTTATTTGTCTTCATTTCAGACGTAAACTTGCCTCTTTCATGCTCTGTTTTGTTAGCCAGGGAGACCATTCTGAAACCCTGGGGAAATGCAATTGTACATCTAATTTCCTACGTGGTGAAGGCAAATGTTTTCAAAGAGATCTGATGACTGTGGGCAACCACTTTGTGAGAAACATAAAGGGAACTTGCAACTCACAAAATGCTGAGCCTTTTGAAAGCTGTCTGCTTAGACAGAATTTGATGGAGGGAAAAAAAAGTTTGCTTGTTTTTTTTTTCCTTTTTTAAGCTTGCAGATGGAGCTCAACTCTTATGAGAGCAAGGGATGAGTAGCATGGATATGAGCCAGACGTAGGACTGGTAGGCTGTGTTGCGACTGCTCCAGATAGATGTGTTGATCCCTTGGCGTGAAGCATCCTCTACTGTTCCCATCCCAAGCAGCTCCTGATCACGGACTAACAGTGGAGCCATGGTGTTGATTATCATAACACACAGGGAAGGTTACAAAGGAGCCTGCTTTTCATCAGAGACTGAACTGGAAGGGTTCATTTCCCTCTAGTCAAGCCAAAGTTTTCAGACCAGTCGGGTGTCTTTTCCTGATCTTGTTGTACAAACTCATCCCACTTGTGTGGCCCTGAGACAGAAATATTTGAAGATTACCGTGTGTTTGCTAAGAGTGCTTGAGCTGGTTCAAAGAGCAGTGAAGACAGAAGCCTCAGATTCCTCTGCTTTTTGTGCTGAAGGATCCAAAGGCACCTCCCAAGTTATAAATACCTTCCACCACTGAAGTGCCACCATTTTTAGGATACTGCATGGATATCCTGATGGATGGAAGAAACTAGGAGTGACATAGTGTAGCTGTGGGTACAGGTGTAAGTAGCCAAAGGTTGAGTCAGACCATGACCTGATGACAAGATGCTCTGTGAACTCCTGAATGACCATGCAGCACAAGCAGCGTTTAGCTCTCATCTGAAGGACCAACACTTGGTTAAACACTTGGTATTCCTTTTCTGTGTTTGGTTGAAGAGCTCAACAGACCCTGCTAGGGTTTGAACTGCTGCCTAAAAGACATTGATAACAGACATGAAGTTTTATAATGATATAAGGTGTTTTGCTGTAAGTAACCCTGTGTAGTTAGGAGACAGATTTTATGTTTCTACCACTGTGGTAGTTCTTCCTTGCCTCTCTCTTTTTTTTAAAGAAACCTATCCTGTCCCAAATTCAACCCCAAATTTCCAACAGACAGCACTGTCCACAACATATGAAAAGCCTCCAAAGGAAATATTTTGAAAATGTTGCAATTTGTTATTGAAAATAAAGAATATTCACTGTGCTTCTGCCAAGACAGTGTGGCTTGGCTTGGCTGTACTCCTCCTTTGTATGCTGATCTGGAGCTCAGAAGGGAAACTGAGACCAAACAACCCAATTCAGCAGTTCCCCATGCTCCCAGACACCACCTGCCCCACCGCAGGGACAATTTGGGGACACTGCCCCAGGGAGGCGGATGATATGCAGGGTCATGAATGGGACTCCCGTTGCCTGGTCCCATCATCAGCTTACCACAGCACTTTTGACATGCAGCTTTATCTTTGTCTGCATTTCACTACTAATGCAATGCAGGTAATAACGAGCTGTTTGCTTGTGAAGTGCTCTGATCTCAGTGTATCTCATTATAATTGCGGAAAAAGTGATTGTTTTCTCACATAGTAGAGGTGAAGCTCAAGGTTCATCTGAAGGCAGTGAGATTGCAAGGGCTGGTGTAGCAGATACAGGCTGTGTCTGGCTCTGACAGCCTCTCCTTGAGGAACACGTGAAGAGGGCAGCCACTTTTATCTGTCAAGAGAGAGTGTTTTTGGAAGGCTTGAAGGTGCTTTCCCCTCTCCTTCTTGGAAGCCATTAATTTCTCTGTTTCTTCCAAATTCTGTATTGTCTATCATCATTAATATTCCAAATGTGTGGGTTTTTTTTTTTTGTTTGTTTGTTTGCTTGTTTTTTAAAGCATAAGATAAAAGGGCAGATTGATAATGTTGGATAAAATATTTCCAACTATTTCTAAAGGATTTTTGATTGTGGCTAGGATGTAAGATTCAAATTTTGTTTGGAACGATGTTTTCATTTTATGAACTTATTCTGGACCCCCCTTTAGACCAGGAACGCAAACAAAAGCCAAGAGAACCATGATAGAGTCACAGAAAATATTTTCTTTAAATTGGTGCTCTTTCATGGCCTGAAACAGCTCTAGCTTTATGCTTAAGACTAAAAGCATCAGTGGGGGATACAAACAGACGAGAGTTTGATCTAATGGACATGGAGGATACACATATTCCCTAGAAGAAAATCTCCCAGCAGGGTCTGGCTCAGTTTAACATGTTCTGACTGTTCAAACAGCTTTTTTTCCCAGATATTTTTTCCCTTTAAAATATTGCTGCTTCTTTAAGAGCCTTCTGTCATGCTGTTGAGACTCTCCCAAACATAACCACATTGGCACTAGCTAGCCCACTTAATTCATATTCATAATTAATGAATATGCCATAATTTGTATTCACTCAGCTGCCCCCTAGTATGGTGGCATCAAAGCGGATACAGAGGTTTTAAATGTGCAGGACTGATTAAGAAGAGAGGGGAAGGCAAATTTCACACTTCAGTTAGTGCTTCTGAGTCAGTCCCTCCGCTGCAGATTGCCTAACGCAGTTGGCTGCTCCCTACAGCTGCTGCCGAGCATGAGAAGCAATCCAGCTTGCCCTGAAGTCTCTGGTTAACAGCAAAGGTCATGGGAAAGCAATATTGTGGTATTTGACAAGTTAACACTGCAATTAAAGAGAGGCTAGGAAATAAGATCCTGCTGATGGTTGGCTTATAAACATTGGATCTCTTCGTTCTGGCTGATATTCAGGACAGATGCCTATGAAAAGCAAATGAAATCCATCCCTGTTGCCCAGCCTGCAGAAGGAGTATGTCTTTCACACCAGGAAGGGCACAGACAGGATTCAGCATTACTTGAATGCTTGTCCCAGCCACATCCTGGCAACATGCCCCTCTGCTGAGAGTGGTGTTCGGTGCAGTGCAGCATGATTGCTCCAAACTGGCATTTGGCCATTTGTTCTTTTCCTCCATCCCCAGCTTCATACCTGTGGTCTCTTTCAGACCATCTAACTTCACCTCTCCCATTTCCTACCCAATTTCTGCTCAGATGTAACTCAATGAGGAGATAGAAAGCACATGAAAGTTTGCTGCCAGTGACAGGATCTGCAGAGGGACAGGTTGCTCCTTGCTGCATGGAGGTGTAGTTTGATATGGAGGCATGATGCGGACAGAAGGACATCATGTGTGCGGATGTTGGCATGTTAGCATGACCTCTTCTTTGGTTCCCCCCAGAAGGTATCATTTTGACTTCATGGCAAGCAGCCTACTGCAGGGACTGAGCAGGATGCTGGGGCCTCTCTGGGGAAGGCAGAAGACTTCAAACAGAACTTTGGGGCTTTGATACCAATGGGAAGCAGAGAACATGTAAGAGTAGCCTACATCTCATTGTTGTACATCTCTCTCGGGACAGGGCTGTGTGTGGCAGCAGGTGGATCTGTTTGGGTCCCAGCCCAATCCAGACTGATCTTCTCGTGTTGCCCAGTGGCTGGAGTGGAGCAAGAGGTCTTGGTGCTGCGCCAGTGCAGAGCTGTGCATCGCCACCTCTGCACGTGCATGCCTTGTTCTCCACCTTCTCTTGGGAAAATTTGCTTGAAGTTATAGCAGAGTGCGATGCTCATCGCTGGAACCCTCTGTGTTATCCCCCAGCTGAGAGAGCACTCTCTTGAGATGTGACATGTATCAGGAAGGGGGGGAAAAAGAGAACATCAGAATGCCCTCAGACTGCCCCAGCCCTTGAGCCTGTTGGAGGGAAAGCAATTCCTCAAGTAAACCTCTCTGTGGAAATCCCCCAGAGTGCTTCATCTCTGTTGCTTCCTCCGCCCATGTGGGGGTAGAGAGCTTGTGCAGGCCAGAAGGGACCACAGAAATGACTAGTCTGGTCTGATCTCTGCAGAAAATTCCTTTTCAGAGTGCCTTCCCATAGGGTACTAGTGGGTACTAGGCCTGATGTTGACCCTCTGAGAAAAGCAGGATCTGCTTAGGAAAGAAACATACATGGAGCAGGTGGGTGAAGGGGTTGCCTCTACGTGCAAACTAAAATTCCCAGGGGTGTCTCTCTCCTCTCCTGCTCATACACAAATCACTTTTTCTCTTTTTCTTTTTTTCTCTTTCTTTTTGAATTAGTGGAAGGTATGAGACTAAGTTATTTAAGTTATCAAACACAGGGACAAAACATTCACAACCCATTCTGTCTCTGCAAATTTTGTGAGACCCACTGAAGCCTCCAGTGGGTAAACGGATTCCCATAACCCTATTTCCTTTCCCTTTCTTCCCTTCTAGTTCTCTCTGAAAAAGCTTTCCTTTTCTTTGGTATATTAGATTTGCTTGAACCTGGCTTTGTAACATTTTAAAGTGATCAAGACCTCCCCTGACCATTATTGCAGGCTGCTGTGCTGTGTGCAGCTCACTGCTGCTGCCCACAGAATACTCCTGAGCGCTCGCAGTGTGGCTTTTGTAAGGCAAAAGGCCAAGAGAAAACTGGAGCAGTGCCCCATAGCAGTGTGTGACAATAGGTTCATTGTATTCATTCATATTAGATTTCAAATGATATTATTGAAGATGGCTGGTCAGAAAAATGGAATTTTCATTCTGTAGAAAACTTACAATTCCAGTTTTCAACCCAACACAAGAAGTCAAAATTAAATACTAGCTGGCATTTGGGAAATTTTTTGTTCCTGAAAAATTGAAATGGCTCTCTTGAAATGCTTCGTAATGGTAATTTAGAACATTTTGTTCTTATTTCTGCTGTCATAATAGTAGCTAAAATTATTCTATTGAGACAAAATGATTTGAATGTATCACAGTGAAATGTAATTTCCCAGTGAAAGCACTGATGGAATTTGATACTTTCGTGAAAAACTTCCCGATTTTGTCAAAAAAAAAAAAACATTTACTGTTGTAAAACTTGAATAAGCAGACTTTTTGGACTTGTTTTTATTCCATTGTTATTTGTGATGTTTTGTTGTAAAAACAGCAAAAAAATCAAAGCCAAAGAACAGAAAGTCAGATTTGGATGTCTTATGTTCAGATAACTAGCATGGAGAAAAGGAATGATAGATTTTTTTGGTCTGTGTTTCCTCTGACTTTCTGTTCGGTTGACCTAATAATTTAGTGAGTTCTCTTGCTCCTTAGTGGTACTGGTCTAATCATGGAGACATAAGTCTAGTGCAAGATGACAGGAAAATCTATTAAGGCTTTATGAAGACCATCTTCCTTCTTTTTTTCCTTCTAACATGGAAGATGCTGCACTGGGCTGTGGTACCAGACCTGAGAAGACATGCTCTCTCAGTCCCTGCTGGACAGATAGCCACAACTGCTGCACTCAAAATATTTGGCAGTGCTTTAGAATCTGTGTCTGCACAGGATGCCTCCGGTACCTCTCTGCAATGTGCTTAGTCTCTGCTCAGCTTTCTCTGATAGGCTGTGCATGTATTTGTTTCTTTTTAGAACTGAGCTCGAAGGGCTGTAATGCCTAGACAGGGTTGTATGTAGGGGTGCAGGAGATGATAGGTATTAGACGCTGTTTCACAAACTGCTTCCCTTTATGGATAAACTCCTTCCCATCTGCGTTTTTTGAAGGCCAGTCATCCTTTGAACCACTTGGGAACTACAAGTGATCGTCTTTTGCATCATGTAGGCAGAGGGGCACCATGAATGCTTACAGGGTCTCCTGAGTGGGAAGATCCTACCCACATCAAGTTATTCACCCACCTTAGCAAGCCTGACGGCTCTCTAACACTAATACTCCTATGGCTTCTAACATACCAGCTTTTAGGCAGGGGCATAAAGCCCACATTATTAGCATCCAAGATACATTTCTATTAATAGCTGTTCACCAGTTCTAAATTAGATCAGCATATATTGGAGGTATATAGCTGAATTAAACTAGACTGAGCGTAGAGCTATTATCAGAATTTCCAAATTTTTAATGGGATTTTTCATTGTCTTCTTATCTTTATAACTACAACAAAATTTTCCTTAAGATGCTACCTTGACAAAATACAGGGCTCCTACAGAGAGATAATAAATAACCTGGCATATATTTCCCCCCACCCCACTCCCTGCTGCATGATTGAATTTTTCAGCACCTAATAACAGTTCTTACCAGCACAGCAATATCATTTCTAAATCTCAACACACAGAAAAAACCGTAAGTTTAGACAATATTGAAGTGAAGCAACTGAAAGTTGGAATTGAGTTCTTGGCACTGAGTGTGAAGTCTGCCATTTATTCAACTTCTAAAACATCCCAGGATCCATTTCAGAACAGGCCATTGTGGATATTTTAATTCAATGTCTGAGGACTTTGTGACTTCATTCCAGGCTTTTAAAAAGTCTATTAAATGTTCCAATTGCTTTTGCAGAAATCACAATTGTCCTCTGTGACTGACTGTTTTTTTGTTATTGGGTTTTTTTTTTTCCTCCAGCCTCAATAATTCAGACCTGTTAAGTGCTGACTGATTTTTTCAGCATCTTGAAGACGTAACATCAGCACTAAAATTTTAGTCAGGGTCTGTAGCTAACTCTTTCTCACTATGAAAATTCATAGGGTTTCCAAAAGACCTGGCTTGTTCCCACTCATGATGCAACTGTGCCAACTGATTCTAACACTTTTGACAGAGATATGGTGATTGGTGAAGGCAGGCGAGGGAGAATAATGTATCACCAGAGTATAGGATCAGTCAGCTTTAGCAACAACAACAAAATCCAGCAAAGCTGTCCTCAAACTGAAATAGAAAATAATGTTTTCAAAAGTAGCCACTCATTCCTCCAGTGGGAGTCACTTGCTCAGGATGTCATGCACAGGTCCGTGTACCTGATAGGGTTATTACAATATAAACTCCATAGCCGGCAAGTGCTTTTATAGCACTCACTGCCATGCAAACTATCTGCTGGACAGTGCCACAGAAATGCCTGCATGGCCCGCAGCTCTGCATGGGACAAGGGAATTTATTTGCATTTGTTACTCAAGCTAGTCATTGAATTCACCTAAATGTGCCAAATCAGATGTGCCAGTGAGATTTCTTCCTGTGACTTTGAGAGGTGCCACAATGAGCTGGGGAGGGGGTTCGTTAAGGAGGTTTGATGTGTCTTCTGAGAGGAATGAATAATGAAATGATTCAGTGTATTTACTGTTGGAGTTAAATGCTATGACCGGAAATGGAAAGTGCTGGAAGTGAAAAGACAGTTCAGGAAATGGTCAAATACATGAAAGGAAAGCTTGTTTCGTGTCTGTAGGTATTAATTTCGGGAAAAGCTGGGTAGGTGGAGTTATGGTAGCCATTCTAACGATACATCATTAGGCACATAGAAGCAGCTCATCTTGTACCCAGTCTTTCTAGTTGTCTTCAGTGAAATGCTTTACCATTCTTGTTGCATATCCTTCAAAATCATGTTATTTGGGTTTCACAGTGCTGAATAGAGGGGGATTGACTGTGCTTGTGCAGCTGGCAGATGGAAAAGAGAGACATGGCTCGTGTTGTTCAGCAGGTCAACAGCAGACCTGAAACTGGACAGCAGATCTTCTGTTTGTTTCTCTAACCACTAGAAACTGATGCATTCTTTTACTGCTTGTATCTTGGGAGATTTACAACTTAAAACACTAAGAAATAATACCACAATAAATTTACTTGTTGGCTTATTATATGATAATAGACAATGAATATCTTAAGACAACAATGCTGATCATAATTAAATCAATATTATGAAGACGTTCAATTGCTCCTGGGCTCTCAGTTATTTTAGTGCCAATCTGGATTAATAGACCATATGAGAGAATTGGCCTCAAATTTATTCTGAAGTAATCAACATTGATAGCTGTCCATTAATGCTGCGTTCTTGCCTGAGTCTGTAATGTTTGAAATACAGACTTCTACTCTGAAATGGACAGCTGCAGAGTACTCTTGGTACAGCTCTAGCAATGTACTAAAAATCAGCACAATTCTAGCTGGTATGTGTTATCTTCTGAACAACAAGACACAAAACTTGGAGTTGTGGTCCTGAATGCTGGTTGTTAGCCACGGATTTTTTCACAGCCTGATGAAAAGAAAATAGCTGGGGTTGACTGCCCACTCAGTCTATCTTTGTGGACAGCTAACAAACGCAGTTCTTCTTCAGCACCTGTTCTTCAAAATCAGGGAGATGTGCAATGGTGGAAAAGAGCATCTATGCTTCTATTGATTACAGTCCCAATTTCTTTTCTTCAGCAAGTGCATGGCCCAGTAGAACACCCTTGTCTAATGGGATCCTATCTGCTTGGCAGCATTTTGGTGTTCTTTCAGAAGAATCTGAATCTGAATATTAGTCAGCATTGTACATAACAGTGATGTGGGTGTAGTGAGTGTTCATTCAGACACATGGAGGTTTTTGGGTTTTTTTTTGGTTTTTTTTTTGATTTTTTGCAATCCAAATGAATATGTGCCTGTTTAAAGTGGGATCAGTTCAAGAAAGCTTTGGTACTGGTCTATACGGGAACTCAAATGCCTGGAAGTATAGCATGATGTATTAACCTCTTAGCTTTAAGCCCTTTAGATCTTGGAATTCATAGCACAGCATTGAGATACGTGGAGGAGAACTAGAGGTTTACTAAAGTAAACCATACAATGCTGAGGCTATCACTGATTTTCTGCTTGTGGCAGAGTAAATGGCTCTGCAGATGTTATTTTGCTGGGGTGAGCAGCAAGCTCACCCCCCCAAAAAACAGTTTGCTCAGAGGGTAGAAGGCTACTGGCGAGGATTGCTGAAGTTTCTTACTTTCTTCTCTCCTGGCCTTTGATTAACAGACTGTCAAGGCTGTTCTTCACTTACAGCACTGCAGCAGTGGCAGGTATAAGCAAGACAAATGCTGCTTTGATTGAACTTGACTGGAGAAATGCAGTCAATGGTGACCCTAAGAACTTATTGAATGTGTCACTGTCAATGTATTTTCTCAGAGCACGAGCACTTTAATCCATCAGGGTGGTAGCCCAAATCCAATGGAGACAGAAGGCCAAGTGATGCCTTGCTACAGGATATTTTCAAAGACTGGAGCACAAATATTTTTTACTTTTTGTTCACTCTGGCTTGTGTCTAGTAGTCCTTAAAAACACATGTGAAATATGTCACCTACCGTGCAGAAAACAAACTCCTTGATGACCACAGGGCCAGCTGGTTGACCTGATTTCTGGAGTGCTTGCCAGCTCTTCAGCTGGGCTCTTAAGTCATTTTTTAAAGGAACAGTTAATGAACTCTGGTCAAATTGGACAGTCTGCTCTCAGGGCAACCCTGGCACAGCCAGTGGTCCATGGAGGATGAGCAATAGCACGCACTGTTGTGACTATTTTTCAGAGGTGTTTTTCAGTTTGTCATTTCCATAGAGCTCAGTACTGTAGGTCAGAAAGGCAGAGGCTGAGGAAGCCAAAGGCAGGCAGAGCCCAGCTAGACACAACCCCTGGTGAGAAGCAGTGAGTGACTGCTTGCTATAAACAGGACTTGTGCTTCTTGTCTGACTGTCTCTTTGTTATTTACTTATTTATTTATTTGCTTTGGATTATGTTTCTGAGCTGAGAAACCTTGGACTAGGCCTTGAGGTCAAGGCCAGCTCACTTGGCTCCGCTCTCTTGCAGTAATACAGGGCAGCCCAGTGATGGTTCTGCCACCTCTGATCCTGCTTGTCCACCCCGCTGCACTGACCAGGAAGAAGGTGTGAGCAGGCCCCACCTTAGTACTTCACATGCAAAGGAGATGTGGTCCAGGGTGTTTCCCAACCACAACCTTACACTCCTGTCCTCAGGTGAAGGTTTCCTTAAAAGAAGGGACCTATGAGGGTATAAGTCCCCTCCCAGTCTCCTTTCTGCGGCCATTGCTTTAGCTTTGGGCTTACTGGCATCTCACTGGGACACAGGTTTCAGCTTCACATGGCAATCTTGCCTGCTGAAACAGCATTGGAAATGTTTGGTGTGGTCTGTGTTAGCTTGTAAAGAGCCTTCAGTGCTTGTCCACCTACTTACAGTGAGCGCTGAATACTCAGACTCTTTATGCAGTTTCAGCATATTCCTGTCCCTTGACCTAACTGTCATGAATTAAATACTTCCAGCTGGGGAACTGAAAAGAATATACACCTGATTCAATACTTGTATTTTGTGGCTAAGGATGTAAGACACATACTTGATACTACTTAAGTAGTATGGCATATGTTTAATGGAGATCACATGTATCCTGCCACTAATATTCCAATATCATAACTAAGTACTTTACATTGATATTTATGTTTCCAGAGCATTAGTATTTTATTTGCTACAGAGTTTGGACATTGGAAAGATTCAAACACTTGCTGGATTGTGTATAATACAGCACCCAAGAACTATTCTTAAGGCCTGTTAACAAATGAATTAACCGTATTGGTGAATAGCTTTAAAATCAATTACTATAATGTTTCAAGTCATCAAGAACATTTTCTTTAAAAGCTTTGAGCTAAAATATAGTGAGATAGTTTATGAATTATTTGTAAGAAAATGTATTTGTGTGCATATATGAATGTATACCTGTGTGCATGTTAGAAGGTTTATTCTACTATCCATAACATTATTATTAATTAGCACTTCTGGGAAGATTCCAGTTATGGGTCATGATTCTCCTAGGCACTGGAAAAAAGCATAGCAGAAAAGATTTTTAGAAGATGGTTGTTACCATAAGGAACTACTCGATATATGTATATTGGAGTGTCAGTACACCCACACACTGACCTCATAGGTGCAGTATGTATCCATACATGAAACAGAAGCAAAAGAAAATGTATCAGACTAGAAAGCCAACACTCTTTCTGCAGTGTTTTTAAGTGCAAAACAGGTGAGATATTTTTCCATGCAATAGTTGTTCTTGTTTTCAGTAGCTGAAACTGAATTGAGTGTAAAGCACATTATGTAAACCGGCATTGCAACATTAGCCATTGCTCTAGAGAATCTGCAAGGTAGGAGGTGGTAATCAGGATGAGTGGGAAATAAAGTCCTCATAAAAGACTGTTGCTCCTAAAAGTGGCTTTTTAACCACATGGTTAAAATGCTGCATGAAATTGCTCTTGTACTAAGGGAAAGCTAATGTTGCTAGCATGCCCTGAGGCAACCAGTATCTGGGCATTTTTAGCTAAGGTTTTGCCCTCCTCCTATCTCAAACCCCTGAGAATTGGGTTCATGGCACTGTCAGAACAGAATGATTGCTTAGAAAAGCTTAGATATTATGGAGCATTTTTGTAATGCATAGAGCCCAGTTTTTAAGTAGGCTCACTTGATATACTGGAATTGAAAGGTTCATGAATACTTTCAGTATAATCTTTGTAGCCTGGTAATGTTTTGTCTCTCAGGAATCGCCAACATCTTACTTCCCTGTGATACCAGAACACTAAATAAACAGACTTCCCTGAAGATTATGGGAAAGAGAGAAGGCACACAATAGAAGCAAGCCAGTAAAACCTCAAAATTTCCTGCTAGCCTGACCCAGAGGGAAAATTCCCACCTAGCCCCAAACCTGGCAGTTGAAGGTAAGCACTACACACTTCAGAGAGCAGAATGTCATTAGTAGTCTCAGAAAAGCAGTATCCCTCATGTGTTGAAATTCAGTTGCTCTTCAGTGCCCTGAAAAGGAAGGAGGGAAGGAAAAAAAAAAAAAAAAAAAAAAGGCAACCAGCCAGAAATTAAATTCTGCTTCGAGAGAGGAAAGAAATATGAAATCCTTGCTGTCTATTACATGCAACCAGTAGCAGCCCCAAAATATGAGACTTGCATCATGTGACTGGAAAAGAAGTCACCAGTCACCCTCTCTCCTTACAAACCTGCTCAGATATATTAAAGAATGAGACAAAATGCTTTATGCTCAGGGACATTCCGAGATGATGAAAATGGAGCACTAGGTGGTGTCCTAAAGTGATGTCCTAAGGTGGTGTAAGGCAGAGAATTCTGGTTAGTGTCTCAAGGATGAATCTGCAAAACATTGCTGGTTCTGCTTTGTGTTAAGACAAATAATTGTCTTAATTACTTTTAATTTTGCCAAGACTGTAACTTTCTCAGTGCAACTGTAATTAAGTAGTTGTTCTGCTACCTAATCAGGATTGTCTGTCTTTTTTAGGCTGTTCTGTGCTTTCTCCCTTTAACAGGAAATGGTATGGGCCAAGCTTTTACTGCAAGTCCAAGCAATTTGCCTGCTGGAGCTAGTCCTTCAAAAAATAATTAATAGAAGATTGGTTACAGTCACCCATAACTTCTGAAAAAAAAAAAAATCACTCAAATGGAATGGGAGCCTTCATATGTCTGCTTAGAGTTGATTTTAATCCCAGCATAAGGTTTTGAACCTGCATTGACAACCTCAACCACCAAACACTGCAGAAGTCCAGTCAGACTCACTAGGTGTCTACCTTTAGCTGCACTGCAAGAAGCACTTCTTCTCCATGCCTTATAAAAAGAAGAGTGATACCCTATGTGGAAAACAGTGTTGCAGCTAAGTCTCCTGGAAATACAATTATCCTTTCATATTTGAATAATAAAACTGCAACACGGCTTCTTTCCAAGGCATGTTGTCCCACTCCTCCAGCAACCACACTGCAGTGAACAGCTTCATTTTCTCACAGCTGTCATCTTTTAACCTCTTTGGTAATAAGGTCTGCACAAAGCACCTGCTCCTTTAGCAGCTTCTGTCAGCAGGCTTCAGGCAGAGCCAGGGGTACATCTGCCTGGCTTCCAAATTTGCAGATCGATTGGCAGCAACTGTATCAGCTGGTCCTTGGATTTCGGGATAGATACCAATAATCTTGACTTTCTTCTAATCTTCCCATCTGTAACAAATGTGCTTGAAGCCACATTTGATATGGTCAACTGTTTTTCTCTTGGGTATCTGAAATCCCTAATACTTCCTTTGGGCAGTACAGGGCAAGAAGTGATCAAGTAAAGGACATTGTTTAGAGACAAGGAATTTGGCAAACACTTTGTGTCTTCATACTTTCACTCTTTTTGTGGTCTGTGTTGGATAACTTGAGCCTCTCAACAGCCCTGTAGGTGATATCTCAGGGGAGCTTCCTTAACGCCCAGTTCCTTGTTTCCCTGCAGTAGCCCCTGCTGCTAAGACCTACGAAGAATGACATAGCTTGTGCCAGCTTAGCCTGTAAGAAAGTAGCTAAAATAGGGAGAGATCACACCATTGGGGTGACTACAGAAGTGGTGTGGCCTTTGCTCTACCCATGTCAGAGACGGCAGATGTCAGGCTGAGGGCCACTGTTATGAGAACACCTATTGGACTCATAGAAGCTTCAAACAGAAGTCAAAGGTCTTCAGGACCCTCTTTCCTGGCACCCACACTCTGGGTGGGTTGTTCAGTTACTTTACCTAGCAAGGTAAATCAGTTTCTTGTTAGGCTTGTCCCCAGACCTCCAGCTAAGTAAAGGTTGGGTTGGACCCTGGAGGAGTCTTCAGTTGAGGAAACAGCCCAAGCATACCCTACTTTCTGTGGTATGTGTTTGATACCCCAAGGGGCAAGACTGGAGTAACTTAGTTTTAGCCACAGCACTGGACTACAGCAAAAGCGCAGGAGGGTGAGTAATGCTTGAGGTGAAACAAGACTGAGTGGCTGAAGCAGTAGAGCATGGCACAGGGAGGTGCACTGAATGGTGAACTTTACACACCTTGATTCAAAAATCTGAGAAATTTAATATGTAAAATTTAGTCATAGGATTTTTTATTCTGGTCCGGGATTAATCCCTGTTAAAATAGCTTTCTTGTTTTAAAATGAAAAATACACCTGCTGGTGTCACCTTATAAAAATTGCATTGGAAAAGACATAGATTCAATTTAGACGCCTCTGGCTGAATTCGTCGGTACCCAGCCTGACTGTATGCCCAATACAGGCATGGAGCCAAAGCAATATAAAGTGTCTATCCTCTTCATTTATGCCAGACAGCTAGGAGGGGGCGTACAAAAAGGTGTTGAATCAGGGACCCTCAAACCACTTTCATCTGAGCAGATTTGGCCTTTTGGTGGTGCTCCTATTTCACTTCCTTTCCCTCTTTCTCCCCCTGTCTCCATATCCCTTGCTGCGAAATCTCACCTCCTCCTGCTGTCTCACTTGTGTCATAATGTACACTCATTATTTAGGCTGAGTATCCAAAAGTGGCTGCAGGGTGGTTGCAGGATCACAAGCTTGCTTTCAAGGTGGATCCCTGGAAGAGAAGACAGCATCTGAATGGTAGAGGAGTTGGCCCAATCTCCCCCTCACTGAGAAACGGATTTTCTTTAATGAAAATCTGAGTGCTCTGTGCTAAGAATTTTAAATGTGTTTTCCATTTACATAAGCAATAAGCTAAATCTTAAAAGTTAATGATTTTGCTGAAGGGGAGAAAAAGAATCATCAGCTAAAGTTTGGAAATCTAAAAGCTAAAGTTTGGTTACGGGGAGAGAGATGACTGGGCAGGGATTAGAAGAAAAGTGAGACATCAGGACTTGGAGGTTCAAAACCCAGCTCTGATTCAGCAGGCAATGCATGAAAAGTTGCTTAACCTCTTTATGCTTCAGGTTACCATAATGGTACAGCATAGCACTTAGTTATCTTCTGGGCATTTGAAAGATTTATGAATATGAGGCTTGAAAAGTACTTCACCATCAGAGGATGAGAAATATCACTATCTACAGATGCCAAGAAGTACTTGTAGTCTCAGCACTTCTGTTAAAGGCTGAGCAGAGGAAGTGTTCAAAAATAATAACAGCAGAAAAACTGTTAGACTTTCCTGAACCTCCAAAAACATATGGTGCTGTTGGTTTTGGAGACTTGGGCCAAAGTTTAGATAAGTTTAGCCATTGCTAATCCAAATACTCTCATCCTTGTCGTTTTACTGCTGCTGGAGAACAACCAGGTACTATTATCACTTGCTATATGGCATTTACAATGGAGTCGCTGCGCACAGAAAGGCAGCACGTGGCGAGATATTATGCAAATCCTATTGGAGCCCCCAGCGCAAGAGACGGGGGAGCAGCACTACTTGCCTCACAAGACAAACTTGACCCTCAGCAACCTGAGCTAAAGAATTACATGCTCAAATCTAAAAATCTTTAAGTGAAAAATCATCCTTTTAAAGCTTAGAATTTTAGACTCTAATTTTAGGTTTAAGTACTGACTACAGTCAGTATAACAGTCCATTTTTAGGCACTGCAGATATTGTAAGTCCCATCCTCTTCTAATACTCTGTTGCTAGGAGAGGCTGCATTTGATTTCTTTTCAGACAGTTCAAATAGCAGTGAACAAAGTCAAGCAAGATCCAAACGCTTACAAAGCAGAACTTAACTGAGAAACATTTCCTGAGCTGAACTTGTGCTCTCTGTCCTTTTTTGACTCACAGAAGTGGGGAACAAGCCTAGCTTGAGCTGTGATGGAGGAGTGAAGTAGCAAAGAATAATGTGTGGCTCTGAATGCTAGCCGAACACTACAGCAGTTCAGGCTTGGCTGTCTGTATAGCAGCAGGCTGATAACTGTAACATGAACAGTTTCTCCTCCAAAGTGAGCAGCAGGATTTACTCACAAGCCTGCAGGCAGGTAGTTGTGCAAGAGCAAATCCACTGCTGTAATGGTTCCACAGCTGTAGGCTACCAAACAATTTTGGGAAGGCAGAACTGAATGTCTAGTTGCCATTAATGACCCAAGGTTTGTGGCAGTGGGGAGGAGCCATGGCATGGTCTGTATGTCTTCCCATCCTGCCTGATTATTCTTCACTCCTGGAAGACAGTCTGAGGTTATACCTTCCTTAGTTGTTCTTGAGTACCCAGGGAAAATTCAATGCTCGCAGTCGTCTTTCAGAAGTTCCACAGAATGATGGAAAAGATGACATAGTGAGGAAGTAGGACCTTTGGGAAAGAAGGTGAGGCCTGTACATCCTCAGGAGGGACTGCAGCACCCAGGGTTTTAGTTCCAGACACTCTCATGCTGAACCCCTCTGTGCTGACCACGAGCTCCCTGGTTCCCATGGGCTTCACTGTGGGGGGGACTCTCCTGTCCAGGTCCAGGCAGGCAGCCCAGGCAGTTTAGCAGACTACAGCCTGGCACACAGAATCCATGCTGCATGAGCTAAATAAGAGTGGTGGAAATTCTGCTGACATTAATAACTTAATTCAGAGTTAAGGGAAGCTTTTGACGTACTCCTCCTCGTAGGTAGACACCAGAGACATGGAAATAAAAACACACATGGAAAAGCCAGAAATTGCTTGTTGCTTTAGGCTTATTTTAATTTGTTTCTCGGTAGGGAATGTATTAGCCCTTCACTTTGCTGGTGTAACTAAAATTATTAGTTCTTCAGCTGCTTTTTTTTTTTTTTTTTTTTTTTTGTGGTGGCTCTGGAGCTAAGAAACTTAAAATAATGAATGTGCCATCTGCCAGAAAGTTTAGCTACTATTATTTGGATTATAACCAGGAGTGTACATGACAAAATGAAAGAGTCTTCCTAAAAAGGGAGGGATGGAATAGTTGAGCAGTTTACCAAAAAGAAATAGCACACAGAAGTTGCAGATCCTCTGAGCAAGGGGAGATGCTGAAGGTTTTAAACAAACATGAGTGTTTGCTTCCTGCATTTACCATGGTGCAAGGCACGTGTCCCCATTAGGCTGCTTGTGAAGGGATTTGTTCCTGTCACACAAACTTACATGGAGGCCGTGTCTCCATCATGTAACTTGATACTCATCATGCAACAGAAGACACTCTTTTTTCCCTCCCCTGGTCATCTAGGGCCCAGGAATCCTCTGTCTTACCCCATACTGAGAAAATGAACGGCATGAGAGGGGGAGTTAGGGAAACTCTAACATCTTGCTTCTGAAATCCAGGAACAACGATCTTGTTATGAAGAATGTATTCGTGAGTAAGAGTGTCCCCAAATCCCCACACATGCTACTTTTCAGATCTCAGTTTTGCTCCCCATCTCAACCTGTCAGCTCCACCATTTCCAGAGCCTGTCACCATGCTGTACTAGGCAATGATCAAGTAGTCACCCAGCAGCTCTGGTTTTTGGTCCTCTGGAAATGCCAGAAAAATGTCCGTGGTGTGCATGCACAACAGAAATTCTACATGCAAGGGAAGGTTGGTGCTTCAGGCTCACTTCTCATGACACAAAGCCAACCCGTGCAGAGCAGCAAGTGGGGTTAGACTGGCTGTATGTGCAGAGGTGCTGTGCAGCACAAATATCAGCAAATATGGCATTCCTCATGGCCAAGGTGCTACTTACAAGCTTCTCCAGTAGTGTCCGGAGCTCCCTGTTTGGTATAGCTAAATCAACATCCTGTAGTGCTTCTCCTTCCAGTTTCTGCAGTGAAAATCACAGTCTATATTTCTTTTTCATGTCCTTGGAGCAGGAATTGCTCTATGTGTTATAACTGCAGAGCACCTCTGGCCTGAGTAGCAGAATATTGAGGGCAATTTGCTACAGAGCTGGGGTTATCAGTTCAGGCTTTGCACTAGACTGTTTGGTCATTCAGGCTAGGAAACCAAAGGTGGCTTGGTTATCATGCAACCTATTCTTCTCCCTTGTGTCCCATCAGCTTCAGGACAAGTGAGACATAACTGCGTTGGTGTGATGCACTGGCTCAAGGTGATCTTGGTGTGTCATTAATGCTCAGGGTCATTCAGGAGGAAAAAATTTCATGTGAAGCAGAGGAAGAAAGGACTTGATGAGATGGTGTCTGGATCAGTAACTGATAGTTTGTGACCACGTGTCCGTCCATTTCTTCCACTAGAACAAAGGGTCTGGTGAACACGTTTGCAATGGGAAAAGGTGGTTTGGCTTTGATGCAATTCCATTTCATTGATGATGTTTTACCTTCTGTAATCCTGGAAAGAGACACATCTCATCTGGCTGCTGTGTCCTGCTCTTAAATGTCTCCCTGAGAGACCTCATTCCTCAGATCCAGGAATGTGTGTCTGGAACCAGAAACAAAACAAACCCAAGGGCTAGTTTGGTCCTCTGGCTCACTGGAAACCAGGCCCAAGCTTGTCATCTCTGCTGCATATCTTCTTGATTTGTAGAAGGAAAGATCAGTCTTAGGTGCACACTTGTCTGTTTATTCCTTTACAAAGCCTTTCTCAAGTCTCCATGCATTTTGTATTTGATGTGTTTGTGCATTTCCAGCGCACTCTCCCTGGCTTCTCTTGTCTGGAACAGGCTTTTCGAATTCCTCTGCTGCTGCAATGATCTTTTAGAGTAAACATAGGTTTCATGTCAATTTTGTGCACTAGGCAAATTGTGCACAATTTACATGCTCCCTTCTTGCCTCTGGTAGTGGGCATCTTCTCTTCAAGTGCTCTCTTCCCATGCTGCTGGGGGTCATAGGCACTCAGACTGCTTCCCAAGAGGTTACTACTGCTGGAAATGCTTTAGTCACATCAGGGTGATGCTTCATAAACCAGGACTTATTGGCTGGGAAATGATAATATGCCAACGCAGCTCCAAGCTGACTTCTCCATGTGGTGCTGCCCTATGTCCTGTGACTGCAGCAGTAGAAGTCCTCTGTGTCACTCTGCCTGGTGACTGCACTATCTCTTTGTACAGTGGGGTCTGACCCTGGGCAGTAGACCACAGTGCTGCTGACTCACTCCCAGACCTGGTGACGAGCACCTTTTCACAGCCACTTTGACTTTGGACTGTGTCTACCACCTACAGCTTTACCAAAGCCTCTGGGCTAGGTGTCCTCACTCTTCCATCCCTGTATGATGTCAGCTCCCCCAAATCCCCTTTCCCACCCATCCTATTATATCTCCCAGAATATCCCCAGTCATGCAAGGATCATGGAGCACATTAGGAATACTAGAGCAGAAAAAGTATCAAAAGGAGCATAGGAGCATATGGTGTCTTCACACTGGTATCTGGTTATTGATTTACGCTGTTACTTCAACACTTTTTTTTTTTTTGCTCCACTGATCCACTTATTTTAGTAGTGCTGGGAAGCCATAAAAGAAAATGAATTCAGTTTAATTTATTTGATGCATTTGTTAGAAAACCCTTCACTGAGTTTTTGGATAATTAGAAATAATTCATTTTATCACCACTGTTGGGTCCTGACTCTGTCAGTTTGAGTCAACTATAGAAATCTTAAGGTAAAGTTGAAGCTAGTATTGGACTACATTCTCGTTGCAGCCAAAGCATAGTGATAAATTGTTCATAAACTGCATCACAGAAGACTGCTTATTATGTCTTTGAGTTACATCACTGTCTCCCTAATTGGCTTTGATATCGCTGAGCTTATTTTAGGACATTTCTGATGACTGAAGAATTTCCTTTCTTCCACTTTGATACAAATGTTCTATCTGAAGATCTTTTTGCACTCTGTTCAAATTTTATTCTGATGCTGCATAGGACATTAAACCAATTTCATTGCATTAATTTCTGCCTGTCTGCAGCCACATTTCTGTGGGCATGAGGCAAATCATTATTCAGAATTAAACTGAATAAATTTAACTTACATATTAAAACATTTACTGAAAATAAATGTCAGTTTCTTACAGCTATTTTGCCCTCAGCTGGTTCAATGGACTTGGCTCCCCTGAATAGAGAAGTTGGGCCTTGCACCAGCCAAAGATGTAGTTCAGTTGTCAACATCTGACACAAGGCCCTGATGAACTGGTTTAAATACAGCCAGGAGAAGATTCAACTTGATCAGTTCCAGACCACACACATTCATCTGAGCGCCCACTCTGGGAAGTTACAGTCACTTTCCCTCTAAGGTGCTCTTTGGCTGCTCTGTAATTCCTGTGTTCCTGGCTACACAAAGTCCCAGGAAAGGCAGCAAGCATCCCCATGCCCTTGCCCCACACAGCAACCCCATCCTGGAGTACTCTTTCACAGGCAGCTGAAATGAACTGAAATCCCTTCAAGCAAAGACCTACAGCTGAGGTTATTTCAGGCTAAATCCTTTCACTGTTAGGCTGTTACGTTATAAAGAAGGCGGCAACTGCCCTACTGTGAGTGTGTCTTTCACTGAGCATAAAAGTCTGAGGCTTTGGAGTTCCAAACATGGTAGTTTAGCCAAGAAAGTGTTGCCTGTACTTGTGGAAGCCCAAGGAACTCTCTTGCTACCTCAGAGGACATTGCAGAGATTCAAGGACTAAGCAGTGCTGGAGAGCAGACAGGCTACATTAGTACTGGGACTTGAGCATGGATATCACCTGGAGGATCTGATCAAGGAGACAAAAGAAGGGTGCTCCCCATCCATCTCCATCTCTTCCAGGAACAAGTGCCCTCCATTGGGTCATGGGAGGAGACTGGCTGGAAGTCTCACTCTACTAATGGGTTGGGCAATCTGATCTAATGGAAGGTATCCCTGCCTATCGCAGAGGGGTTGGAGCTAGATGATCTTTAAGGTCCCTTCCAACCCAAACCATTCTGTGATTCTATGATTCTGTGAAATGCTTTATGAAAGGACAGGAACAGGTTCCTGCACTGTTTCTTGCTACTTTACTGTCCTTGCACTGTAGATGTTGCAGCCCATGAAAAGGCCAAACAGATGCTAAGTCCAATGGTCCACAAAAGGGACAAAAGTACTCAGACCATGCATTAAGCAAAGTCAATGAAATGTGAGCCATTTTTGGACTCCAAAACAGAGCTGACACTTGGGAAGGCGAAAAGCAAAGTGGGACCAAAGAGCATTCTCCAGAAGGCCAGGAATAATACTTCTCTCTGCTCTCTTGAAGAGTAGCATGCCTGTTATGTTCATAGTGCTTTTTTTCATTAGACTGGTACCCTGGCTTCCAAACACCCTCTTTAAATTGGATCTGTGCTGATGTGTGCCCTAGGAAAGCTCTCAGGATAATAAATAGGTGGTTTTCAGTGCATTCTGCAGTGTAAATATAGACATCCTGCATTTTCCTTCTGAAATTGATACAGAGTTCAATAGTTCAAATGAATCACAGTGACACTCTCAAATTATTTCTTTCAGTGATGTGAGATGAGCTTGACAAAAGATATTAATTACTGAGATCTATCTTCCTGTCAAACACATAATCAACAAAGAAATCTGACAAGGGAAAAACAGAAACCATTTCTGGGCTGCTCCTCCTCAAGCTTCCTCTCAGGGTGGCTTAAGGATGTCACTTCCAGCCTGTGTTTCTCAAAGTCTCCAGAGCTTTCTGGTCCAAACTTCTTGATTCTAAGGAGAGTTTGGTTAGGGAGAATCCCAACCCATCACCCTTTGTGGGTAATGGTGTCTCACTGAGGATGTAAGAACACTTGGGGCACACAGAAGCGTGGTGAGAGCCATGGGCCATTTCAGGGAGGGTAGAGGATCACAGCCTTCCCACTGCATTTTAAGATTTACAGAACATCGCAGCACTGTTTGTGTCATCCACTCTTTGTTAAATGTAATGTATGACTTCTTCACCTACTTATTGCACAAACTAGTCCATAAGAATATTGTACAGGTCACCTCTTGAGCTACAGAGACGGGAGGCAGAATGAGAGAAGCTTGTTTCATTATGCTCAAGCTCCTGGCTTTGATGGAGCACTTCAGTTAGCTGTTTATTTTAGTTTTCCTTTTTGCACTCCCATGTCACTAGAGAGACAGCCAACAGATCCTTAGATTAGCTCCCAGTGAAGTTTGTGTTACAGCTGTGAGCCATTGGCTTGCGGCACACTGGAGGCCTGCACAGTGTCATTGCAGAGTGATTAATGAGGCTCTTGGGCATGTCCGGTTCTGAAATTCTAATGGAGTTTTGCTTGGAGAGGGGGAATCTCAAAGAGCAAAATGTGGTTGCATTTGATCTATGCCAGGTAGGACTCTGGATGGCATTTCCTGCTCTCTGTCTCCACTAATTGACTATACATATTGATATGAAGTTTTAGAAAGAATTTTGATGTCAGAAGTTATAAAGTAAACATTTGCAGGGGAGTTGTCACATATTCAGGACTCTAATGAAATACCTGTGTGAATACCTGTGTGCCTTCCTGATGCCTCTGGGTGGAAAAGTAGAGTACATCTAGTAAATAAATTGCTTTGCACAACTGCCTTCAAGTCTGGCTCCTTTAAATGAGCGTGGACATGAAACACAGCTGTGAACCCATGTTACAATTTTTCTTTTTAATTTGTGCTATTATCCAAAGCAATAGTCTTCTTGAAGCTGGCTTCATCACAGTTCTAAGGTGTTCAACAGAACATTGACTACTGCTAGTGCAGCTCATCAGGTTTTCAGCTTGCTGGGAGGACTGCTTGTTGCTGTTTCGCATTCAGGGCTGCTCAGGCTCATTCCACTTCCTCCAAGATTCATATTTAAGTGGGGTGATCTCTGAGGAGGAAGGCTAAGTTAACTTGCTGAAAAAGCAAAGAGCTTTCTTTTCTAAGAATGAAATTGCAAGTCTCTTTCCATCTCAGCTGTTACATCAGTGTGGACACCTGATTTACAGTGCTGCCTGATTTACAACTCTGAGATCAGATTTAGCCCAAAGAGTTTCTGGAGTTAATACAAGTGGAAATATAGCTAAAGAAAAGACAACAGAAGGGAAAGTGCAGTGTATGGTTGCTAATGAGAGGAGTAATTAAGGGTAACTGGTGATTCAGGACACAACATTAATTGAAGTAAAATACTGACATTCAGATTTGTTAGGAGGTACGCTGTGCCTAGGTACAGCAACGAGAGGGGGAATGTACCCACCTCCAGATGTGTGCTGTGCTGTCTGCTACGTCCAAAGCTAAGCTTGTGCAGAATCACTTCTCTAAGTTGAGATATAGGAAACCAGTTTCTCCTTCTGTAGTGTCATGAAAAACTTGCCAGTCAAGTGCAAACACACCTCCTTCCATGTTGGTAACCTGACGAAAGAAAGGGAAATTCTGTAGTTCCGAAGATGGGTAATTCTTGCCTTTCGTTGTTGCTTAAGATTACAGTGAATTGGCACTAAAACCATGAGGTTGGGATTCCCAAATTAAGCAAATACATACACTTCAAACACTTTTGTCAAATTTTACTTAACAAAATCTTCTGCAAATATGTTTTTTCTATGAGAACAGATGGTTCCATCATTTCTGCTTCTGCAGAAGGTTTTGTTTTGGTAAGACACAGTCGTTATCTCTGTCTCTGTTGTTTTTCTTAAGCTTTTGCTTTATGTCAGTTTCAACCATTATCACATCTCTGGGTGCATTACAACCCAACCTTGTAACTGCAACAAAGAGAAAATAGCTTTACCAATTATTTTCATAATTTTGTAAAGTAATTGTTTTTCATTCCAATTTGCAATGAAACATCACAATTTCCTGCCCCTAGAAATTCTAGTCGATTCTAGTTTTAAAGTGAGGGGCCAAGGGACACAATTTAAAGTGCTAGATGAATAACCTGCATGTGCTGCATGCACTGAAAGAAGACAGATTGCATGTAGGTCCCTTTCTCATCTTTCTCTTGTAGACCATTTTCTTTGATGGACAACCAAGCAGAGGATGAAATGTGCTACAAATAGACGTCAATGATTTTTTTTTTTTCTCCTTCCTGACCAGTGGGATTTAACTTGCAATGTCTGGCTCAGAACAATACTCTCCATTTGGTACAAATTCAAGAGCACAATAATTACAGAAATAAATCACCAATATCTGCTCAGTGCTTGTGGAAATTAAGATTATAAAGCACTAGAGAGCTCTAAGCACTAGCATCTACAGAAGACAGTGCTGGAAAGTAGTTTGTCTCTAAAGTTACTTCCCTGAGGAAGAAAGTTAATTATCTTAATAATATTCCTGTTCTTTGGGAACCAAAACTGTGGAAATGGGTCTGAGCTGTGGAATAGGCAGAGAAATCCAGATATGGCCCCAAATATCAAAACTGCAGTATTTAAGGCATTACCTTCCAGAGTGAAGAGCACGGAAGATACTGTTCCTAGCTATCTCAGGCACCTTTGCATCTTGGTCTTCAAAAATATTCCAGCTTTTGGTTCTTATAGAAAGCGTCTTGGCTCTGACAGAAAGCATCTCATGGAAAATGTCTGCATCTTGTGGGGTGCAGAATACTGCGAACTTGACCATGAAGCCCTCAACACTGACAGTGGGAAATGTCACAGTTCTTTGACCAGCTTGCCTGTCCTCTTCCTTGGCAAGAGTGCAATGACATCTCTCCACCTATGGGCTTTCTGGTCTAGTTAAACGTTGTGCTCTTTGGGACAACCTGGCTGCTCCCAGTACCTGTGAAGAGTCTCAGACAGTAAGGTCCTGTGTCAGGCAGAGTCACCAGAGACTAGCAAAACACAAACCAGCTATGCTCTTCTTCTCCAAGGCCTGAAGCTACATCAGGACATGGAGATAAATATGGTCCTGTCCTCTTCCCACCTCTCTTCCCCAAGGCAAAAAAGCATGGCAATTCTCAGTATTGTAGCAACACACTTCTGTGGACACTGCCCCCCTGTTGTGCCTCCATACCGTACATAACCGAAGAGCTCTGCAGAAAAAACTTCCTGGTGTGTATACAGACACCCAACCATTGTTTTTTTGTTTTGTTTTGGTTTGGTTTGGTTTTTGGCTCAACATGCACTAAAGCAAGCAGGAGCTCAGCTATTGAGGAGAGGTAAGTTGGTCACAGTTGTTGAGTTCAAGTGCATCACTTCATCATGCTTCAAAGTTTTTGGAACAGATCCACATCTCCCCAACATTTCTTGGAAGAATCCTCTCACAAGGATGAACCACATATCCTGCCAGCCCCTGTAGGTGGTCTGACCTCAGTCCTGGCCAAGAACTGAGGGTCAGGGCAGGAAGAGTGGTAGCTGATAAGGCACAAACAATTGTAAATGAGATACCTGGAGGCTTTTTAGGCAGTCCTTGAGTGTAAGCTTGTTACCCTGGTGGAAGTCTATATTCTCCAAGTGAAATGTTTCATAAATGAGAGTAAGTGTCTAACATTTATATTATTGGACTGGATATTTTCTTTCTGTGCTAAATGCCAGTGTTGAAAGGCAAACAAGAAGCAGTCTTTTCCATTCTTCAGAATTTTGGGTACTAGAGGTTCCAAACTGTTTAAATTAAATTAAATTAAATTAATGTTTAAACCACTAAAATGCTAAAAAATGTCAAAAACAATACAAAATATTTTATAAATATACTTCAATATCACTCATTCAATTTGCTTTGATTAAAGTAAGAACAAATCACTTCTGACATTTTCAAAACAAAATGGGACAACCTCATTAAGTGATTTATTTATTTTTTTTCTATCTATCTAATAATAGCTTGAAAACAGTAGCCAGAGAAACATTTCACTTTCAGTGAAACTGCAAGAAAGATCTCTTCTGGCTAAAATATTTCCATCAGCGCTGGGATTGAAAATGTCCTGAGTTAACATTTATTTTGCAGACAGACAGATCTATTTCCTGCCAAAACCATCTGGCTGGTGATTACTGGAGACTAAAACCAACATACACAAGTCTCAGGATAAAGGTTTCTGTCACAAATAAATCAGTGTCCCAGCAGTACATAAATGGAAAGTGGGAGAGGAGAAACTGTAAGGCTGTGATCATGTGAATTCATTAGAATTCAGGTCATGCTGATGTATGAAAAATGCTGTCGGGAACAGTAATTCACTTTACTTGGGACTAGGTAGATTAGGAAACGTAGCACCTTGCCTTCATTTTCAGATCTGGTATTTCATATGCATGGGAGATGTGAAATTCACTGTTGGTGAGGAATGAAGCTGCAGAGCAAAGAAAATCTGAAGCTTAGCCAAAACTTTCAAAGTGACTAGTGATACTGGATTACTTAATGGAGTCTTATTTTTGGAACAGTGGTCTAGAAACCTGTGTCTCTGATGTCTCTTCAAAACTGGGCACCTAATAATTGAGGAATACATCCTAACTTAATAAATCTTAGTCTTAGTGATTAATTCTAGACTCTCTGTAGAAGAGAGAGCTGGTACCAATACTTCTGTGGACAAAAAGATATTGTGTATTTGTAAGTAATTTAGCAGTTGTCAACAGTGGCTTACAAGAATTGTAGGCAAACCCAAAACAATTAAATATGATATTTTTATAGGACTTCTTTAGCATCTTGGTTTCCCATTTTCAGACACCTTAGTCTAAGAACCTTTGTTTATTGTCCAGAAGTGGGCTTGATCAAGTTTATTAGCATGGTGTCAAGTGACATCAAGTGGTCATTTGAAGAAATCATTTGCGTCTTTCCTTCAGAGCAGTGGCCATAAAGTGCTTTGCAAACCCTCAAGGGCTGAGGTGCTCAGAACCATAGTAAAAGGGCCCCTCACTACAAGAAAGACATCGACGCCCTGGAACGTGTCCAGAGAAGGGCAACGAAACTGGTGAGGGGTATGGAACACAAGTCTTATGAGGAGCGGCTGAGGGAGCTGGGGTTGTTCAGTCTGGAGAAGAGGAGGCTCAGGGGAGATCTCATTGCACTCTACAACTTCCTGAAGGGAGGTTGTGATGAGGAGGGGGTCGGCCTCTTCTTCCACATAACATGATAGGACTCAAGGTAACGGCCGCAAGTTGCGCACAGGGAAATTTAGACTAGACATCAGGAAAAACTTTTTCTCTCAGAGAGTGGTCAGGCACTGGAACAGCCTGACCAGGGAGGTGGTGGAGTCACCGACCCTTGCGGTTTTTAAGAGGCGCCTGGACAAGGTGCTACAAGATATGGTTTAGTAGCTTAGTGGGTAGTAATGGTGATAGGATGACGGTTGGACTAGATGATCTTGAAGGTCCTTTCCAACCTTGTGATTCTGTGATTCTGTGATTCTGTTTAAAAGCTCGGTATTGGTCCATGTTGATGTATTAAAAACATTCATAAATGTGTCATCGTCATCTCTGTGCAGCTACCTTGTACAGTCCATGGAAGACTAAAGTCTTCCCATGATCCCACTGAATCAAATATTTGAGAACCAAAATCTTTAAATTACCAAGAATTTCTCTGCTTTTTCCATCAGCTATATCTGCTGGTATCAGTCAATGCATTCCTTAATTATGTTGAAACAGAACTTGTTTCAATAAATACTGTATTTGAACCTTAACAAATCTGTGGTCCTGACCATCAATGTTCTTTTCATGACCATCTAAGAACTTTTGCAAGATGCAGGTAAGCCATGTTCTGGGAGAATGGATGAGTGGAGAGCAGTGGGTGTTTACCTCCACCTTAGCAAGGATTTTATATGCTATATCTCCCATTTCATTAGGAGACACATTAGGAACAGATCAAGGCAGATGATCCTTGACCTCTGCTCAGGACTGGTCAGACACTTCTGGAGTGCTGGCTCGAGCTCTGTGCACCCCAGCACAACAGAGACATGGACATACTGGTGCAAGTCCAATGAAGGACTGCAAAAAAAGATTAAGGGACTGGTGCATTTGTAATATGAGGAGAGGCTGAGAGCTGTGACTCAGCCTGGAGAAGAGAAAGCTCATTGGGATCTTATCAATATGTATAAATACATTATGGTAGGAGTAAAGATGGAGCCACTTTCACTAATTCTTAGTGAGGGGACAAGAAGCAATAGGCACAAACTGAAACACAGGAAGTCCCACTAAAACATAAATTTTTTTTTTTTTTTTAACTGCAAATGTAGTCAAACACTGGAATAGGCTGCCCAGAGACCTTGTGGAGTCTCCATCCTTGGAGATATTCAAAACCTAATTGGAAATAGCCCTGAGTAACCTGCTCTAATGGACTCTGCTCAAGCATGGGGGTTCTACTAGATGATCTCCAGGGATCTCTTCCAGCCTCATCCATTCTGTGATTACATAATTCTCTTTGGTTGCACCAATATTGAAATACTTGTTTTGAAAACACTTTTGTCTGTTGTTTTGTTTTAGTTTGGTTTGTGGGGTTTTTTTGTTTGTTTGTTTTCCCTCAGAATGTCCCAGTCTTCAAGGACATCATTTTCTAGTCTAAAAACAGTCTGTCACAAAACTTTCAACTGGCTGTAGTTCCCACAGTTGCTGTGTGAAAAAATTCCAAATCAGCTCACCTTTGAGTGCAGAGACACTGATACCTGAAACCTTACTGTCTAGACTAGTTCTAGATTCCTACCACGTCTAGATATTGCTAATAGATGCACAGATTATGTGCCTGAGGACAACATAAATACTATAAATTCAGCTCAGTTATTATTTATGTAGGTGGTTGCTCTCTCGAAGTCTCAGAGTTCTGTTGATACTTAATTACAACAACTTCAAAATTTTCATCTCTGCTTTTAAGAAATACTTTAGATTTAATAAACTTAACTAGATTAATGTTGTCTCATCCATTTTTCTGGCTAACTTTGTGATGCTCTGGTGGGATTATGCAGCTTCAATCTTTTTTCTGTTGCTAAGGTTGTATAGATAAATATTGTTCACAGAAGTGAACAGTGTACTAACAGTGCTGTTAAGAAGTTGTGAATTAAGATCGCTTATAGTACCTGATCCGTTCAGAGTAATTTGTTTTTCCTCAGCATTTCAGTTAAGGGATACTGAAATCATTTTAGATATAGCTATTAGACATGAAACATCCCTCTCTCTTTAGAGGTATTTACGCACACACACACACGCACATACACACACACACATAGAAAAAAAAAGATTTGGAAAATAAGAATACTGACACATTCGGTCAGCATTTGTTACTTCATAATGTTCATTTTGATGTGCCTGATAATTTAAAAGAAATGAGGACAGAAATTTCCCACAACTTTGGGAAAAAAAAAAAAATGTGACAGGGCTTAATGCTCTGTGGTGATGGGATGGTACCAGGCCCATCATAAAAAAGTATCTCTACCTTTGTAGACAAGACCTTGTCTTGTTCTAAGACAAGGTCTTCCACCAGACCTTGCTTCCAGGCCCTATGAGAGGGACCCACAAGAGTGAGAGGCTACGGACAAGCCATAATGCTCTTATAATATCCCAGGACTCAGTCTATTCCCATCACACCAACATACCTCCTGAATGGTACTATCCTATAGTGATGACCAAGAATATCAGGGGATGAAAGAGCCAAATTCCCTCCCTTGAAGCACAGAGTTAGCTAAGACAGCTCCCCAGTTCCTGTCTTGTTCCAGATGAAAAAAAAGCCCTCAAAAAATGAAGTTGCTGTATTTAAAAAAATGGCCAGAGAAGCCATGCCTTATCCTGGAACTTATGTTAGATGCAGCTCTGAACACAGCAGGGCTTTCTGGAGAGAGTCACTACCCCCACCTAAATTCTAGATACTTCTAGATACTTCAGTCTTTGGTAGTATCTTTCTAGATACTTCAGTCTTTGGTAGGATTGAGAAGTCCAGTAGCAGGAAGAGTAGTATTGGTACTGGGCAGAAGAAGAAATGTCAGAAGGTATCTGGACAAGGTTGATGGCATGGGGTTGCTGTTGAGCAGCATTTTTCTGACTTGTAATTTTGGACTTTGGATCAGCTTTGGATTTGTCTCCTGCTCTGCTCACTCTCGCCAATAGGAATGAAGCAACTTCAAAGGCTACTTGAAAAGTAGCAAACTCACTTGAGAAAAGTCCCTCTTTTATACCATGTGGATTCAGACCATGGGAAGCTTTGGGTCTGTCCCAAAGCTAAACTATGTTTTCAGATGTCAGTACTTTTATAGCATCTCATCCTGCTTCAATGTGGGTAACCAGCTACTGAATCAAAACTCTATATAAAGTTCCAGCAGTGCTTCCTGTCCCGGTGTACTCATATTTCCATGTAAAATTATATTTGTATCAGTCATTGATTAAACACTCAAAATATCACTGTCATTTTCCATTTTTACAATCACTGTCCTGTGTATTTTCCCTTCCCATCTTGCTCAGATATGAACTCAATGAGTTCTTTAGAGATGTGGATTTCTTCCAGACATTTCAATCTCCTTAAAACCTTTGTTTTTACAGGAGAGGTAGTGATTTTCCCTACAGGTAAAACTATTTCCATTCTAGGTATGTATTTGCCAAGCTGTTAATAACTACGTCCTATCAATCAAATGACTTAGAGCTTTCTGAAAAGCAAAGGAAACTTTTTCATCAGTTGGAATGTGTCAGTGTTTTAATTAAATGCAAAATAATACTCATTACATCTAACTACACAAGTAGAAGAGGTTTACATTTTATCCAAATAAATGAGGAAACAGTCCAAATTCTGAGAGCAACAGAATGAAATGGAATTAAGCTGCCTGCAATGGTTTCTCCCCTAAAATAATCATTCCTGGCCACTGTATCACAGGTGCTTCCATTTATCAATTTATATCTTAATTACATTTTCCTTTCAGAATTTTCTTTCTGTCTTCAAGTGCCATAATTCATCTAACTCTTTTCCTTTCTTTCTAAGAGTTACCTTAGACTCAGTCAGAAATGAAAGTGGAGAAGTAAACTGGAACACTGATTGAAATGGAAAATAGCATCATTTTATTAAGGTCTAAACTAACAAATGGAAAAGTTTCCAGAAGAAATAAAGAAAAAGGAAATGAAAAAGTAGAATAAAAAGGAGAAGAAAAAGAAAAAGGAGAAGAAAAAGAAAAAGTAAAAGGAGGAGAAAAAGAAAAAGGAGAAGAAAAAGAAAAAGAAAAAGGAGGAGAAAAAGAAAAAGGAGAAGACAAAGAAAAATGAAAAGGAAAAGGAAAAGAAAAAGAAAGAAAAATGAAAAGGAAAAGGAAAAGGAAAAGGAAGAAAAAGAAAAAGAAAAAGAAAAAGAAAAAGAAAAAGGGAAAGGGAAAGGGAAAGGAAAAGGGAAAGGGAAAGGGAAAGGGAAAGGGAAAGGAAAAGGAAAAGGAAAAGGAAAAGGAAAAGGAAAAGGAAAAGGAAAAGGAAAAGGAAAAGGAAAAGGAAAAGGAAAAGGAAAAGGAAAAGAGCCATGTAAAAAATTGCCATCAAAATACTCATGGGCTGAGACAATTTTGTCCTATACTTTAAAACACTTCCACAGAAGTGACACAAAAAGGATTGGCATGTGAAGGGGGCTTAATGTGTTTGCAAAACACAACAGGATGTATGACAAAGCACCGCTGCATGGGAATGGTGAGGTGCCTGAAGGTGAATCCAGGCTCTGGGATCCAGCGTGCAGGCACTTAGAGCTGCAGGCAGAGGATCCAGAGCCAGGAATTCACTTCTGCAAGCGGAGTCTTACAGCAGCTGTGTGCTATGCCACCACCCATAGGCTTCGCTCTCCGGCATCACAAGGTGCTCTGTGTTGTCAGAGTAGTCCCACCACACAGGAGCATCTTACTCATCGCCAGGATTCTAGGGTATTTCTGCTGCTAAATGGCAGATAGCCAGGGAGCTAAGTGCTGGACCCCTATCATGTACATTGCTTAGCCGATTCTCACTCTCCACTCTGTTATGGACCTCTCCAACTCCTTTCTAAACAAATCTGGGACAGAGAGGGTGAGCTCTAAACAGCATAAATGTGAGCCAGCTGGTTTCACTTGATCTAGGTGTCTGTCTGCTGCCTTGAGCAGCACAGATATAGCCAAAGCAGCTCTCTGGAGGAATTGCAAGGTTGTTGTTTTATCCTAAGGTAATGCTTGTAGTTCCGCAGGGTGAAAAATTACTGGTGAGGCATTGAGTTTGGTATCTTTGTTTGTTCAGTGGCTTCAGAAAGCTATGTGTGGAATTGCTTCTCGTGTCAAAAGGGCCTGAATTAATTGAAATACGTGGGAGAACTTCCTCAGGCCCCATGTCTGACTAGGGTTGCTGAACAGTTCCAGGAACTCCTGTGGAGACCAGAGGTGGGCTGGCTGTGCATGGGTTTCTAGGAAAGTGCCCACAAGGATTTTCTACATCAGCAATAGACTTCTGCAAGTTGTCTGACTGTGTTCTGGTCAGTTGGAGGAAAGCAGAGTTTTTGAGCAGTCAGTCATAATATATTAGTGCCTTTTCTGTCATGTTTGTATCCCATAGGCACTGTGCTCTATTGAGATGTATTTTTGCTAACAAAATCTGAAAGCCTATTAGGAGTGACTTTTGTGTCTTTATCAGCAAAAATGCAGATTTAATCTGATATGAAAACTACTAATCCATTAGGACTTGGACATTTCATTAGCATGGAGAGAAGCTTTTATTGCCTGCTCAAGCTCATAAACTTGTCTCCAACTGGAAGGGAATGACATGTATTTTGAAATCCCAGAGTTGGGTAGTACATGTACTGAGGTGCCATGTCAATCTCACTTGCCCCAGGGAATGCTTGCAGCAGTTTAAGTCTATGCTTAAAGGTTGCATGAGGAGAGACTGCTACTCATCATGCTGCTCTGCAGCCAGCAGCTTTGCCTCTGCAGTCGCTGTGCTGGGAGCTGAAACGTTTCTTGGGAAACTGCTACTTGAACAGGGATAGACATTAAGCTACTGGCCAGCCAGCTAAGCTGTCCCTGTGAACACCTGACAAAGCAGAGAAAGGAAAGCAAAAGTCATTTATTGAGAGTCACAGGTGAGGACTCATATGGGCTTTCCACTCAACAGCATCAATTCCTGTCTTAGAGGGATGAAGTAGCATATGACTCTGTGTGTCCTGCATCCTTTCTTCCCACTGTCACTCTGTGCTGTCTCACCCATGCTCTGCTCTTGGTCCTTTTGGCTCTGTATTGCCCTCATCAGTGCTCTACCTCCCTGTCTTCTCCTTTCCCCTTCTCCTCTCTCTGCCTCTGCGTATACCTAACTGGGCCTTCCTACTCCACTACTTCTCTTTAATGGTTCAGCTAGGCTGGTCCTCCCTTTCCCTTTTCCCAGGCTTAGGAAGGGTTCTTCTGTGTTAGCTGTTCTTCATCAGCTGTCAACAGATTTGAACCTTGAATGAGGGCATCTCTTTGAAGTGCTCCTGGAGGGTACAAGAACAGTTCATGATGGCTCTACTCTTGAAAATAAAAGTACAGTCTACTGTTTTCTTCCCCTGAGCCTGATATTTCATCCAACATTAGAAAAGATTATACATAGGCTATTAGTGTCACAAACATGGTGTAGCTCTGTTGCAAGAAAAGTTTTGCATAGTATATAAAATAGCAAGAGATGGTCCCTTCTGCATCTTCTGCCACTATTAATCAGGTGATGGAACTGCATTTACAAGGTGTCAGGGGAAATTTGATAAACACTGGTGCAAGCCCACCCCACCAAAATCTAAATATTGCTGCTCTAAGAACCTCAAAGCTGAAAAAAGGTTATTCAGAGGACCATGCATTATGCCCCTAGATTTGAAGTCCAGTCCCCTGTATTGCCAATATCCCTGTATTGCCAATGAAGAGGGACTGCCTCCCCTAGAGCCATCCGGCGTGGTGATACTACCTCCAAAGACTCACCTCCCCACTTACTAGCAGAATGCAAAGTGAGGGTTTTCTATTGTCCCTCAGTTTCTTAACTGCCTACCTTTTAAATTGTACTTTCAACTTATCTGCTGAGCAATCTGATAGCTGAAATATGTCACTGAAGTAAAACTAAGTAACTTGATATAGCAAAAAATAGTCCTGATCCACAAGTGTATGATTCGATAGAAGAAAGACAAAATAATCAGTGTATTTATCTGACCACTTCAGCTGTTACACAATAGCTATTTGCAAATCCAGGGTTATGTCTCACAGCTGGCACAGCCTGGCTTAGATAAATATAAAACTTGCTGTAAGGGAATAGCTCGTAATTGGGTTATGCACAATGTTTTAATTAGATTTACGTAAATGCATACAATGCATTGCAGAAATCAATAGCTTGAAGAGCTTCTTTAGTTTTGTTGTTTCATTCAGCAGCAGCAAGTCAGATGAATTTAATAGCATGTTTACATTTACCCCAACCATCCAAAAATGGCACTCTTCATATGACTGATGGTATGTTTGAAACATTTGGTGCTGTGCTGCACAGCGATCTCCATGGAGTGGGCTCATTGCATGGTTTTTTTTTTTTTTTAATCAGTTTGGGCACTTGCAGACAGTACCTCTCAAGTACAAAGGAAGGAGGTAGGAAGCATTTTAATTCTAGGAGGAATTTAAGAATTAAACAAAAAACGTGCCATGCAAAACAGTCCAGGTTAACAGTCATTCATCTGACTTGGTAGCCTGACATGAGCTTGCCAGTTACAGGTGTTGAAGCAGTTAGCATCTCTGCCAATAGTAGCAACAGTAGAGAATGAAGCAAGGTTTTTTGTTTTGGCTAGAAGTAAAATCTA
The DNA here is from genome assembly GCA_013399475.1 of Chauna torquata. Lineage (NCBI taxonomy): Eukaryota > Metazoa > Chordata > Aves > Anseriformes > Anhimidae > Chauna > Chauna torquata. Next base: position 109,054 of record VXAL01017097.1, read on the forward strand.
TGAGCTACACAAATCATGTTTCATGGACAAGGTCTGTTGATTTTCTGCAGAGACCTTAAGGAAAAAATAATAATCATTTCATTATTTATTTCAACTGTGAAATTGAAATTATTAAAAATAACTATGTTGTTATTTACTGATAAAGACTTTCTTGTCTGTATCCATCAACTAAGAGGAAAAAGGCAGAAAGAAACCAGTAGTATCAGTCATTTCTTAAGGGAAATAAGTTCAAGTGCGGTGTGAGATGGATTTTAAAAACTCTGAGGGTCCCAAATAGCTCTGTATTGCATTCCATGGGGTAAAAAGTAGAAGGTTTCCTTTTTTTTTTTTTTTTTAATTTTCTCTCTTCTTTCCTGCCTCAGTGTGGTCTGGCGGGCACCACTGCTGGTGCATACCTAATGATGCCTTTCTACCCTTGGGAAAAAAAGTTACACAAAATAAGGGCAAGACTTTTAGAACAGTTTGGCATTGTGTTCACTTACAGTCAATGGAAAGCAACCACCACCAAGTGCTTCAAAACCCTTATCTTAAACTATCGTTTGTTGCAGAGAAAACTATGACTTTCCAAGAACATCATCAGTTGCAGAGGTATGCACTCAGAAGTTAACTGCCAGGTTTGAAGAGCTTGTGCACTGTCCATTTTTTGCAGACTTTTTCATGATACAGTGCTTAATGGACTGATTGCAGTCTAATCCTCCTACCTTATTCACTGCCCTGGTGTACACCATTCATTTCTCCTCGCTGGACAAAGCATAGTTTCAAACCTTGTTTACTGCTGCTATTGAGGCCCAGCATATTGTTCCTCGCTTGTTGTGTTTATCTCTGGAGTAACATGACCAGAGTTTTGGATGTCTGGAGGTGCTCAGAGAGTTGTGATGCAGGTTTCCAAAGCATCGTTGTTTTGCCCTAGAATCCTGACCAGATCCTTCTACTTTTCCATCTACAAGGCTGAGCTCTTCAGCTCTGTCCTTCCAAACTGTTTTTTGGTCTCTTTTTCCTATTGTACTTTTCAATCCTGTTGTATCCCCTTCTCCCGAGATTAGATACTGTCTCATCGCTTCATCCTTCCTCCCCCATTCTGTTGCTTTGCAGGTTCCTCTTTCCAAACTCATCTACTTCTTTCTTTACTAGACTGGTCCCAGCCCCAGCCCTTGCTCCGTCAGGGCTTTAATTTTTTGGTGTTTGGTGTTTTTGTTGTTGTCACCCTAGCTTTCCTCATACAGTCTTTCTGCTCACCCAGTCAAGAGCTACACGACCCTTCAGCAGTAATCAGAGAGAAAGTCCAGCTTCACTTCCACTGTTGCAGGCTGCAGCACATGGTGTTCCACAGGGCCGTGGGCTGTGCTCCGTGCCAGTTATGTGTAAGAGGGATCACACACCTCAGAGACTGTGCAATCTTCTTAGACTGAAGCTGCAACCTTCAAAATATCAACAAAGTCAGAAAAATCCACTAAATTGGACCTTATAATTTAGTGGATTTTCACAGCAGCAGGAAAAGGCAGAGCTGTAACCCCAGAGATCACCCCTTCACTAAACTCTTATATGCTCATGGTTTCTAATGAAACTAAGCAAAACAGAACAAAACCAAAAGGGTTGCCAATATTATTTTAAGACAGCAAAGGAAAACATGTTTTCTGTCCTTTTTTGTTCTTGTTCTGGAGTTCTAAACTTTGTTCTCAAATGGTTTTGACCAAAAAAAAAAAAAAAAAAAG
>VXAL01017097.1:110850-233278 GCA_013399475.1 Chauna torquata
AAAAAAAAAAAAAAAAAAGCCTGGAAATTTATAGCTATTGTCTATATATACAGTTAGAGTATGGCAAAGCTATTAATGTATGCACATGTCCTGGAATGGCTCTGAGACCATGTTGTTTTTAGTAAGTGACGTTCCTCTTAGCTAAACAAAGGAAGTTAGCATTGATAAATCCATACCATTAACTGAATTCAAAAACAAAAAAGCCATGTGTATCCTCAACAATTTTGAGTGCTGAACTGATTAGTACCATCATAAAAGTTAAATTAAAATTGATGAAAGGATAGGAACTGTCATTTTTGAGGGCTGAAGCTTTTATTCTGTCAGGAGTGTAGTCAGAGCGACAGCAGTCGCACATTTATCCTTATACAGCCTAGCAAATGGGCTATGCAAGGACTATGAAAACAAGCACTTGTCAATAGAAGTAAAACCTTTGGACCAGCTAATTTGTGAGTTTCCGTGTTTGCCATTTAGTTCAGTTCATTTTCATTCTCTCACCTCCGCTTCTCTTGTCCTTCATCTAGTAGTGCTATCCACAGCAACACTGTAGTTCCAGAAAAAAAACAATGTGGTCTGACAGATTTGGTGAGATTTGTCTTCATGTGGAACTTCCAGTAAGAGGACCAACACCATAGCCAGAAGTATCCAATTAAATACTGTTTAAAAAATAAAATAAAATAAAAAAATCCAATGATAAAAACAGCTAATGGAGTTCTGTCCTTGAGCATCTTCATCAGCCATATGCTGAGAATTATCTTGGTTGTTTCAATGGATTGAGAACTGGTGACCAAAAGCTGTTTTCCAGCAAGGAAGATATAAGGTGCCCTTTATACCAGTGCACAATCCTATGCTTACCAAAAAAAAATTACAGTCACTAGAGCTGTGTAGATCAGACTTAAAACCTCTCAACTAAACAGATTTAAATCAGGGGTGACAGAACTAAAATACAAGGAGTCACTTTGGCTCTATAAAGAGGACTTGGATCACAACCTGGCCATAGATACAGAATTTGCATACAGCAAGAAACATGCATATACTCCAATAAAGTATTTAAAATGAAAATAACAACCCCTAGAATAAAATTAAAAAAAAAAAAAAGTAAAGTTCAGTCTCTGAACTGTAGGCTCCAAAATAACCTGGTTCAGTACTTGCCAGACAGGCAACGTGGAAGAAAAGCTGAATCTTCAATAGAAGTGTTGCTTGTATTCACAAGAGTGATATAGGCCAGAGTAAGGCAGTTTGAAGCTGCACAAAGGAACAAACAGGAAGATGGAATGAGAAACAGTCAAAAACACAAGAAATGATAAATAAGGGTCAGCGCTGTGGTGGACTTGACAGATTCCCTGAACGAAAAAAAAGAAATCAGTTCCACAGGGCAACCAGAAGCCAATAGCAAGTGAATGATAAGGACAGGAGACTGCAGGAGAAACCAGAAGAAAGAAGGTCCTTGCACAAGGAAATGGACGCAGGACAATGTTGCTTGCCTATAGTTTTGCTTACTTGCAGCAGCTGCGAAGCGTATGTAGCATATCCTGTCATTCTTAAAAATAAAGTCCCATGTTGGGTGACCGGTGGGCCTGGTGTATGACTTGTTTTGCGGTTAGTTTCACGGTGAGAAGAGCAACTATTTAAGTTGCTCATGAGGATTCACTAGCCCACCTCCTCTGAGCCATCGCTAATGCATAGACATGAAGTGTTCCTTCAACTGACCATTCTAGGAGGGGTGGGTGAGCTTCCTCTCCATCAGGCCAGAGAGCTGCAGTGGCCCTAAATTGCAGTGGTACGTAACAGACTGAGCAACCCAAATCTTTCACCCTGCTACTATCCTTTTCATATTTCATTATTCAGCCCTGGCTCCTTCCAGCTGAAACTGTTCGGACTGTATAGTAGGGCTAGATTTTTCTGTTATATATCTTAGGAAAATTCAAAAGGCAGAATTTTCAGAAGCAATGCTATTGGTTTTTAAATTAGACTCTTGAGACTCTAAATTAATCTGAGGGCAATACTTTTCTTAAGAAACAGTGCTGAGAAAGGAGCCCGTGTTTCAGTGATTTCTTTTTTGCTCGTTTTTTTTTTTCTATTTTAAGAACTCACATAGAAGATGTTATCAGGCTTTCTGCAGTCATCTGGGTCTGATGGTTATTCTTGATGCTGGTCATGGCACCTAAGAATGCCCTCAGGAGATGTCGTCTTCCAGGTTTTCACAGTGCCATGGGAACAGGGACTGCTGGTAACGCTGTGGCTAGTGGCGCTTGCCAGGAGTGTTTGCTATAGGAGCTGTAGTCATGTAGTCTGCCAGATGAACTCAGACTTGTGTGAATTCATTCATAGGAAAGGCTTGCCACGTGTCTAGGGTTGGAAGCTCCACTTAGTAAGAGGGAGAGTCTGCCACTCTTTCTTCCAAGGTTTGGTGTTACATACTTTATTTATTGACAGTTATTTCAGTGAAACTCTCTGCACAGTGAGGTAATCCTAAATGTTCAGAAAAGTCATAGAATCCAGCTCTACCTCATTATTACAGCTATAGTGAAATGGTAAAGGAGGAATAAATTGCCTGGTATAATTATGTATATGCCAGATGTTCTTAATCATTCCACTTCAAGCCTCCTTTGCTAACTGCAATTTTGAGCCTTTTCTGAATCTATAGGAATTGGTAAACATGAGTAATTAAAAAGAAATTAAATGGATTTTAGAAGTGAATTACTGTACTTCCTGCAACATTATATAATATAATTAGCACCTCTAAAATCAATCTGGGCTCTAACACGGGCTTTATGTGGTACAATGGATGTTTCATTTGTGATTAGCACTAAAAACATAGTCATTTTTTAGTGTCGTTAAACATCTCAACAGAACCATATGAGGCAAGTAAGGAGAAATTTATTCCTACAGCAGATTTATTAAAATAGAAACAGAAAGCCGTATCTCAGCTGGTGTAAATCACAATATTTGCACTCACTGTTGCATGCTGAGCTTGCACCAGCTGAGCCTGTGGCCCATCCTCCATTTGGATTCATGCAAGTGGAGGTCTGTTGGTAGCCCTATTCATAATAAATGATTTTTGACTCCGTAGCTAGAACTCCTCTTTCAAATGAGAGAAAGTTCCTGTAGCTGAAAGCAGAAGATACACTATTATTAGTTCATTTACATTTTTTTATCCTGTCGGTATTTTTTCATTTGCTTTCCAAAATTCTGAGCTTATGAAGAACACAGCACAACTGTAGCATAGATTGTCCCAAAGAAAATAGATTTTAATTCAAGGGCTAAACATTTCTGCTCAAAGTTTCCTTAGAGCCTCAACAACAGCTGTGCTTTGTCTGAACAATGTGACATCCCACAAAACCTGCATTTATCTGGGAGAATATGGGTATTACTGACAGAGGAATTAGGTAAGCATGGGAGATCTGTTAGCAGAATCACTGGCCTAGCAGTGTTGGTTGGGAAGGACGTCTGGAGATCTGTAGACCAATCTGCTGGTCAGTCATGGTTTTGTCTAGCTGTGTCCTGAAAACCTTCAAGGAAGGAGATTATAGCACCTCCCTGTGTGGTCTGTTCTAGGGTTTCAGCACCCTTCTGATGAAAAAGCTTCTCCTGAACCCCCCAAAAGACAATGTAATTGTGTTTTCCCTTGTAATATTTTCTGCCCCTACTAAGTTTGGTTTTGTAATCTTTGTAACTACCTTTCAAGCAGTTGTAGGATGCCACCTGATGATGCCTTAGTGTCCTCTCTGCTAGATTAAACAAGCCCAGCCCTCTCACCATCTCACTGTAGCTCACGTGCACCATTAACTCATATTAAACCTGGTGTTGACCGTAAGCTCTTGATCCTCTTCAGCAGGACTACTGCTCATTCAGGCAGATCCAAACCTGCAGCAGTGAATGGGGTTAATTCCAAGTGCAGAACTTCGCACCTCTGTTGATCTCCATGAAGCTTCTGTTATCCTCATTCAAGTTTCTCAAGTTCCCTCTGAACTGAAGAGAAGCATCAAAAGAGGTAAGAACAATTTTCTGTATATTTTGTGCTAAATACAAGGCACATCCTTGACTTACTCCCAGCAAATTTTTTGCTTGCACTTAATTATCTTCATCCCCAACTATAGACTATTTCATACAAACTTGGAAGGAAGCAACAGTATTTCTGCTCTTAAATATATGAGATTTATCAGAAGTTAGGGTAAACACCTAGTTTGCAGAAACGCTTAGCTATAGATACTCTCAGTATTTATTGTGTCTGCTGCCTGCCTTCTGACTGTCACAGCCAACAAATGGGTATTTGCCTCCTTTCAACAGGTTGCAAGTTGAAAGGTGCTCAGGCATCCCTATGTTAGAAGCATGTATACAACGCAAAGGGAAGCTGCTTGCATCGTACTGATGAGATGCTCATCTGCCTCTTTTCAAACATGGTGAACCAGATCTGCTGCTGATAAATTGCCTGTCACTACATTGAAGATATAGAGTTATACCAATTGACACCACGGCCAGAGCAAGCACATTTTAATGGGTTTTGCCTTATTTAACTATTGCCTTTTGTTACAGGATTGTTCATTAGGCACAGAATAAAGTGCAGTTATTTTTACTGGGTTTTCAGCTTTCCTCTCGTGTTAGAGGAAGGTTCCACTTTCAAATGAATATTAGAAGAACCTTAAAGTCTTAGCTATCCCTGATCTTTATGGCTTCATTTGAGTTCAAAATGTAGCTTTTGGTTTATCCTATGAGCTGGGAGCTAGCTGTTTGAGGGACTTAGTCCAAAGATACAGTATAAGCAGATAGTTTAGTTAAGCTGATTTCTGCAATTCAAGTGGATCTAATGCATATCATGCCTGGGATTATCTTTATACTTCTGGTTCAATTTGACAGAATTTGAGCATTCTCTGTGTATTGCAAAGTATAGCTTGGAAAATAAAACTGAGCCAGGTTAGTGGTTTATATATAAAGCATTTGAACTTTGCATAGATCATCTACATTTTTATTCTTTTGTACTTCACTCAGGGAGAAAGCAAATATTTTGGCAGCTTAGATCATGTGACAGGGAAACAAGAGACCTCATTAATTCAGATATTTCAGATTCAGCAACAGCAGAAAGGAGGGATTATGACTGCCGAATTTGATCCTACCGGAAAAATCTAAATCTAGACCAAGGTCAGGTACCTCACTAATGAAGAAACAATATAAAGTGTATTTAATTTCCTGAGAGCTGTGACAAAATTAAGATAGGAGTCCTGGGAAAAGATTCTAATATATCTCTCAGCCCTATCAAGTCTGACATGTTTACTAGGTGTGTCACAGCTGATTTGAAAAGATGGTCTCTAAAAAAACCTCCAGTATTTTCTTTCTTCATTCTTTTGAGTGTTCTTGTCTTCTTCAGTAGCGGCATTCATAGAGCCAAATGATATTCAATTGTGCAATATTGTTTAGCAAAGGTGTTTGTGCTTTTTGTCAGTAACAGGGGACAGGACCACACTTTCTTCAGTTAGTGCAAAATTCTGCAATAAGCTGTGCTTTTCCTCCACGTGCTTGCAAACCATAGCACTGCAATGGTCTTTCCCATCTTAGATTTGACGTTTGCCCTTCACAGAGTAGAGCTGCTCATGGCAGAGGAGACCCTTCCTCTCAAATGAGGAAAGCAGAAGCAGGGTTATGGAGGTGTGTTGCAACATTGCTTTTGAGAAATGTGTCATTCAGCTTGGTTTGTTCCACAGGGGACAAAGAGGGAGTAGACTAGCTAGGGGAGCAACAAAGGCAGTGGAAATATTACCTCTTCACGCTGTAATCTTCTTGGTGTTTTTTTCCTAAGAAGAGCTTTTCTTCAGTGGGTGAAAACTTGCCATCTTCCTCTACTTTCTGTTTTTCTTCTCTCTTCAGTCCATCTCTTTAATAACTTAATTTTCATGCACATGGGAATATATGTGTATGCATGTGTGTTTGTGTATGTCTGCATGTGAGTGTGTGTATATATATTCTTATATAGGGGTGTGTGTATTCTGTGATTTGTATTAAAAGCATGTTACTGCTCTGTCTCTGCAGGGCTCTGCTCTAAACAGTAAGTGTCATGCATTTGCTCCTGCTTGAAAATAACACCCAGCATTTTCTTAGTCCTTATTAAATCAGACCTAGGTAACACCGGGAGGGAATTTAAATTGTCCCCTAAACCATACCAATTTCTCTTTCCCAATTTCACAAAGGTTAGAGAAGTCTCTGAAAGCTGCTTGTTTTGTTCTGCCCACTTTTTTGTTCTGTTCACCCAGGTAATGAAAATCCACTGTCCCCATCCAAAGACCAGACAGTAACAGCTGGCTCTTCAGCTCAAGTAACCACAGTCAAGAGCAGAAGCGTTTGTGGCTGAAAGTACAATTGATGAAGGGGGAGGATGGCAAAATACCTGCAGGCCATTGAACGTTTCCCAGCAGTTCAGCTATGGACAACTGTGAGCGCTAATTGGACACACTGCATGGTTGACTTGCTGTTGAAAGGAATGGACATGGGTCTGTTTACCTTTGCTGCATTTAGTTCAGCTTTCTAAAGGAGTGACTGCCTCTCTGGGGTATCCTGACTTTTGCAGTGTTTTGCACGTCTGGTGCTGCACCCAGAACATGGCTCCGGCAGCAGGTGAGAGGCTGCAGCATTGCCAGAGAGCAATGAGGTCTCAGCAGCGACCTGGTAATTCAGCTGCACTTTGAGAATGCAATCTATATTGCTACAAAAACGTAGTCATGCAGAGTCCCTCTCACATACACGCATATCAAAGCCAGGTTAAATTAATGTTCAAAAAGCAATAAAGTCCGAGGTGCTTTCAGAACACCAGGTTTGGTGTCACTCCTCAGCGGTCAGCACCGCTAGCACTGCATGGGCTGAAATCATGAGCCAGGTTTGCCCTGGAGTTCATGCAGTTGTAAAGGCAGTGCACACAGTGGTTTGGTACTCTAACTTCATGTGCAAGTTGGTGTGTTATTCTCAAGGGTTGGTGAGCCACACAATTACATTAAAAAGATGTAAGTGATGGCTCTGATACGTTCATATGGCTGTGGGGTCTAATGGCCTTACATCTGCCAGGTGTCAAGAAATTTTACATAACGGTCATAATAATACAAAATCATTAGCTTCTGTAACTCTCAGCCTAAGCAAGTCTTTGGGCTAGATTAAGCCTCATCTCTCCTCTTTATTCCTGTGTGTCAAAAGTTGGTTCCAAGGTATGGAATTTAAATTTAAAATTTTCAGTTATCTTCCCTAATTCTGCAATAGCAAGTCCAGAAGGGGAGAAAGATTTATCACCCCAAAAGCTGTCCCCTTCCTCTGTTCTCAAGCATCAGAATAAATGAGAGCAATAATATCTCATCTCTTCAACAGAGACACCTTGGGTGCTTCACTTCACCTTAATGCCAACCCCTCAAATTGATCAGATGAGATGATCCCACTGTGGCTCTCAAAACTGTGGGACCAGCAAACAGAGATAAGATGTAAGAAATATATTTTCAGATTAAAAACAAACAAACAAAAACAAACAAACAAACAAAAAAACAAGATGCCTTTGGAGCCAGACTCCTGATAATTTCCTGCTAGCAATACTGATTTATCTTTTGGGGGGGGGGGGGGGGGNNNNGGTGTGGGGTTGAGTTCACTCTCCATCCATTCTTTCCTGGTTTCTCTCATGGGATAAGAAAAAAGGAAATTATTCTGTGACAGGATCATCTTCTCCCTTTGTATGGGTGGTGCACACATATTTTTTCCTGTTGCCCTGGTCCTTCGGGTTCAAATGGGCAACAGCAGTGTTATGAGGTGTGCTGGGCATTGGGTGAGCATATGCAGGTCAGAGCTGATGAGCCTGGGGTGGAGCAGGACATAGCCTGAAACAGAAATGGGAGCCCAGAGGAGCCCTTTAGGGTGAAGCCCCTTCTCAGCGGCTCATGGGGATGCTAGCACTGGCAGGATGATAGACATGGGTACTGGCCCCTCTTTGTGACTCCAGCCCAGAGCTTGACATCGATTTTTAAAGTATCTGAAAGCACTGAAAGGTTATCTGCACCTTGCTGTTAATGAGATTTCAATGTAAGATAAAAGGAACCGTATCTAACCCAGATTAAACTTGCTCTGGAGTTATTTTTAGCTTACCTAAACTCTTTCAACCCTTTTGGTAAAACTCATCAAAATTCATCTCTACTAAAAGGATGTAACTTCAAAGAAGTCATATGCATTAAATGTCAACATGCTTTACTCATTATAAATTAGAGTATCATTAAATCTAACATGAGTTAAAATCAAGAAGATTTAATTTCATCATCCTTAAAATGAAGGCTTTTTATCAAGGGAATAAACTTTGCTTTTAAAATGGTTTTTTAAAGTAAAAGTTGGTATAGAACCTTTATTTTACATTGCATCATATTTGTGTGTAATAACAAAGGCAAAAATGTAACCCTCCACTGTTCTTAAGATGTGAGAATAGTAGCTTACTTCTGCTCATTTTACAATCCTCCTTTTGGTTACACTTCTAATTTAAACTATGGAAACTGAAAAGGTTCCTTTAAAACTGGTTGTCATGGTTATAAAAATCCCAAAAGAAATGATGTGCGTCTGCACCTGCTGAGGGAAACATTTATGGTATGATTTAGCAGGAAAAAAAAATAATAAAAAGCAACCACCCACCACAACCCATTTTCAGGCTTACTTATTACATTACTTGGTAATAATTCATCACCCTCCCCAAAAAGCTGCAGAAAGCATTCTCACACATTTTTCACTGCATGGAGTTCATTAGCAAATATCATACGGCGAGGGGTTAGTTCTGTCAAGTTCTAACAGGTTGGGATTTTTTGTTTGTTTTCTTTAGTTGTCTTTGTTTTAAGCAAGCTTCTCTGGAAATGCAATGTGCTAGACTACTAGCGTATATTTACTGTCACAATTGATATTGATATCTTGATTTCCCTGTTTTGTTTGTTTGTTTGTTTTTCTTCCTCTTCCTGCTACAGTTAGAAAGTTATCTGGCCAAAATAAAAAGCCAATCTCGAAACTGCAGGTTAAACAGGCCAGAACAAGTCTGCACTTCTTGATGGAGCTCAAAAGCATAAAGAAAAGGAAAAGGAAAAAAAAAATAAGAAGGGGAGAAGGAAAGGGGAAGGGGAGAGGGAAAGGGGAAGGGGAAGGGAGAGGAAAAGGGAAAGGGACAGGGAAAGGGAAAGGGAAAGGGAAAGAAACACCAGTCTACTAAAGGAAAATAGAGTCTTTTGTAAAGCCATAACAACTTCATACACTCCCAGGATGAAGTTTCCCTATCTTTTGAAGCTGTAGGTTTATTAGCAACGGGTCTACACTGGGCCAGTTCTTATCTCTTACAGGGAAGCAAAAGACGGCACACGTCTTGGAAGCTATCGCTTGGCATTTTTCATTTTTCACTCAGAAAAGCTGATTACATACACAGTTAAAAAATTACTCTGCAAGACAGAGGTAGCATTTTTTTAATCTTTAGAAGGAAGGAGAAAGACAACGGGTGGGTGATCTATTGGCTGGAGGAAATCACTGCAGCTCCTGGCTCTGCTTCACAAAGTAAATAGAAGATAAGGAGGGTGGGGGCATTTTAGATTAATAGTATGCTTTGTGTTATCAGTTTGTGAACCAGAAATGGGATTCAAACTGTCTGCTTACACCCATTGATCCCGGGCTTCTCCTGTTCAAAAACTGCTGCTGGAGAAGGAAGTTTGGTGTCCTGAGCATGAAGCAGAGCCCTTCTGTGGAAGTTTGGAAAAATCACAACAGGCTGAGCTACTTCTGAAAGGCTGTGGACATTTCCAGACCCTTTGACCTTCCTCCACCAATGAAACCTGGGATGCCATTTTTTCACTGTTCTGTTTCAGTGGGAAATTATTTCTAATGAATATTTTCTACAGTCTCAAGAAAAGCCAGTAATTAATAGTATCTGAATGGAAGAATACAAGAAACTGGATGAGAAGGACAGAACTATGTTTCTCCAATCCTCTTGTCTCCCTTCTTTCCATCTCAACAAATGGCTGGAGTAAATGTGGTAAGAGTGGGCAGGCAGCAGTGCTGTGTCCATCCAGCTCTCCACAGCTGGTCCCGCTGGTACCTTCTGTCTCTGCCGCAGGGTGCTGCCAAGTTGTTGTGTGGTGGAGCTGGGGTTTTTGAGTGTTACAACACATAAATACACGAAAAAGAGACAAATGCGGCAAAATTCTCCTCCTGCGTAGAATAGTGTCTGCGGTGCAGTCATAGATCTTGCATACCAATGTGCTATTCTCTGAGTAGTGTCTGTATCACTGATTCATAATGTCATCCTGATGTCTGCTTGTAAGTAGATGGCGAGATTGATTAATCCATCAAGTCTGTCCATCTACTTCTCATCTCTCTCCTTTTCCTGCCTGTGCTTTATTTACCTATCAGGCAATAACTTGATTCAGTCTATCTCCGTACTCAGCCTTTCCTCATTCCCCTGCTAATTATTAGCAAGCAGCCTTGGCAGCCTCTCAGAGGGTCCCCCTGTGCCCCGTGCCGCGGGGCAGCGCTCTCACCTGCTGTCAGCGGGGCTGTGCCGTCACACCGCTCTGCCTCTGCCAGTGAAACCCTGCTCTCTCCAGGAGCTGACGACAGTCCGCCTCACTGCAATCAGATTAATTTGGAAGCATGCTACTTTCCTGGAGAAAATGTCACAGAATTACAGAGGCGAGAGACGGAAGAGGTTTATTAAAGCGGCCAGTCCATCTTCCTGCCAATCAACGGCAGTTCCCGACAGTACACACTCCAGGCTTTGTTCCAGCGATGTTTTAAAAATGCCTCGTGATGTGCTGATGGCCCCTGCCCTTGAGGGCTCTTCACAGCCTGCACCATCCCATGTCAGGAATATTTGGCTGGCCACGTGTCCTGCACCTGCGCTCCGCGCTCCCGGTGGATGGCCATTCCTCCTCGTTTATTCCCATCTGCGAGCGGCACAAGCGTACTCGGAAGACCTTTGTCCTGGCAGTTAAAGGAGGTGCTGAGCAGCTGTAATCCTGGCAGCAGTGCTTGTGAAGCCAGGAAGCCCCCCGGGACAGCTCTGCTGTTTATCAGGACGGTCACCTCAATGCCTCAGTGGCCAGTTTGCAGCTGGTGTAGCCACACTCCCCACCACGCCAATAGGAAACGCGACATACAGACTCCGACCCTTTGCTGCAATGTTTAACCTGCCACAGACTTTTCTCTTTCTAATCCTCTCAGTGAGAGTGTATTTTAAAATAATGATTGAAGTTGTGCTGGTCTAATGAGAAACAAACCTTTCATATGGTCCATACGAGCTGGCAATTCCCCAAAAATACCTCTGCCATTTGGGTGTCTTTGAAATCTAGTGGGAGCTGGGCACTTAATTGACCTTTTGGGAACATCATTTACAATATCACAGGTTGTCACTAGTTTCGGTTTTCTCTCCTAGCCCAGTTGTAGTTCACATCTAGTACCCAAGGACTAGTTTTATGCAAATTGCCTGGATTTGGGCTTATATGAATACAACAGCAGTTTGTAACACCCAAAATGCATGAAGTCACTGCCAACACTTTGTTTTGGCTTGTGCAGTGGAAAACAGCTCCTATAAGAGAACATAGTCAGATGCTCTGAATCTTCACTGAATTTATTAAGAGCAATTAGAGTGGAGGCAATCTCTCCATAAGGCCTCCTCAGCTTGTCTGTCCTGTTTGAATAGAGAGTTGGTAGACTTGGACTTTCTCTGCCACCCTTCCCTTGGGACCAGACAGCTGGGAGTGGGAGCCTGCAGATTTCTTTTCCTTCCAGGGAGCAAGAGATGAGCCTTCCAGAAACAGCAACCTGACTCTTCTGATTTCAGGTACTTTCATCCTTGTTTTCGCATCTCTGAAAATCTGAAATGAAGCAACCAGATTTCTAGAGAAAATTCAGATTTGGGATATCTTTAAATATCCAGCTCTACCACCCAGGCAAGGCTGTCGGGGACAGGAGCTGTTCAGAGGGAGCCAAGACTGCAGGAGCTGGGCTGGAGCATCCGACTCACAGGTGTGGGGCAAGACGAAGAGACACGGGGTGGTGATGAGCGTAGCACCCGGCAGACCTGAGCTGGGGTTCCTGTCTTGACAGATGCTTCCTTCACTCCTCCTGAACTACATGTTCTCCACTTGCAGAATAATAATAGATGCTACCAGTGAACCAAGCTTTTCGCTTCATAATCTGCATTATAGTTATTGCTTAGCCATCTCCTTATAACATGTTCACAGAAAGCTCTTTGCAGCTCCTCTAGAAACAAATTCCTTCATCTTTTGCAAATGAGCCCTCCAGCAAGAATGGTGTTGGCCTACATATACCATACGTGTGTAGTGGGTTTACGTGGTAAGGGTTTGGTCGCAGGGAGGCCGCAGGGGCGGCTTCTGTGAGAAGATTCCAGAAGCTGCCCCATGTCAGATAAGAGCCAGCTCCAGCCAGCTCCAAAAGGGACCCGCTGCTGGCCAGAGCTGAGCCATGAGTGATGCTGGTTGTGCCTCTGTGAAAGCAGATTTAAGAAGGGGGAAAAGACTACTGCGCAACAACAGCTGGGAGTGAGCGGAGGGAGGAACAGCCCTGCAGACACCAAGGTCAGTGAAGAAGGAGGGCAGGAGGTGCTCCAGGCGCCGGAGCAGAAGTTCGCCTGCGGCCCGTGGTGAGGCCCATGGGGGAGCAGGCTGTCCCCCTGCAGCCCCTGGGGCACCACATGGAGCAGATCTCCACGCTGCAGCCCGTGGAGGAGCCCACGGAGGAGCAGGTGGATGTGGCCTGAAGGAGGCTGCAGCCCATGGAGAGCCCCCCAGGTGTTTTTAGTTTGCTTTTAGTTTCTCACTGCTCTAGTCTGCTAGTGATAGTAATGAATTATATTAATCTTGCTACGCAGATTCTGTTTTGCCCATGATGGTAATTAGTGAGCAACCTGCTTGTCCTTATCTCAGCCCTTGAGCCCTTGTCCACCGTGTTTTCTCCCCCTCTTCCTTTGACGAGGGGGAGTGAGAGAGTGCTTACGGTGGAGTTCAGCTGCTCGGCTGGGTAAAAGCACCACAGTGTGTTGCTCTTCAAGGACCTGTGTGATGACTAAATACTCCATTTCACCTGCAGAGTATGTATTTGCAAAAATACAGAGCCATTGTTTCCATGCCCATGTTCGCATAGCATGGCTGCTCAGGACAGTAATAACAGGGGTCTGGTCACCTTAGGGCCCCCATCTCAGAAATGGGGACAGACAAATTCATCCAAAGGGTGAGCTGGAAGTGACCTGCGTCTTGCCCACCATGAAAGACCTTCAGCAAAATCAGGTTCCAGTTTAGGGTCCTCAGTTAGTTGCCTGAATTTCACGTGAGATAAACATAGGCCATAGGGAGTGGAATAAAAAAATAACTGTTCAGATATTGTCTCTTGGGTGAATGTTGGCAGAGCTTGAGGCTCTGCGTATCCAGTTTTGCTGGCATAGAAGTTACTACCACAGTTATTTTGCCAGTATCTCTATTTATTTTTTCTTTATACAGCACAATTTATTTATGTTTAATTCTGTAAACATACCATATATTTCTACTTGCTTGTTTGGCAAACAAGCCAACAAGCTTGTTTCAAAGAGAAGTGGTTATGAACAGAAGTCACTGATGAATGGTTTGAAAAGCAAACCTCTGTTTCCTACATCTGAGCTAAGCAAGCAGGACCTGTCTTCTCTGTCTTTCTACCTAACCAAGGGCAGAAGAGCATCTCCAGAAAGTCGTGGCAGGGACTGCTGAGCAGCTGCTGGTGCTGGCAGTCAGAAGCACTCAGCAGCGCTGCCACAAAGGCGTTTGCAGAGAAATGTAACTGTGTGTGAGCTCAGTGCAGCTTTTTCAATATTGTTGCCCAAATGATTCAAACACTCCACCCTCGGGCTTGCAGGACAAACCTGCTTGTACCTGAAGACAGTGATTTATGAACTTTCTGAGGTGTCACCAGGTGAGCAAGAAAATACATTATGGCAGATGTTGCTAGGTGGAAATCATTGGCCATGAGAGGTTGGTCGTCAAGTTGGCCTCCACAGTAGCCGACATCAGTGGCATACCTCTCTTTATCCCTTTTCTAAGCTTGCACTAAACATGCTCAGATGGCTTTTGAAGCCTGGCACAATTTGTGCTCTGAAGTGAGCGTATGTTTTATTTCTGTGCAGCAAAGTTACCCACCAAAGTGTTTCCAGAGTTAAAGAACTTGCTCTATTACTTCGCCTAACCAGAGGTGTAAGATGATTGTTTCATTCTCACTCTCTTCCAGATAACATCACTTTGGACAAATTATAACATAAATTTTGTAAGAAGTAGCCTGTCAAAGTGTGCACTGACGTGGGGAAGGAGCCAGTCTGCACCAAGCCTCTGTCACCGCCCTGTACTCCTGGCCCGTGTTGGCTTATACACTTTCTTTGTAGCTGGATCCTAAATTGTTGGGAGCAACAGGCCTGGAGAATAAATCTTCAGCCCATCTTGGTGCATGCACAAAGCATATGAGATGTGCATATATATTAACTTATTTTCCTGGCTTCCAAGGCTTGTTTAGGCAGAGGTAACAAGCAGAGGTAAAGCTATCTGCAAAGCGACGTGGGCATTTTGTCTCCCTGGGTCTCAGCAAGCACCCTTGCTTCTTGCGGAGGTACACACCAAGCCCTGCCTGGGGGTGGAAGGAGTCTGGGATGGTGGTGAGGACCAGTCGCATGGATAAGGACAGAAGCTGCCGGCCTGCTCAGGCATAGCTGCACAAGCAACCAGTGCCGTCAGACAGCAACAAATCAGCTCCTGCAAATGTATCCGCTCTCACCTCCTCTCCTGGCAGCATCCTGTTCCAGTGTGGCTCCCGGGGCTGGGAAGCACGCCCTCGACACGGTCCCAAACACCCACTTGGAAATGCTGCGGCACTGACACTGCCAGCTTCCCATCTGGCAAAAGCCAACCCTAATTACGACAAAAGACAAGCAGCAGGAGCGGGTGCCATCACTGGGTTTTCAGCAATGAAAATTATGGCCTCTCCCACCAGTGCCTGCCATGAGGGTTTTAAGCTGTCCTCTCATGCCGATCTTTGGTCTTCTCACCACAGCTGAGGATGCTGAGACTAAGCTCAGCATGTCAAGAAAAAGAGATAAGGTCAGTGATGGGTATTTTTCATCATAAAGAGGAAGCATTTTCTCCCCAGAGAGACTGTCCGTATGGACAGCAAGACCTGTGGACAGCTAGACTTGGATGCTTTATGTTCAAACTGAATCCATTCCACTGTCTGTCACAGCCGTAATTACCCCTCTTACAACCAGGTCAGGTACTGTCACTGGCGGGGACAAAGCCTGCAGGATTTGGGTCAAAGCCATTGCAGGGAACAAAAGAAACTCCACATGCTTTGTTTTTTGGGCTGAACAGTGTGGAAGCAGCCATGGTTTCAAAAACGTGTCAGCAATGACGTGCACAGTTGTGTCAGAATAATCCCTGGCACCTTGGCACAGGTGACTCTTTGGGGAACGCCACTTGTGACAAGGCTAAAGAGGCATAGAGAGGAATGTCTCAGAAGTTATTGCAACTTGCTGTTTCCAAGTGAAACACAGCCTGTACCCTGTCCTCCCAGTCTTCATTTGGCATGGAATTAATACATGGAAATTTTCTGAAGCAAATTTATGCATTTACACCAATTCAAATGGAATGTTTTATGAACAAAAGGCTACAAGCAAATACTTAATATGCATAGATATTCTCTCTTCCTCCCAATTTGCTATGGGGGTGGGGGAGAATTAAACGCTACAGAATTTTATGGATGAGATATCTGTGCCCAGCTAAACTTGATTTATTTCCTACTGCCTTTAGGCTAGTGAGGAGGAAGACCAAGCGTTGTACCTATTGTTCTGTATTCAAGCTCTGTTCTAACAATAGATCTATGTGTCTCCTCCACCCCCAAGCCTCCTAAAAATAAGATTACATTTTGCTCATTAATCCAAAAAAACTGTTCTGCTTTGGCCAGGAAAACAAGAGGTATCACTTTTGTGGTGCCAGAGCACATGAGAAGCAACACAAGAACACAAGGTCAATAAAATGCACTTTTTATTCTGTATCAATGAAAATATAGCCACATGTAAATAAAGACGTGTGGAAAAAAAAAAAAGTTGATCCTCCCTGAAGAAGTACAGTTCATTGTGCTAAAACCCATAATCCTTTGGGTTAGAAACAGTTGTCTGCCAATGCTTTTAAAGTGACCCACATTTTCCTTGTTGTTGGAATTTAGCAAACAGAAAAGTGCAACAAGAAACTTGCTACAGATTAACCGATTTCAGTCGACCACACACGGCAATGTCCAGAAGTGACAGCGCAGTCAGTTCCACCAGAGCGTTCCCACGCATTCCTCCTCGGCAGTCAGGCGAGTGGTCAAGGGAGCATCCACTCTGTATGAGCTGATGTATGGTTGTCAGTAGAAAGATGGGCCTTCCTTGATGCAGTTCATGATCGCTTTGTGAATTCTGGATATGGTAGCAGAGGTGCATTCCTTTTATAGCTGTTCGGTTTCAAATGCTTTATTTTTTTTCTCTAGGTTTTTATAAGCTTACTGCTGTCAAAATACAGTTCTTAATTGCTTTTGTAGAAATAATCCTGAAAGGCAGAGGCATTTAAAATCCCCCCCAAATCCTCAGTATATTAACAACAGCAAAAAAGATAGCTGGGCTGTTCAAAAACATCATCAGTAACGAGTGCCATTTGCATTGGCTAGTGTACAAAGAGCAGCAAGTAGTAACAAAAGAAAAAAATATCCAAGCAATAACCCTTTCCCCCAATTTCTCCCTTGCAAAAAAGAGTTTTCCCAAAATATTTCTCCTCCCCTCAGTCCAGTGTCTGTGAATCACATACATTCAAAAGCTGCAGTTACTCTGTAAAAGGAGGTTTTAAAGCCCATTATGCTCCTCTGACTAATCCTCACTTGGGAAGAAAGTCCTGCTAATTTTAGCGGAACCATTCACACAAACCAGGGATTAGTGTTGCAGGATTGGCCCTGTTGGGTGCCCAAGGATGCTGAGTGAGATGTCGCAGCACAAGCGCGAGTCAGTGAGCGCTGGGCTGGCAACACACCGCTCCCAGGGGCGGGAAGAAAACCCACATCTTGGCCACGCAGCTGCATTTCAGCAGAGAAGGAGACAGGGAAGGCAGGTTATGGCTAGGATGGGTGCTCAGCACAGACCACATGGGTACCTTGCGGGTACCTGGGATGTTTTTTAGGTTCAGCCTTTCCCCATGCAGGCGAGTGGCATAGCAGCTCCTGGCTCAGTTCAGTTTTCAGTTGTCATTCAGGGGGAGGGGGGAAGCCTAGGAAAAAGAGCTAGAAAGATAGCACAATGTTCTGATGGTAGCGAGGTCCTCTGTGATGACAGTGGTTAGTTTAGAAAAGCCTCCACCTGCCTCTAGGCGGGTGAATAGCCTGAGCGTGCCTGACGTGGATACTGTCACCAGACACCACTGGGGAGCTGGGGTGCACAGAGAGAAAAGAGTGTGCCCACCCCTCATCCCCCTTTCCTCCCAGTACTTGTTCCCCAGATTTTTCTTCCTTTTAGAGCCTAGGATGACTAGTTGCCTAAACATGAGTGGGAACTCATAAGCATTTCAAAGGGATGGAGGAGGCAGGGGAGGAATCCTAAAATCCATGCCAAAACTCCCGTGGCATCTCATGGAGCCAGGAATTCACCCGTCAAAGCCTGGTTTCGGGAGGGGGCTACACTTCATGAAGTCCTACGCAAGCTGCTCCTCCCCTGTGTGATGCTCTGCTCCACTCCAGGTGTGGCTGGACACGAGGAAACACAAACAGGACTCAAAAGTCGAGCACTTTGGACCACGTCTGAGCCAGCAGCACTGGATACAGGAGGCTGGGCAGGACTCAAAGCCTCCCAGCACCTGGTGCGCAACCTCCTGTCTTTGTCATCAGCCCTCTCCATGGCAGAAATAATAACTTTATATTTAACTGTGCTTCTCCCCAGGGAGAGTTTGCACAGCTGATGTACATACCTGGCTTGTACAAGGATATTCTAGACAGTCATGAATTTTGAGCAGTTAATTTGGATGGAGATTACTGACAGTTCAGATACCGAGAACAAGTCATTTGGATTCAAAAACATATTAATTAAAAAGTGCCCTTTCCCTGATGAGTTCAGCTGATTTTATGGCAATTTACCTAGCTGTCCCAAGCTTCAAACACATCCTTTATATTTCTGCCTGCATTTGGCATGCAGCATTTTGTAGGGCATGAAATCTTGGACCCATTTGCATTAGACAACGGCCTGTAATTAAAACTCTTGGTACTAGCAGTTCTCAGTTTTCAGAAAGCTCAGCCCACACCAGAACTCCCCGACTTGGTGCCTCACACTGCGGTTAGAGCTAGAGAAATTAATGGAAAGATTTCCGCTGACCTTACAATTCTTACACAGGATGCACGAAGTCTGAAAATATTTACCTTCCAAATGAAGAACACTATTTAGAACAGCTGCTGAGACCACTTTACTGAACCACTGGGTCACTGGCTGGTATTTAAGCAGGACATTAACAAATCAGCCCTAACTACAACTCCTATTAACACATTATTTCTTCTGAACACAAAGAGCAAAACAGATAATTATCTCATTAGATCTGCAGGGGCAGCATAACTTATTCAATCTTCCTGTTTCTACAAGTTGATAGATAGCCCTATAATCTAGGCAAGAAAAAAAAAAGAATCAAGGACGGGAGGAAGGAAGGAGGGAAAAACAAAGAAAGGGAAAGAAACAGAAAAAGGAAGGGAGGGAGGAAGGAAGGAAGGAAGGAAGGAAGGAAGGAAGGGAGGTAGGGAGGGAGGAAGGAAGGAAGGAAAACACTGCTTTTCATTCTGGAAAGTATTCTGCTTCATATCATGTAGCTTTCAAAACACGCAGAAGTGAACACAAGCTACGCAGCTACACCTGCTTGTAAAAGCCCCAGCCAGTTGTGGCTTTCTGTCATGCATAACAACAGTGAACAGGTATGTAAAGTTTATGAAGCATATCATGGCCTAATTCACACGCAGTGGGCTGCTGCATGCCTCCCAACAGTACAAATGGCATTTTGGTACCTAACTGTGCAGGCAGACATTGGAGCTTTAGACAGCCACAAGCATTATTTTTACTACTGGGATGTTTTCCTCAAAAATATGGTGAACCTTCATCTCCACTGCACCCCTGCAAGCTGCAGGTTTCTTGCAGTTGGCTCCTGCCTCCCTCAGGGGCCACAGACCTCTTGAAGAGCAAATAATCAACAATCAGTGACAAGCAAGGAAGGGAACAAACCTGCCCTGCGAGAAACACTACAGTACAAGTTGTAGGAACAGCTTTGAATCACTGTCAGACTAGTGGCAGGGGAAATGGGTTGAAGTTATTTGTGAAATTGGTCCATGCTAGTAAAACAGCGCTAACTACTACATTTGGGGAGACAGATTCTGTGTGCAAATTTTCTGGGAAAGCTGATTAGCTGATTCTGCACTGCACCGAAACGAGCCTTAGCTCCCCTCGTCTGAGTACAGGGATTTTATTGGGACAGTTGAAAGGTACATTTACAGAGATGCTTTGCACTTCAACGCTAATGAGCTTTTTCATTGGTATCAATAAATTCTCCTGCTCGCATGTTTAGCATTCCTTTGGCACGCATTGCCAGATAAATTCTTTATTGTCTTTCTGGTAGCTTGCCCAATTCCCACAAGGCAGATTTTTAAAACCCAAATCCTGCCTTATTGCTAGCTGCTGCCTCTCCCACTCGATAAATTGAATTTACCACTTGATAGAATTATGCAGTTGGTGGCACTCAACCCTTCCCTTAAGTCAAAAAACGTGGCTGGGAACCTACAGAGCATCAACAAGCAGTAGCAAGACCTGGAAGGTGCCACCACATCCTTGCACCCACGGTCCCTTCCTAAGAGCCCTATCAAACACACTTTTGCTCTTGATTTCAGGAGAAGGATGTTCACACTGATGTGCCAGTGACCCCAAAGCCATGAACTCTGAACATGCAGTGAGTGCAGTGGCGTTTTTGGTATTCAAAAGACAGGTTTAAGCTACTTATTTAGGTGACATTTCAGCTCTGTAATTTTTAAGTACCAACTGACTGAGCTTGTTTTAATGCCAGGACTCCTAATTATACAAAAAAAAAAAAAAAAAAAGAAGCAGCAGCTGTGGCCAAACACCATTTGATGATACAAGTGAAGGTGGCAGTAATTAATACTGCAGGGACACCAGAGGACTAATTAGAAGCAGAGCACAATTTTGTTTTGCTTTAGAAAAAAGAAAACTTTTTCCATGAGAGCTTGGGTAAGACACCCGACCTACAAACTGAACTGTGGCCTCACAGTAATGGTCCTGACAGCAGCCTTGAGTGCTACTGGATTCCCAACTGATTATCCAGAAAGCGCAGCATACGGCACCACCGCTCTTTCCTGCTTGCAATGAGCCATGCCTGTCCTCTCCTGCCTCATCAGCTACAGGAGGTGGACACCAGCACAAAAGAGGTTTTTTTTCCTAGGAAAACCAAGTGATGACAGAGGAAAGAGGTGCAACAACTCACAAAATTCTTCCGAAACCAAGCCCAGGACAGGAAAGCACCTGAGTGTCATGGCATAACACATATGGCAACGTTGAGCACAGCCCTAGGGTCTGCTGGAGGAAATGAAGAGGACTCTTACCAGCACTATGTGACATCAGTTCAAAGTGCCGCTGGTGCTGAACTTCACCTAAGGTGTAACCAGAGGAGAAAAACAGAGAAAATGGCCACACATGGCAGACGCTGGATTGAGTGTGAAGCTAGTGTCTCATCTGAGTTCCCCTTAGGGCTCAATAAAAAACACAAACACTCCAGTCCTTGCTGTCCTTATAGAACACTATAATATTCAAGAGTGTACAGAAGGGCCAAAAATAAAATAAAAATTAAGGTTTGTTTAATAAAATAATGCACTGAGAATGATAGGTTTGCCCTGGTGTTCCTGATTTATTTGGAGACTTGCTGCTAAGCCATCGTTTGGAAAGGATTTTTTGAGTAACCCTGTGAGGCATCACGGACATGCAGGAGGTTAGAAAGTGTGGAAAAATAGCTTTCCAGCTAAATCTAATAGGGCCAGGAGTAAACCTTGGAATGTGTCTGTAATACCACCCTAGGAAAACAGGGGATAAGCCTGGGAATGGGGCTGGGGGAGATTCTAGGGATGTGCACGGGCCCCATGGTACCCAGACCCCATGGACAAGCCCAGCCTGTTTGAGTAACGGTGTCCACACACTGACAGTGAGAGGAGCAGGCTGAATCCAGAGTGGTAAGAATAACACAGATCTAGCTACTTATGAGAAACCTATTTGCCACTGCCCTGCACACGTTCGCTATAGCCCTGAATGTTCATCTGTGCCAGTGCAACACTGAAAACCAGCTCAAATGCTATTGATTTTTTATGGCATTTTTCAGACACTGTAATCACCTTTCACTGGCCTGGGGAAGAGGTCGGAAGAGGGAGCGGGTGTTGCTGGTATATCTGTATTAGCCCACTGCTTCCAGAAACTGCATGGTCACTGAGACATTTTTCTCAGCATTTGGCACCAAGTGTGGATGTTAGCTAATACCAGTGAAGAGCTTAATTCATTTATATGCCGTAGTTTTAGAATGTGCCAAATTTCTCTGGTGTCTGCTTGATAAGTATCAGCTCTTAGAAACATCCTTTATCTTGAAAATTGGTAACACATTCCTCAGTATGGTATTTAAATTGAAAACCAGAAAATAATGAGATGTAACTAAGAACCTTCAAATTTCACCTCCTCCCTATTTGTGCTATTATAACCTCCAGAAGCACCAAACAACACAATAACACCGCTCAGAAGGGACCCTTTAGAAATCCTTCAGCCCAAACCCCTGCTCAAAGCAGGGCCAACTTCAAAGACAGAGTCCAGACACTGTGATGATGCACAGGCCAGAGAGCATATGCCCCTTCGACAGGTCTTTGGCAAGCCTCCCTTGAAGCCTGTATTTTCCCCTATGGGCATCTATATTTGAGTCTTCTTAAATGGCCCTTCACTGTCCCACAGTTGCCACCCCAGAGAGGGCAGCCAGCCTCATCCTCAAATGCCACATGTATGAAAGAGGATGCTGCCAACTTCCATATAAACAAATTACGAAGCACAAACTGCCACCATACAGAGACCTATAAATGTTGACTTCAGTGGAATATTGTTGCAATTCTGGGACCCTCATTCTTTATATCCTTTCTTCTCCCTCTCCCCTCTCTCCTCCCATCGCACAGCACAGAGCCAGGGCTCTGCTGCAGTCTGGGCAATCACCTGATGGTTGGTCACTCTCTACCTTGGAAGCTCTCCACCACATTTTTTTCTCCTTTGTTGCACATTTCCAGGCGTGGGCCTCTTTCCACATCATGACACAGCTCAGCTACAAGACTCCTGACATCCTCAATGCCCCACAGCAGACAAAGATCACAAATAGGTTGCAGCCTTTCATTGTCCAAAAAGTGATGGGTGATTCCTGTCCATGGCTTGCCATTGCACGAGAGCATCATAACTGCCATATACCTGGGAAAATGGGGGTCCCTGGACTATCATGCCATGGTATTGGGGGTAAGAAGTCAAAAATCTGGTCATCACAGGTCAAGAACCGAGCATCTGAGTGTCTTCAGGGAGCTGTCTGAAGCAGTTTAGGAGCTAAACACTTTGTTTCTGGTTGCATGCTGAGACATTTCAATCTTCCCTGTGCCAGCCACATCTATATGAAAGTGCTCCTGTGCTGCAAAGATGGTAAGTGGTCCCTTTTCGGAGCACATTTTTACACAGACAGGATCAGGCTTGAGATATGGGTTGGATTCACCTCACTTACCCTCCAGCAGTCTACAAATCAAATGTCTAATCTACAGTCATTACTCTACAGTAAATGATGAGAGACTGACACCTCTGGAGCACAATTTATCCCACCTGTCTGAAACTCCTGTCTTAAACGGGTCAGATCTGAGTCCCTATTCCGACTAAGTAGGTATATACACATACGATGTATCTATACATCCTTTGCAGGCAGGCAGAAATATATACTCTGCCACTGCTTGGTCCGAACTGAACCTGCTCTGGACCAGATAACACATAGTCATGTCACTGGGATGGCTGAGCCCAACCTAATACGAAGTCCTTTTTATAGGGCTTTTAATTAAGGCTAATTGACAAATTCATGGCGGACAGCCAGATACAGAGTTGGTGTACACCAATAGTCTCAGACTGTGGGCCAAGCAAGCTTACATCTCCAAGCAGAAAATTATGAAACACACTTATCTGCTTTACAGACAATGGATAAAAAAGTTTGTGAGAATATTGTGCCAGATGCCTGGTTCCACCTGCCTTGCAACAAGAAGCTGATTAACATAACATAATAAATTCATATTATTTATTTACTATGGCTTAGACAAGCCCTTTTTGAATGGTTATATCATTTGAGTATTCAAAATCAATATACGCCTTCTTGTCCCACAGTGCAACACAAGGTCAATTTTCTGTACTACTAAATGCACCCTCAGTAAGGATAATTTTATTTTGTTTGTCATTTGATTAGGTATCACAAAGCTGATCTTTGCACAATATTCGTTATGTCAGAAGGAAAATTTCTTGCTTTTCTGCCAGAAGTAATGTGGACCTTTTGTCTCCATTCAGCAATATACTTTAAGAATTTATTTCATTCTGAAATGTATTATAGTATATTAAAACCAACAAAAACATTCAGAGATCATGTTAGCTGCTTGTATGAAAAAAAAAAAAGTAAGGGGAAATTATGAAAACTATTCTCAGATGTGGAAATCTAGCCTGATCAAACCTGTCTTCCCTGTGGGCTCCATAGGAATGTGCTGCTCTGGTGGCACAGACATAAGTGAAGGACTCGGGCTATCCAGGAAAAATTACAGTGTCAACTTTTCTATTTCCTTCCTTAAATTTCCTGAAGGAAATCAGTGCAGATACAGAAGTGCCAAGAAAAATGTAAACTACTGCCGTTTAATGCCCACAGCTCTA
This sequence comes from Chauna torquata, assembly GCA_013399475.1. Taxonomy (NCBI): domain Eukaryota; kingdom Metazoa; phylum Chordata; class Aves; order Anseriformes; family Anhimidae; genus Chauna; species Chauna torquata. Next base: position 134,864 of record VXAL01017097.1, read on the forward strand.
GCTGCAGCTCAGGATTGGAGAGTCACAGAACACAGGCTACCGCAAAGAGATGCTTTTCTCCAAAGGATCCCCACTTCTCTAACAAGTATGTTAGCAGCGAGACTATAAAGCACCATAGATCCTACAGACCTGAAGATATGTGTTAACACAGCAGCTTCTGCTACAAGAAAAAAAAAAAAAGAAGAATCGAATAAAGCCTTTAGATACAGCTTATTAAAAACAGTGATAATAAAATCTGTTAAAACTCTCTTCTGTAGGAAAATGGTATTTGAATGCTTTTTTTTTTTTTAAATGGGTATCGCTTTGATGCCACCTCACTTAGGAAAATGTATTTATTTTAACAAACAATCATCTGTCCAATTCTCACATCCAAAAAGATAGGTTTGGGTTTTCTAAATGCTCAAAATCCAAGTAAAAAAGTGTCAAGTCACCATAATATATTCCATTTCCTCCTCCTCACTCCCAAATTGCATATTAAACCTTTGGCTTTTTCTTTCCTCCAGTTCAGGATGTCTTTTTCCCCAAAAAGCCTCCCAGCTATTTCATGAACACAACATCCATTTTCTGACCCATGCACATGATGATGTCTGCTTAATGGTCTCAGTTACTTCCAGAGTGACTGCTCATGGCTTGCAAATAGTGCAACGTTATTTCTGCAGCTGCCAGTTCTCTAAGATTGTCCTGGAATCCAAAATACACTTTAAGATCCAATATGTTCATTAGATTCAAACTTCAGTTCACACCTGCATAACAGGGTTGCTTTCCACGTGGTGGTAAATGAAGACTGAATTTGGATCTAGCAATGAGCCCAAACTTCAGTGCCAGCAGCATCAAGTCCCTATAGTTGTGCTACTTCTGCAGAACAGGGAAAAGAAAAATTGGCAAAGCTTAAGTTTGTCACTTCCAAAGTCAGCTCTGCTCTAACCCCTGTCCCCTCGCAAAGACAGAAAGATGGAAAACAGGACTTACAAATACAAAATCAGAAGAATTGAGGGATACTTCCCTTCTATATCTTCACTACAATAGTTATTTTTTTCAGCTATTATCCTGAAGTGCTGTTCTATCTCATACAAGTAATATTACACAAAAATGCTATTCAAGGTACTGTAGTTCATTTGCTCTGGAAAGTGTTTACTTTTCCGTACACATTTTATTTCTATTCATATCTTGTCCAGAAAGATAAAATCCACTTGTGTGTGGGTAAAATGCTTTGAACATACAGATCACAAGGTAAGTGGTACAAATGCCGCTACCAGATGTAGTAGGAACAGCCGTACAGGTATACAGCTCTTAGAGGAAAGGAAAGCATGCAGCCGAGAGCTCCCTCCACGCGGCACACAGCTGCTTCAGCACTGGCTTAGGTGGGAGAGACACGTTTGTTCCCCTACTGCACTTACGACTGTAGATGGTTGCTTTCAGTCAAGCCTGAACTGCAACACTAGAATTCATGCTTCTTTTACAGGAAAGGAATGCCCCAGTCGGCAGCACACTTGATCACACCATGCACAGTCGTGAGCGGATGGGAAAGCTGAACAAGTGCCCCAGTAACAACTCCATGAAACAACATGTAATGCTCCAATCGTGAAATTCTGGAAGCAAAGTGCTTCAGAATTGCACAAGCCAAATTTTCAGAGCAATAGCGATCAGAGTTGATCCTGCAAATTGTGCCTCCAGCTGCACCCCAGCACACAGAGGCTGGGGGAACCCATCTGCAGTGAGAGTTCATCAGGTTTGCAAGACAGCCATCGCACTACTGCCTCGTGCAAGGCACCGACTGGTTCATCTGACCTTGTGATGGACAACACTGGAATACCAGAGTCAAAGCAGCACTAGGACAAGTGAACCTGGAAACACTGTATTTGTTTCATGAACTTGCTATTTTACATTATTTGTAGCTTTTAGCCAATATGCATTTTAACCAGTATAGTTGCACTTGATCTGCAATAGATGTTCTGGACTCAAATAATTTTCAAGGTCAGATTAATCCTGTTACATGTTCTCTCACTGTAAGGTAGCACAAAGTTACACCCGACTTGCAAGATAAATCTAGAGATCCCTTTGCATGCCATGCAGTTCTATCTAGAATTAAGATCAATTACAGAGAAAGAAAAAAAATTCCTCACAAAGGCAGAGGAATGCCATTAAGGCTAAAGCTTTCTAACAGAGTCACCCCCACCAGGCTGCTGGCCCTTTTGCAGCACCACGTCATGGCATATTCATGCATCCAAAGAACTTTGCCAACCCCAGCCCAGACAGCCTGCGTGGCTCAGCTATTGACCGGGCAGTTCTGGGCAGAGGGAGGTAAGCTGCTGTGTCTGTCTGTCTTAGCCAGCAACCCCAGGCAGGCAAGAACAGTCAAATCTTCAAGACTTGGCACTTAAGTTGTACCCACGAGGTCTGTGCACATTCCAGCAGCCTGTAGGAACCCTGTAACTCCTTAACCCTATAACCTCTCGACTCTTTCAGCATCCCAGGGTAGGATTTAGAGCAAGACCCTGAAGGTTCTGCTGTTCTGTAAGTGCAGTTTGTCCCTGCAGGCCAAAGTGTGGCTGCAACTTGCAGATTTGTATTTGTGTCAGAACAGCAGCTGCAAAATACAGCTGCTCTTCTTGACAGTGGCAACTGCAGCTGCAGAAAGCTATAACAAGCAGGCAGCCTAACCGCCCGTCTTTGGGAAGTGTTGTCTCTTTTGGTGATTTTTTATGCTTCCTTTTTTGTCTATAATTTCCTGAAGAAAGAGACTGGAAGAGAGGCAGAAATGGGCCAGAAAGGAGCAGCAAACGTGAAAGATCACTGCCTTCCCTCCATGAACTAACACAACAGAAGCAATGACTTCACTGGCTTTCTTATGATCTTTTGGGAATTTATGGATTTGGATTTCACAGTAGGAGATATGCTCACCCTAAGATGCAGGTTCCTAATCACCACTACTACAAATGTTGTTGGTGTTAGGGTTTGTTTTGTTTTGTTTTGATTTTTTTTTTTTTTTTGGTTTCTCAGGAAGTGATTTAGTTTAGCTTAGTTCCCTAATATGAAGTACAGTGTCTGGCATTGGTGTATGGTAAGGATGCCCACTAATTATAAACATGCCTTTTATTTACTTGATTGATAGTGATGCCCTGTGGTACACATATGTTTTACTCCAGGCACTTTTGAAAACATGGGACCTTGATGCAAGAGGCCATTTAAGTGTGGTGGGGATATCCTTCTCTGAAGGAGCCATTGAACTCCGCTGTGTCAGCCTCCAGCTGTAGTGGCAGCGGCTCTGAAGCCACGATGGCCATTTCTGCTGTGAGCAGCGTGTGACTGGATTCTCACTCACTGCAAATGGAGAGGCAAAAACCCCACCATGCTCAAGTGCAGATCCAGGCAGAGTTCAAAATATCAGCTCCCCAGAGCAGAAAAAACATAGTTCAATGCAAACACCTATCCTGCCCAGCCCTGCGAAGCCAGCATGAACGGCAATACACCAGCCTAGGTGGTGGAGATGGGAGCATGGTTCAGGAGTGGGAGATGCTGACGGGAGCCAGCCAAGAGGAGGGTGAGAGCATCTGACACAGACCTAACACCATTAATATGCCTAACGACTGGCAGCGTGGGCACTGTGAGCGGGCACTCAAATCATACCACCCCATTCACTGAAACCTTCAACAAGCCTAGGCAAGAGCAGCAGGCAGCGCCCAAGGAAGGACTTCATCTCCACAGCACATCCAACACTCTCCCACCCAAACATCATCATCCAGTGCCTTGGACTAAAGGGAATTTCACCATCACGAACATCATATCCTGACTGGTCATTTTCTCTCTTTCTCAAAGGTAATTGCAGACTGACAAACAGCCTCAGAAAAGAGAGTGGAGGGGAATTAACTGCAGCCTTTTAACTTCAGGCTTCCAAATCTGCTCACACGGCTCCCGAGGAGCTGAAGCACGACTGCTCTCTCTCCCTTGCTCAGACCTCATTCAAAGTTTTTCTGCCAAGGGCAATGGGGGGGACAGCGGGAGAGTAACTTCAGCCCTGCAAGAACGGGACATCCTAATGAAGATACTGACAGAAGCGGACACCGTTGCTAAGTGCTGCAAAGAAATCTACATAATGTCACTCTAACAGTTCAGTAAAAATGGCATCAGTAAAAGGAGGCTTTTGAGAAAGACCTTACCCCCAAGTACACAGGGCGTGCAGCTGAGAGAGTTTCTGTTTGTTCCATTTTGTTACATAAATCACCGTTACTATTTCTTACTTAGATGTTAAAAGAGCAGGAGGATACTTGAAAGAAAAGGCTGTGCATGCACAACACCCACACGAATAAATTCCAGTGATCTACCCCAGCACCTGACATGGTGCCCTTCCCTGGCAACTGAGCTGAGCTCTCCCTTTAGCGGGAGTGGGGGAGCTTATCACCAAATATACAGTATATTGTAATGGAATGATACAAGGAAACAGAACTACTTGGAGTCTGAATGTGTCCTCCACATCATGTTAACCTACTGTCTAACTTGGCAGAAAAGACAGTGAGGAAATAAAAGCTCAATTCACCCAGCCTGAGATCAAAACTGTCATGGCAATATTGGCAGGTTAGACCCTGATTCTTTAAATAGTACATTGCCTTTGTTAAACAAAAGTCATTCTTTTATTACATAATAGAGATTATAAATAAATGTAAAGTGTGCATGCAGTCAACTGCATATTATACAAGCAATATCTATGTTAATAATTGTTTTCTTTGGCAGGCCAGAATCCAGCTGGACATGCAATATTTACATATCAAAATCCTTGGTGTGTTCAAGTCATATTGGATGCAAGTGAAAATATATATGTATATATATTTACCTTATACACACACATATATATGTATAAAGGTATATATACACCTCTGCATATATACTGTATACATATATACACATAGGTATATGCTAAAAGTGGATTTCATCTTTTTCTGATTCAGGTGATGCAGGCCTTGAAACACTAAAAATATCCTGGCAGGGTATCTGGGGGGGCCGCTGGGGTGATAAATGAGACTTGGGGGAAGAGACCTGGGGTACGTTCTTTTCAGACAATATTTTTAAAATTTCTGCCACCTGCTTCTCAAGGGCAGCCATCCTGCTGCTTAGCAGCTGGATATCTTCTTTGAGTTCGTGCTTGACTTCCTGCAGCGTGGTTTGTAAGGCCTGCTCAGGAATAGGGTAGAAAGGATGCCTAGCATCAGCCTGAATGGGGCTGTGCTCCAGGGGGCTGCGAGTCTCACCGGCTTTATCCAAGCGAAGGTCACTTTTTGTTATTCCACTGTCACAAGAGTCTGTTTTCCTCAGTGGGTTTTTATTTACACCATTCTCTGAGTCGTTGCACTTGGGGTCCTCGGAGAGCAGCCCCATCGACTCAGCCTTCGTGACGTTGTTCCAGTCTTCTTTCTTCTCCTCGTGGGTCCCCATTGTGTTCTTCAGTCGAAGCCACCCTTTTCCATTCCCGTTTTTCATCCGCATGGGACTGTTCACTTTGAGACATTTTTGGTCTCCATTTCCATTGGGCTTGAGCTCCATTGCATCCCTGTTGTTCTGCTTCACAGCCTCACTGGTTTTCACGTAAGCCAGGGATGTCTGGATGGGGGTGATCTGAGACACAGTGACCACGCTGGTGCCCGTGATGGAGGCCCCGTTCTGCACACTCCGGCTTTCCACCTGAAGCTGGTTCCTTTCCGGGTCGATGTGGGTTGAGCCTTGATTACGCATCTCCTTTTGCTGTTTGAATTTCTGGAACAGTTTCCGCACGGGGTGGTCCACAGGGATGCTGAGCGTCACCTCGTTCTTCTGGCGCAGGCGCTCTTCTTCTTCCTTCTTGACATCGCTGATTTTCCGGAAGATGATCTATGGGGGATGAGTCCAAAACAGTCATTACCCACAGGACATCAAATACAACAGTACAGCAAATGTTACTGGAAGATGGGGAAACAGCATGGCCCCCATGAGGGAACAAGCATTTCTCCTTCCTTTCTGTCTCAGTTTCTTATAGTGAATTCAAATGGAGCTGATCAAAACATAGTAACCTCAGATATATGCCACTGCATAGATGATGTACATACATACACACACACATGCACACACTTTCTTAAAAGTGGGTTTCACCTGTATTTTTGATGCAGAAGATATAGCCCTGAAGAACTAAAAATATCCTGACAACGCCAGAAGAAAAGAAACTGAACAAAGAGAAGAAAGAAAGAAAGCAAGAACCCAAATACAGTGATACGTACCCACCCATTACTCACACTCATACCTGCTCCTTTGCTATCTTTAGTACAGATCAAAAGGAAACAGTAATTCAGCAGAGACTACATGGCCGTAAGTTTAACTCAAAGCACACACCCTTCCAGAGACTGGAAAATCCAAATGTGTGCACTACTTTTTAGCTCTGCTTATTGCCAGTGTTGTAGCAGCGGCTGGGGGATGCAATTTAGTTCCCCATGTACCGTGTTGTGTGGCTTCACACAGAAGCACAACAGTTTATACGTTTAATACGTGTGGGTGTACCAGGAGCACCATGGAGAAGCAGTGTAACAGGGATGTGCGATTATAAAACCCAGCAACAGCCACCGTTTCGTGACGCCGTGTTGCTCAAAGGAGGAAGGCATTTAGTGCTGAAGTTATTTCACCCTGCAGCACCTCTCTGTAGCAAAAGGAATCTGAGCCTCAAGCTGTGGAAGGATCCACAGAATTAAAACCTTTCTGTTGATTTTATGCATATTACTTATATGTAATCTTTCTTCCTTTTTTTTTTTTTTAAAGTTTGTTCAGTTTTCTTGAATGTGGGACCAAGGCAGGATAGGGAAACTCTCTGGCTCTCTGGATGACAGTACTAAAGTGAAAAGGAGCACATGGTGAGATGCAAATATGGACTGTGTAGGGACAGTGTTGGTAACAAAAGTAAAAGAAAGCCCCTGCAACACACAAACAAAACTCTGTGACAGTCAGATGTGGACTCTGAAGCATCCATTTGAGTATCCATATTTCAGTATCTACTTAATTTAGTTTGAAGAGGTTTCTCACACCTGTCCGTATTTGCAAAGAAATACTTGCTTTCAAGTCTCACATCTTCAGAAGTTGGCGGAGGAGTGCCATGATGGCTACACCTCCTTCCCTGAATGAATCTGGGATGAGCTGGACTTCAAAGCTTCATTAGTGAGCTTTCAAATGCAGTAAGTATATCCTTGTGTGCTGCTGATAGATTCAGCTGCTTATAATAATTTGGAAAATTAACATGTTTATTAGAAACCCAGTTTAAAAAAAAAAGCAGAGAAACATCGAAGATACTTTCATCTGACTCCTCTGACCTAGATGCAGCAACATGTACACTCATTTGGAAGCTCCCCTTCATTAGTGCCTACCCTCATGGAGCAACTCTCTTGGGCAAGCCACAGGGGACAGCAAAGAAGTGCAAGTTTGCCTTGTGGATTCAAGTTGCCTTGATTCAAAAAAGTAAGTAATTACATCTAGTTGAAGCCACTTTTTCTAAATGAAGATTCGGGAGGTGGGTTGTGTTGTTTCGTTTGGGCCTCTCTCCCTGGAGGGCCATGTGGCACCCCTGGCAGACAACAAGGCTGCGTCCCCAAACTGTGTCTTGGAAGACGGATGGTTCCTCCACTAGTCTCCCCATCTGACTGTGCTGCTCTGCCCTGTGCTGTGCCAGACCAACGTGGCTGGGTCCCTGGAAACATCTGGGGTGGGGAAAATATCCTCTACCCAATTTTTCCCTGCTCTGTGGCCATGGCCGTGTTTCGTACTTTGAGCAACCTCCTTTCCCCCAGCCAGCTCCTGCCTGGCAGGTGGTAGCTGGAGGTGGCTGGGGATGCCACAGAGCTGGCAGCTTCCTGCAGCCTGGCAGTGCTCCCGTGTCCCATGCACCAGTGAATATGCGGTTGGGAGAGCATCGAGGTAATTTCGATAACTTCCACCCTGCCAGCCATTTATAAAGACCAGATAACAACAAAAACCACAGCATCGTTTTTTTATTTCCTCTCCAGACACTTGCACTTCACTGAAAACTATCCTCATCTCCCTCTTTTACCCCCAGCCTCCTGTTGTTTTTTCATTTCTCCCTTTTCTCCTCTCTGTTCAAAACTTCTCTAGCCAGAGGCTATCTCCCTGCACACAATATAATTACCCATTACTGCTGCTGCTGCCTTCTGCAAAAGAAAAGCCAAGACTTTGCTAATTTGACACGGTCCGTACTTCACACTCCTGAAGTGGGCCCTTCCGAAAGCCAGGAAATTACTATGTTTTTCTATGCCGGAGGCTCACCCCAGAACCACTGAGCCAGATGTCACTCAGATTAGCTGAGCCCAGTGGCACGGGGGTCCGCAGCCCAGCGCTGCAGTGCCTCAGCACGGGGGAAGCTGAATGTGTCCGTGCTGCGGGGATGGGTGGCCGAGGTGACGAACACCACCAGCCTGCAGTGCGAATCTGTGCCAGCCGACTGAGATCGAGGACCAAGCAAGCACTCACAGCCGTGGGCTTTCTCCCCACTTTACACCCATGCAGTGGAGACGACACGCTCCCAATGCCCTGCTGTCACCTCCCCAGGAGCAGACGCTCCTTCAGCCTCTTCTAGGACCCAGGAAGGAGCCTGGCAGAGCTCTTTGATAAATCTTTTCCTCTTTCTCCGCTTGTGATAGCAAGTTCTACACCCTGGAATGCTACCGGCAGCTCCTTTGAAGAAGCAAGCCTGCTGCACTCTGAAACAGCACAGAAAATGCCCAGGGACTAGGCGGTCCTGGGGTTAGTTGGGAGTCACGAACTCAGGACTGATCTACCTTGGTGGAGCTGTACTTCCAAAGGAGACATATTTTTAAGGGAGTGGTGGCTGGTGGGTACAGAGCCCTGCACCCAGCCTCCCCCTGGCTTTCTCATGAAAACTGGGTGTGTTCACAGCTGATTGCTATTTGCTTTTTCACTCTGAAATGCATTAACAGAAAGACCATATCCCTCCATATTTATTGGATATAAGGAAGACATTTTTTTACAGTGGGGGTGGTGAGGCACTGGAACAGGTTGCCCAGAGAAGCTGTGGTTGCTCCATCATTGAAAGAGTTCAAAGTCAGGACAGACGGGGCTTTGAGCAACCTGATCTAGTAAAAGATGTCCCTGCTAATGGTGGGAGCACTGGACTAGATGATATTTAAGGGTACCTTCCAACCCAAGCCATTCTGTGACTCTGTGATTCTATGGTCCCAGCAAACATTCTGAGATTATAGCACTTTGGTGACTGGGGTCTTGGTCCTTGTTCACCCACTGAACCACTCTGTCAACCAGGAAGAAACCATTTCACCCCTGCATCACCCCATGGAGACTGTCCCCGTTTCAGGACATCCTCCCTTAACCAAGGGAGTGCTACGCCTAGCACAGCAGCGATCCAGTCTTAGTCGGGACTACTTGATATCATTAGAATATGTACAAAGAAAAGAAAAGAAAGATCTGCTTACACAGGCAAAGAACTAGGGAAAAAAAAAAAACAGGATGCGAATTCTAGCAGTGACAGTTATTTCACACTACCACATTTTTCCACATTAGGAATGTTTTCTTGTGGTTGGATTTAATCTACTTCCACAGCGGTTTAACTGAAGCCACATCAGCATTAAATGTGTTTACACAGAGACTTAATTCTATCAATGTCTAATAACTATTGCTGGCTATTTTTGTCTATAAATAAGCACAGAAAAACACCTCCTGCAATCTGGCATTCCTCAGTGATTTGAGTGAGGCTTATTTTCAAATCTTAAATTGGATGAGCTATTTCAGTTGTCCCTGACCCTTTTCAGAGAGGTTACAACACATAGGCCTGTTGAAACATATATCCCGGGAACAGACACAAACCCCAAAGGAATTAATCAGAAGAAACTGAATTAACTGTGAGCAGAGCACATCTCAAGGAGTAAAGAGCAACACTCGGGTCTCCTGGCAAGTGCTAAATTCATTAATGTGGCAGGGATTCAGTGTAAGACTTCATTTCCTTTACGGATGGGACTGTGAAAGACTGCCCCACGCAACACAAATCCTGTCTCGTAAGACCAGGTTCCTGTTCCTTCTTTCAGGAAGGAGGGGAATGGGGATGATGTTAGTTATCGAGCTATCAAAGGTTAAGCAAAAATTAGCTGCTGGTCAGCCCTGGGAACTGAAGAGTTTGGGTTATCTATGAGGCAGGCAAAGAGGAGACAACAGTGACTTGAGATTCTTGATTTGATCTTAACCCCAATCTCCCTTCCCTGCACACTGCACTGAGAAGTAACTTGACATGTTAGTGTCCCCAGCCCATCGTCACTTCCAAAGAGGTATCTTACCAGATGTGAGAAAGTTTAGGCAACAGGTACATTACAGCTGGAGCAGTTTCTGTGAGGTGCCAGCTTGCATATATGCAGACGTGGGCAGCAGCAGTGAGAGGCTGGGGAGCCAGTTCAAGGCTAAGACATGCATAAGTCCTCTCATTCCCATCTACTGTGGAATTAATTGGTAAATCTGTGGTCTTTTCAGATGTTTTGAAATGCACCCCTTTTCTGTTGCCTGTTTTTGTACTGGTAATGCAAAAATTATCCCTCCACAACCTTGTTCAATTTGCAAAGACCCCTTAGTAAGCAAGTCCAAGGACATGAACGAACTAAAGTACATGAATTAATTAATCTTGAAGAATTACAGTTAGTTCATAAAAGTGGCAAATATTTGACCACAGATCATTGTGTCCCGTTCCTAGAACATCTCACTGCTGCTGTTAGTGGTGCACAGTACACGCCTTTTCACAGAAACCTGTAAGAAAAGGGCACACAGTTGTCATGGCGATGAATACAGCAGTTGTGCACTGAGGGAGGGAGAGGAGAAGCCACACGAGGCCATCAAAGTAAAGATTCGCCCAGTGACTAATAAACTTCGGGTGCCCAGACTGAGCCATCCTACAAACGTACCCCATTTGCAAGGCAGACCAAAGTCCCACAGCAAGAGGACACCCTGCCCCATGAGAACTGGCCTGACTCGGCTCCAGAAACCGGAACACAAACTAAATGTGACATTTCAGCACCCCACAGCTACATACGGTCATGTAAAGCAGAGTGGGGAGCCCCTCCATTCGGCTGCATTGGGGCCGCGGCCAGTCACCGACCAGCCACAGTTGTTAATGGACAGGATGAGGTAGGTGTTGGTCACCTCTGAAATATCTGCTCCAGAGGTAACCATCCTGTCTGTATTTAATGTCTTGTAGAAGTCCTCACATCTGGTTACTCACAACCCAATGTATTTATCTAAAATACTGTTTTTACTCCTATTTAAGACAAGGAAGGCACCTTAATTCAATATTGTGGCCCTAAAGACAACTACTCACTGCTCCCCTCCCCAGCTGCACTGAAAATCAGATCAGCGAAATGATCCAGGTTAATAAATCTGAAGAAATAAATAGGGTTCTTTTTAACCTGGACCATGCCAGCAATCCATCTGACAGCACAGCTCCAGAGCTGTACTGGAAAACGTAGCTGAGGGAGCGCGTGGCATGAACGAGTAGGAACTATCCAAGATGTCTTCAGCAGTGCAGGCAGTTTATTATGGAAATATACCCATCTTTTGACCACACTGAAGAGCTCAAAGCTCATCTACAGCTAGCTAAGACCCACAGAGCAGCTCCTTCACCAGTGTTCAGATCCCACTGGAGGGATTTGATCTGGTCCACACCCTACACAACTGCCTAATTCCCACAAAAAGGGTCAGTGTCCTCACAAGATTTGTTGGTCATGACACTCTTGTATACAGGTTCTTTTAGGAAATAGAAGAGTCATCTTCCATTGCCTCTTTGGCCTGAGGTAATTCAAGAGAAGTCCGCATTTCCCACCGTCTGCCCCCCTACTCTCCTCCAAACATGGTAACTACAGGTTCAAAGCCGTTTGCAGTGAGCAGGCTGCCTCATCCTTTCTGAGATGGTTTCTCAGCTCAAAAATGAAGGTAAAATCATGGAAGGACATTACAAGACAATACTACTCTTTCCTTCAAAATCGTATTTGTATTTTATATTACCTTCCCAATCCAAAAATATGTATTTCTTTATATCAACAGTCAAAACAAGATAGTTGTGCAACAGAGTGAAGCCTGTTTCCAAATGTATATCACTTGCCCATTCTGTATGCAAGCACCATAATAAGCGCTGTGCCCTCCCATAGGGCAATCACGCTTGGTAGGAGCTACATGCTGAGATTGCACAGGAATGCAAATACAGCCAGGTGATGCCCATTGACCATCCGCTACCAAACAGGCTGCAGAACAGCTGAGATCTCCTTGATTTTTCCTTAATGGAAGCAGTAATTTAGATCTCTTCTTCTTTACCCAGTAACTGATTTTTTTAGGAATTTAATTATCCTTGAGATTTCCCTCATCTCACAAGCTTAGCTGAAGCTGGCAAACAGAATTGAAAGTTCTTGATAATACAACCAATAACAGACAAATACTGCAATCACATCTACCTCATTTTCTTTGAAAACAACGCTAAAAAAAACACCAACAAATACAATTGAAAATAATAAGAAGGAATGCTTAACTCATGCCTAGGCTGAGCAACATAAAATAAACTTTTGTAAAGATGTTTGAAAAAAAGTCACTATTAATTTTCACATCTCAGAGCGCATTGTAGAGCAGTAATTGCCATTTTTCTCATGCTAATGAGGAAGGCGAATTTGTGTCAGATCTAGGATTTGGACACAGGATAACCCAATCCATGCTGTGCTCAGACGACTGTGCTATTTTTAGTTTTTCTTAGAAGCAGGAAAATGCACCCAATTTCCAGAGCACAGACCCTCAAAACTGCATTTACCTACAAAGCCAGTGTCTGCAAATGAACTCTTCCTCCAGGAGCCACGTACTGCCAATGGAGAGAAAGCGGCGCTTGGAAGGTGTGAGTCATTTCACCTGCAGCTCGATGCTAAAACAATTCAGATAAGCTGTACCCTGAAATGCCTGTTTGTCTCCTATGTCTGAAAAGGGAGCTTTGTCCAAGTCACTTGGATGCAGACAGCCTCTATGTGATGGTGGGTAAAAAGTATCTGAATCCCTACCTCTAGCAGCACAAATGTCAGGGTTTGGAGCAGGCTTTTCAAAAAGCCTTCCCTTAAAGCGTGTGTGTGTGTGTGTGCGCGCGTGCGTGTGTGTGCGCGCGCATTATACCCTTCATCTGATGCTATTTTTATTCCCTCCAGCATGCTGGGGTATTGCCAGTTCCCAGCTGGGATGCATTTCCCACCCAGCCTGAGACCAGCCAGTCCTTCCAAATAAGCACTATTACTTTAAAAGCTGCAGAGGGAGGACGAGCGATGACTGCACGGAGGACCATGCCAGACCAGCAGGTCCAAGCGAGATCTTGTGAAAAAAGCAGACATTTTGCATGGAGGAATCATACCACTAAAGAGGAGGGCACAGCCCCCCTGTTCTTACCCTGATCCCCAGGAAAACCCCAGCAGTAGGTGGGAAGATGAGCCACTCTCCCTGTGGCTCCTAGGAAATTGCAGGCCCCTGGGATCAGAGGCAGAGCTAATGGCAGTGCCCCACACACCAACTGCTGCCCCTGTGCATCTATCCCTTTGCATTGCAGATCTCTTCCCACTCTCAGATGTGTCAGCCGCAGGACAGATCCTGCCCAAATCCCCACCACCACCAGCACCATGTGCTGCCAAGGATGGTCATCGCCAGAGAACCCCTTCGAGGCCATTACTCTGATGTGCTCAAATGAGTCTAGGATGCTTCATCCCTCGGCCCTTGAGGACCAGGCCTCTCTAGGAGCCTTCAGCTGTCAAAACAGGGCATATCTGGGGACCCTCTTTGATATTCTTTAGACTAGGCCAATAAAGCCCAATTTCTCATGTGCAACCTTTGGTAAACAGGCTTCCTCCAGAAGCGAAGTATTTTTTAAACCTGGGCAGGTCACAGAGAACATGATACATGATACACTGTTGATACTTATAGGGTAAAATGGTTTTAAATTTTTTTTTTTCAGAAATGAAATATTTTTTAAAATGTTAATTTTTAAGATGTTAAATTTTTTTCCTTTTAATTCCTTCTGTTCGTAATTAAACAGAAACTGGACCCCTGGGGCCTGGGCTAGCAGAGCTGTGAAATGCAGTTCTGTCCGATAGAAGACGATGGGACTTCTGTATTTGTCCTTCATCTGAAAGTCTGGTCTGTGAGCCTCAGACTGAGCCAGAGAAACCTGAACTGCCAGAGTTAATTCAAACCTTCCTTCGAGAAGGAGGTAAAAACTGCTGGAATGTGCTGTGGATGGACCCACTCTGTCTGGACTGGTTCTCTGCCTTGAAAACCTGTTTCATTGCAGGCTTCCTACCCTTCCAAAATGGAGAGGACAACGGTAGCATTGCCCACAAGATGCATATTTGGCTCTTAATGTCAAGGGAGACTTTGGAGAAATGCCTCCTCCTAGGCCAGGGCAAGGCAAGGAGGTAGGAGCAGACAGCCAGAATGGGAAGACCAAGCCAACAAGACCAGCTAACACCAGCAATGAGCCAGCAAGGATGGCTCCAACCCATCTTCCATTAACAACTTCTCAGTATGACTTGTGCATGAGAGCAGCCTCTGACCGTGGCGTCCTGTGCTGGCAGGAGTTTCTGCAACCAAGAAGCACAGTCAGAAACTCTCTGCTGAGGATGACAGCAATGAGAAATCTGGCAGAAACGGAGGGCAGCAGAAGCTGGAGTAAGTGAGAGCAAACAGAGATCAAAGTCAGAGCACCTCTTTCCAAATGCACACTGCATTTAGGATGCTTCACCTAATTTACTCCTGTAAATCTCTCTGTCCTCTTAGCTCACTGTGTTAATCTGTGCTCCGAGGATGCAGAATGGATGGCCTGAAATGATGGCTTTATTGTTCTGCTCTATACACTCCTCAGATAGATAGCTTTACTTTGATGTGAAATTCAGCCTCAAAAACAAATTGCTCTAACAACGGTTTTAATTGCTCTGCAGTAAATTCTCCTTAATCCTCCTGTCCCAGGAACTGTTTTTTTGTTAAACCACTGCTCCATCTGCATGTGGGAAAGGAATCACTGTCCTTGGCTGTGCAGTGAAAACGACTGACTGCTGAGCAATTAGTTAATCTCTGGGATAGGAATGTTTCACTAAACAGTCTTTCATGCTGGATTTTGGAGGAAAAGAAGATTTCTGTAGGTTAGTCCGCTGGCTGCTTGAAAGAAACAGTAAATAATAACCCTTCTGCAAATTTCTATTGATCCTGACTTCACAGATATGGTAGCATGCAAAAGCAAAAGCTCGCTACCAAGCACATTTTGATTTTGCTGTAGAGAAACTGTATTCATGTAGTTTCCTCCTAAGAGATTATAGAATTGACTTGTAAGAGAGGTGAAGATTTCCAGTACAGATAACAAAGTGATGTCATTTCAGGGCAATAATTATTACTTCTGTGAGGCTGCAAAAGCCCTTTCAAGGGAAATTTAGTCACATTTTATGGGCAAGAGAGGGGTCGATCCTTTCATCATTACTTAATATACATCTGTGTTCCCCAAGTTGCTCATCTAAAGAAAAAGTCGGGCATATAGGGAGGGCAGAGACTCTTCAGAAGAACCCAACAACAGCAGATTAGCAATTTCCCAGAACCTAGAACTTCCATCACCTCATTACTGCTTGCTCTGTGTTTTAGAAATTGGATCCTGTAGGTCAAATTTTAATCTGGTTCCATTTTATGTTTGCAATCAACTTGCACAGCACCCGACTACTCTTACAGAGAGACATCTGTGCATGCTGACAGTCAATTAGGCTGATCTGCATTTGTGAACAAGCATGCATATTAAAAAGAGAGTGGTTAAGAGTTTGCCCCATCTATTTCATACTTGGTATGGATCTGAAGTCATCCTGCTTTACTTCACAACAAGTCTGGATTGAAGAAGAAAGAGAAGAGAAGCAGGAATAGATCCAAATCGTATTTGTCACATCCCAAGAACATCATGGCCTGACACATACGACACCAGACTAGGATTCAGGAGAACAGATTATTCTGCTGGTCTGGCCTTTAACCAAGTGGGAGGTCTTGTGCACATCACATTGTCTCTTTGTGTATCCATCCCTCCTGGTGTAAGAGAGGATAGCAATACCGCCATCATTTCTGCAGTTAATTGGAAATCCCTATATCATGGCTAACTATTTACAACCAAGAGACCAGAATTCATGGCTGAAAACAGAGAGAGGCCAATGTTTTGGCTTACTGCCAAAACTGAGGCAGTTCATTAACAAGTAAAGCCATAAAAAACATACACTGGGGTTCTTAGGATTTCAACTCAGGAAGAAGAGCCTAAGTCTCTGCTGTGCTGAGACATCTAGGGCAGTGCACAACAGATGTGCAATGGTACATGAAGGCCTTTCATGATGCTCTGATACATCCATCAAACCTTGATTCAGGGTAGCACTGACACCTGCTTAGCAAGGAAAGATCGAGTGAGTCGCACAGCTTGAGTGATGGGCACTGATTCTGCAAAATGATGTGATTACACCTTTAACTAAGTGTATGCTGCACTTTGAGGCCAAGGAGTCAGATTTCCAAAAGAAACGTCAAAGCCCCTTAAGCCGTTTGCACAATCGCATACACTTACACCATCCACAAAAGCACTTTTTGAGAACAGGTAAGCCTCCTGAATCAGGAGCTCT
Organism: Chauna torquata; assembly: GCA_013399475.1. Classification (NCBI taxonomy): domain Eukaryota; kingdom Metazoa; phylum Chordata; class Aves; order Anseriformes; family Anhimidae; genus Chauna; species Chauna torquata. The sequence continues at coordinate 151,537 of VXAL01017097.1, forward strand.
CCTGCTTGTCAAGTCACCCAGAACCTGAGCACCTCCTGTCCATATATTTGGCACTTACAGAGACCTTCCTTTCTTTGTATGCTAGGGGAAAACAATGCATGGATTTTCTGCTGCTGCAGGCGTAGCTGTTATATCTGATGCCTGCTGGGTTCTGTGTTCCTGCTAGGAAAAAGGTGCTGAAGAAGGGCACTGTGCACCTCTGGACGTGGGCAGCTTTGCCATGGGTTTTAAACAAGGCCCTGGAATTGAAACTAATCACTTTTCTTTCCTGCTTTGCCCTCACTATTTTCTGTTTTCATTGCTGTAACCAAACAGCAGATTCCTTAGCATGTTGCAGAACAGCCAGACTCAGATCTGGTCCTCCAAAGACAGCAAAATGCACCTTCCACATACAGACAGTTATTTTAAACAAGAAACCAGCAAGCCTATTTTATTTACGCATTTAAGTTATGCTTCAACTAGGACTTACTGCAGGTTGGCATAGTTTAAGGTCAGTCCATTTCAGACAGGAGTATGGATCTGTGCTGTCTCTGAAGAGACTTACCTGTGACTGTGATCCAAAGAGACGCAGTCCCTGCTATGGGGCTCCTATCACAACGGGGGGACAGTGAAACCCCTCTTTATCCTCCTAATTCCTTTTCAGAACCCTAAATCTTACACTGAACTCAGTATGAAGACTAAATTCCAGGAAGTTGAAATATTTTGTTGAATCAGGACCTACTTCATTTTCTCTATAAAATAGAGAGATCGGTAAATATGGGGAAACTGAGCAGAGAGCAATTTTTGGATAGCTGTTCCAGTGTAACTACTACTGAGCAGTGTCTTCTGGGGACCCTCGTTCCCTCTCACTGGTTAGTTTCATCCACTTTGGGAATTTAAACTCAAAACTTTCTTTACTCCGTAATAATTCTCCCATGTAATCACGTCTAGCCTGGCTTTGTCACTTGGTGGGTGAGCAAATGAAATGGTTCCTCCTACTCTCTGCCTCTCTCTACCAATCTCTCCTTCTTGCAGACATGCTCCTGATGGAAAGTGTCAAGCACTCATATCTTGCTCTTCACCTCCTCCTTTTCTTCTCCTTCCCTTCTCCTCCTCTCTCCTTCTCTTCCTCACTGAAGCAGTTATCAGAATGAGCAATAGGCAAGGGAGGTATTTCTCCTCTATTTTTTTGCCTGGCCATAAGGCAGAGAGAAGTGCAGATTTTTCATGCTCTTGTTGGACCTTCTGTCCTTCCATCTTGCAGATGCTTCTTGCTCCATATGGCACAGAGCTCCTGCAACAAGGGAAGCTGAGGTACTTGTAGGGACCACAGAGTATTTCCAGACCCTGGGAAAGAGCAGCCCTGCAGAAGGCTAAAAATCCAGGCTTGGTGGACCCAAGCTCTTCCACTGGCTCTGGAGCAGAACCACAGCAAAGACCACTCCCACCCACCACACCAAAACCATCCCACAACTTTCTGGACTCCACATTGAGGTACATAACTGGTGACATATATCACCAAATGGAGCACTACGACCATGTTGCGACCACCAAACCTGCCAGCACATCACTGGTAGGAACCCCAGGGCTCAGGAGTTAAAGGGAGCTTCCCATTGCCTCCCAGCCTGGCTGTGGGGCAATGTGCTCACTGGAAGGCTGTGCCTCTTCAAAAGGACAGTTTCCAACTAGATCAGACAGGCCTGGTCCTCACAAACTTATACTGGCCACGGGATCAATACCCGCTATTGGCACCGGCCTAATGAAATGTCAGCACACAGCACTGTCAATTGATTCAGGTTTTGCTGTACTGTAGATGAGTTATGATCTGCGCATTTTATTACAGATGATTACAAAAAGAAACTCCTCAAAGAAAGCAGCTTTCGCTTTGCCCAGCACAGTATCTCCTGAGTGATATCTTTCTGAGCATAAACAGGGAAAGATAGTTCAAAGTCTTCAGATGACAGCAGGGTGGTTTGAGCTTGGGGCGGACTGTGAAATGGTGCTCTCTGGGATGGGGAAAAGTGCCAAAAGATTTTTCAAGCTGCTCTTCAGCCTGATTTAGCTTGGAACACAAAATCAATCATCAATAATAATATGCAGTACTAATCTACCACTCTTCTTTCCCTATAGGGAGAAGGCTGGATTCATGTTGCTGTGTCTTTTGCCAGATGCCAAAAACAGGGCACAGAGAGGTCATATCACTTGTCCAGGGTCACTGAGCTGTTTAGTGGACAAGAGGGGGATGGAAAAAAGGTTTATGGCCCAGACCCATAGTAGGAAAAGTCATGCTTCGAAAAGGTTAAATAAATAAATATAAGGTCCTACACTGAAAGTAAACAAAATAATTAATATAACAATAGATTTTCTTTTCATTACTGTTCAGTCTGGGAAATACAGACCTAGATTTCACATAGCTGAAAGTTCGAAGGGCTTAACTTTAATTGCAGTTAACTGCTGAAGTTAAATCCAGCCCAGGACAACTTTACTGCTGTTCAGGTTTGTGTTGGAAGCAGGCAGAGGGCAGGCAGCACTACCTCTGTTTCTTTAGTGAATGTTTTCTGAAGGTCTTGCTTCTATTACAATGAAAAATGTTAAAATCTTCATCTTTGGCTTCTGGCCAGCCCTACTTGTGACAGACCCAGTATTCCTGCATATTCCTAGCACAAAGCCAGACAGAATATGGGCCCACAGGATTTGAAGAATTCATGTTTTGTTCTCTGCATTTTTACCTTTTCCTGGTTTCTGTCTGAAGACCAAACAGTCTCCATAAATGCCTAAGAGAGATTCTCCATTTACAAAGTAATGCATCAGCAAAAGAACTGCAATTCTTTCCCTCCGCTTTAAGTGGAAATTTAAATTAATTGGAATCATGAAATTTTTCCCCCGAAATATTACTTTAACAGACTAGAAAGTGCCTGAAATTTAAGCTGAAGTCTTCAGATCCAATAAAAGGGTTTTCCAACTGAAAGCTTGTGGATTTTTTCAGCTATATCAACTGGTCTAACAAAATATACCATCCTTCCCTATCAGCCTTGTTTCTGACATTGAAGACATTCTAACTGGCTTTCAGAAACTTTGGTTTTATAAGGAATGTACTACTAGCTACTCTATCTGTTCACTTCATCATTTTCAAGGTTTTGTTAATTTATTGAAAAGCTTTTATAACAGGAGCTTCAATTAAAACAATGCATTTCCAGTGCCATGTGATGTAGAACACCATCAGTTTTGTTTGGAAATGATGAGTCAGAAATGAAGAAATAATTTCAAAGGGCAGAATATATAAAACAACAGACCCAAACAAAAAGGACAATGTGCAGTCTACGTACCTCAAAAAGCCAGGGCATCAGACCTTGTTGTATCTCTCCATATTATGAAACAGAGAAGTCAAACGTGCTGCTCTGTCACTGTGAGACATTCCTCACCTGAACTAGGTCCAATAGTGGAGACTAGTTTTGTGGGGAGAGCCACTGATTCCAAATTCAAGCTAATTCACAGACATGGTAATATCCTTGAGTGGAGCAGATTTAGGCTGGTGGCCGGGCAATCAAATCATTTGCTTGTTTCCTATTTGCTTCTAGAACCCAGTCAAGGATTTGATCTTTTAAACACTTATAGGGTTAAAGGGAGAGTACGTCTATGCCACACGACAGAGAAAGGTACAAAGATCCTTAGTGTAGCATAGCAGTATCCATCCTGCAGAAGGGCAGGATTTATTAGCCTCAGTACAGATCTGCTCTACTGTAGTTGTGCTGCTTTCAGGTCCAAAGCTCACGGTGGTTTTGCTTTCAGCCAGCCAGACATACCTGAGTTACTTCTGTTCCTTCTTGACCCCTAAATACAGCCAATCACCATATCAGAGACAACTGAATACACCAGTCGACCAAGTCTAGCTTTTGGGTAGTGGAAGGTAAGTGGTGCCAGTGCTTACTCCCTTTCTACAGATCTTTTGGACGAATCCCAAGCTCAAATGACTGCTGGACATATCTCCATGCCTACCTTTCCCATGGGACACCCTGCAAGTGAAGCCACAGGGATGCTGCAAGGGAGAAAGAGTTGGACAATTCAGCAACTCATACCTCTGCTTCTCAATTCAGAGATGCCAGAACAAAACACACTGGCAGTGAGACCTGGCAATTCTTTTAAATTGAAATCAATACTCAGGAAAGATGAACATCTCTGGCAGATCATTCACTAACTGAAAGATAGGGTCAGCCCACTGCATGACAGACACAAAATAACTCAGTTAAGCCATTGGAAAAGTCTCAATTTAACAGGAAGGAAAAAAAAAAAGACAAAAAAGTTATTTAAACATTAAACCTCATTTAACTATAAAATGTTCTCTGAAATAACCTTAACAAGTATCCCTGGGATTCTTCAAGTGAAACATCTCACTCAGCAAGAGCTAAAATTTTCCTTGCTGAGAGCTCTCAGTTGGCAGTGTGTGAGTAAGGAGTGCTGGTTGTTGAAACATAATGCAATTGCCTTTAATATGCTCACAGCCAGTGCTTCAGTGGGAAGGAACCTCTTGGGGGAAAAAAAAGACCCAAGACATAAGCATGCAAACACTGAAGAGTATCCAGACAAGAAGAACTGAGGAGGAACATCTATGAGGAGGATGTGCAACCTTCACCGAAGGATAAAATCTCCCGTTAGCCAAAAGTGGTTGGTGTAGTGCTGCCACTGAAAGTGTTTTAGCTCAAGAGATTAAGGAAACAGTTTTTCAGAAGCATCTGTAGTTATCAGCAGAGCAGGGGCCTTCAATTCACGGTATAATCAAACAAAAACTTTTTAGAGAGCAAAGACTCCATTTCGATGATTTTGGTAATGTTTCCTGGTAACTGAATCTGAACCAGCAAACAGCTCTTCCTTTCTGGGGCAGAAAGTCAGAAAAACCACCCACAGCCAGAAGAGCCTGGAGGAGAGCTGTCTACCAACTAGAGAGCTACCTCCAACAGCGCAGTAGCCATGACAAACTTCAACACAAAGAGAAGCGCACTGTTCACTGAAGGTTATTTGCAATGAAATGAAGTTGCTGATGACAGTCATACCAGAGCTTCTTGCAGGCAAAGCCAGTGGGCTGCCTATGTGACAAACACCCAGGGAGGACTGAGTGTGCCAGCTATCCCCAAAGGGACCTCCAGGTGTTTTTTCTGACCTCAGAAGATGTGACTGAGGACCTCAGCAAGTGGTGACTCTGTAGAGCTTTGTGTTTATTTCTGAACAGTATCAGCAAGAGGAAGAGACAGCATGAAAGAGTTAACTTGTGGGGGTATGGGGATGGGATAAACAGATGGTGTGGTGAAGAGCCATTTCCTTCCCATTTACATGCTGACTGCATTAAATCAATTCCTGGGCTTTCATGCTAATAAGCTAAGGCTCTGCTGGGGAGGGATTTTAGTGATCTGACTATATCCTATTTGTGGGTATCATTCTATTGTGTCCCTATTCTCAGGGAAAAGTTCCTTCAAATTTCTTCATGTGATTCTTGGTGATCTTCCCTAATACCTACATCACAGTCACTGCCTCTTTTCTAGATGTGGATCTCTGCAAAACTCATCAGCACTGTTTTACGTTCCTATCCATGCATTTAGGCACTAACACAGGATGCTCCTTAGGGGCTGAGCCTGCTGTTTTTGCAGCCTTAGCTTATCTCATTGCTCCAGACCCAAATAAATTAGTTTATAATCCTCAGTATTGTATACTTTGGCAAATCTGGCTTTAAAAGTGATCAGAAATGACCTCCTCCTGTAAAATTGGAGTCAGTCCAGTTGATTTGTCCCCTATCCCTGTCTGGGACTAGTAAAAAAAAAAAAAAAAACAAAACCGTACTTGGACAAATAACAGGTCTTTGCAATCAATAACATTGATGATTCTGTTTACACACTGTTAGTATCCTTTCTACCACTCCCTGTGCACACACAATTAACAAAACACCAGCTGCTACAGGACAAATGCTGCTGCAATGACGCGGAGCGACACTAGACAGAAGTACAGATCTCTACCTCTGGCTCTGTTACCTTTTCATCTCAGATGCTGCATTCACTTCCCAGCGCTCCTTTTGACCTCTGGGACTTTGGCTAAAGCATCCTCTCTGTTTTCCTCTGACTTGATATTTCTCTGGTGTCTTAAAAATGGAGCTAACGCAAAACCTCCCACAGTAGACACCAGTTCTTCAGTCACCTTCTCCCAGGAAGACCTTGTCCAGGCACTACTAGGAGGTTGACTCTTCTCAGTGGGGTCTGGCACCCCCCTTAGACTCTGGAGGACGCCTACAGCTGTGCAGCTGTGCCAGATATTCCACCCATGGGGCATGGCTGATCCACGGGACAAGAGCATCTGCCCACAAGCAGGTTAACAAGGTTAAAAAAGGCTGCTGGGGATTTTGCAAGGTCAATCTCTGTCTCAGCTGAGATCTTATCTATCTATTTGCAGCTACCTGACACGCTGGACTGAATTTGAGCACAACTGGTCTGAGAGGAAGCTCTTCATAGGGACACTTTACTGATGGACCACACGGCAAACAGTGACTTGGTTCAAACTTTCTGACAAATGCTTTAAGTTATGGCTGATGGTTCATGCTGATCAGTCGTGCATCTGTTTGGTATACTAATACATGGCTGGGTTGTGCTTGTAAATTATTATTCATATACTTTTGTAGACCATCTTGAAGTTACCGGCTAAGTCATTTTATAAATGGAAATGGACAATTAATAACATATGAAAATCATGCATGATTCAGTTCCTCCATTTACCTTTCTACTGCAGCCTTCTTTGGCAGAGGGCTAATACAGCCTGGGAGAAGGATGGAGGTCATTCGTAACTGAGTTGCTCTGAACTACCAACAACTGTTCCATTTAAAAATGGATTTGCCTTAGACACATGATGGGGCTGGAAATTTATTACAATGGCAGGAGTCAAGGAAGGCAGAATTAGTGAAAACAATGAGCTAGACCTAGAAATGAGAAGCCAGGATGCTCTGATAAGGTCAGGGACATGGAGAAGGAAACCTAGATGCTCGTCCACCAAGGGGCATGTGATAGTACAAATGGAAAAGCAAAGCTTATCTTAACAAAAATGCTACATTTCAGCCAACCAGTAGAAATATCCTGTTCTTTGCTGGTTGCTTAGGTCCCCATTATCATGTTTTTAAGAGTGGGCAGTCTTTTGCGCTCTCAGAAAAAGCCAAAGCCTGCTCCTGTGGGAACAGGAGTACTCTCCATTAAAAAACAAAGCAGAGGACAACAGACGGTTTCCAGGAGGCCTATATACTCACAGACTGTGGAGAGGTAAGCTGCCTGCCCCGGATATACCGTGACCAATAGAAATATTTAGATAGGAAGCACTATACAAAATCTTTCTGGCAGCTGAAACATCTTCTGCAGAATACTAATAAAATAATCTAAGCATCAGCTAAAAGTCTGAGGGGGCATCCCAAAGTTCAAAAGATCATTGACAGTTTAATTAATACAGTTAACAGAATCAGAGACTTTAATAACTGAGTATGCTATGCTCTTTTTCTAACAGTATCTTACATCTGAAAACTGTATTCTGTTTTTGTTATCTTTAGGAAGGGAAACAAATTAAGACCAGGGGCTGTGGAAACTGAGAAGTAAAAATATGAGGAAAAAACACAGATTAGTAATAAGTATTCTTTCCCAAATGCAGTAAAGTTTTTTTTTTTTTTTTTTTTTTTAACCTTTCAGCAAGTACCTCAGAAGTGCAATAACAGGGGACTCAGCTTATTTCAGCTGTTTCCCAGAATACCCCTGTCCCTACTGACAGCTATTCCCACCTCTGGCAGATATGTAAATCGGCTCCTCAAAAAATTGCTCTTCCAAACTTCCTTTTCACAAGACCTAAACTAAGGCAGCTTGCTAATCACAGCAACTGGCTGACAATTAAAAAAGGCAAAGTCAATCAACTATCATGAAATTGGAAGTGACAGGCTGGGTTTTATTTTTAAATAAAACAAGTGGGATTCATACTAACTTCTCCACCAAATTCCTCTTGCCCTCTGTGTACAATTTAACTCTTACCTACATGCACAGTTTCTTTGCTGTAGAAGGCAGCCCAAAAATAGCATTCAAAGTAAGGTAAATCTAGGAACTGCAGTACTGCAATGATTATCACAAGCTGAACCAGCACATTTGGGTATTATTGCATTTGTGAAGTGTGAGCAGCAAAACAATAGATGGATGGATTTATAATTGCACAGAAAAGAAAGACCTTATGTAGGGAGTTTTATTTAGCATTTCACAGGCTTACAGTAAGGAACTAGTGAGGAGCCTTTTTGTGTAAGCCAAGACAAAAAAACTGATTGGAGATGGAGAGGCAAAAATAAAATCAGTGCTTTCTCCAGAGCAACACAGCTGTGACACCGTTACTGATCATTTCTAGACTGGACAAAACTGATTCCACTTTGGGCTGAACCAGAAAACTCCCGCTTGGGTGAGTGCTAAAGCTCTGACTGCTCCCTGTGCAGCCTATGGGCATCCATTCATATGATTCCAGCAAACTGGCAGAGGTTCTCTTTCCCCAGCCATGGTTTTGGGTGCTTTGCAGCTGGCATTCCCAGTCTTGTGGAAGAAAGGTTTGGGGGAGTGAGAAGTCAGGTGCAGAAACTCATTTTTTATATCTGAAACTCATGCTGAGTTACTGAAACATCTGGCATTTGGCTCCAGGAAGCAATGATGGAAGCCACCAGAGAATTTGGTATTCAACATCTCAGCTTTGTAACATTTCCCCCTTTTTCTGCAGTTGTTGCGTTGGAGAAGTGGTAGATCTATGTGGTAATTATGCTCAGCAACTCATGCAAGAAGAAATCCATTGCTCTGGGTGAGCCGTTTGGAGGGTGTGTGAGGTAACACAACAGACTTCTTTCCCCACTTTCTGTGGGAATCCCACCAGCTTGAGGTTACCTGCAGTGGCTGCCTGCAGCAGCAACAGCTCCCAGGACACCCTGAGGATGTCATGTAATAAACTGGCTCCTCTCAGCAGTAACACAAATGCAATTGTAATACCCTCAGTGAGCTCGTGGCTGGGCTCATGGCTTATTAGGCACCAGAGGAGCCATACAAAGCTATGGGGAGACCAGCTTCATTAGGATGTCTGCCCAAGAGAGCCTGCTGCAGCGCTAAGCCTGGCCAAGTAACAGCTCACGAGGGAAGCTCAGGCACTCAGGGATGGTGATCTGCTCAGGTCTGCTGTGGGTTGAGTTCCTGTGCCCGTATTCATCACATCAAAGCTCAGCGGTCTGATAATAAAAACTTTCTTAACTGGCAATCAAAAATGACACAGCAATGTTGCTTCTCATTGCACCATGCACGTTCCCTCCCTTTCTTTAGCAGTTCGTAGAGATTAGAAGCATCAAATTTAATAAGGGGATATGAACACAAAATACTTATTTTTTAATATTTACAAGACTAAAAATAGACAAATCTTTGATTCATTTATCATCATTCAAGTCCTGTGCAAGCAACACTACCCTGAATCAATACTAACAGACAGCCTGCAGAAAGCTTTCTGAACAAACTAAGGAGAGTCTCTTAATTATGGCAGCTTTCTAAACAAGAAAATGATATTAATCCACAAAGAGCACATTAGCAAATCACCCTCAGTCTCAATCTTCCCTCTGACATAGCCAGTTTACACTTTTGTTTTCTTAAGGATGCTGCCCATCCCTGACATTTCCTGATTAAAGATCTGTCCACACGCAAATAAATCACTCAGTTTGCATTTCCCTGGCTGCCTGAAGAAGAGATGCCCGTACATTTAGCTGGGGTAAATCAGCAGAGTGCCTTGTATAACAGCTGCTGAGTCTCTGCGTGCAGAAAGCAGCACATCAGCACATACAATTTTACTCTGCAGCTACACTGTACTGTTCAAAGATCCTTGAACGAAAAGTATACTAAATTGCCTTGCATTTCTCAACAAAACCAACAGCAAAATAATGGTCTGACAAATGAGATCAAAGCTATTTTGATTTAGATAGAGGAAGAAGTTGCATGTCCACGAAAAAAAAAAAAAATTACATCTGTAATGCCAAAGGATTATCAGGAATGGGCTCAATCCCACTTCTAACATGAGTTGATGGTGTGTTGCCTCTTGCTCTTACAGAAGCACAGCCAGGACCTCAGAGAAAGGTATTTAACTTAGAGATTATATTAAAAATAGAGTAGGGGTCTACTAGTACCTTGTGGGATTAACATGGCTCTGAAACACTATTAACGATGACAGTGCATTGGTTAATCTCTGCGCCCGCCTGCAGTCTGAAGGCAAAATACACTAATCCAGGCTGTGCCATAAATCTGCACTACACCAGACATCCTGAAGACCCCAGGCGATACACAGTGCCCTATTTTTCAGGTAAGTATTTAAATGCTCACTAAGACACCCAAGCCCTTGAGGTGGTAAGGAGAAGAGAGATTTCAGGTTCATTGTCCACTCCCCCACCATCCACGAACACGGTCCCAGCCACAGGAGGATGCAGAGAAAACCACTGTGCTCCCTCTGTGCCTGCAGGGAGGGACTCAGTGGTGCAATTGCTCTCACACCCCCAATTCCCCATGGCCTGCATCACCCGGACCATGCCCAGAAGCAAATGCTGTAAGGAAGATGATGAAAAAGGAGAGGGAAGGGAGTAAGGCACACAGGAAAGTCAGGTTCACAGCTACCAAGAAAAGTGAGAAAGCAAACCCACCGACAGCTTTTATACAGCAATCTCTCTGCTTAGGGACAGCTGTCCCATGCTGGCTGGCAGAGAGGCACAGAGGGGTGAAGTTAATGCTGCCGCAGCATTCTCTCTGAATTTTTATGCTGCTCTTCTACCTAGCAAAGTCATGCAAGGCTCTCCAAGGACTGACTTCCCTGCTGTGACTGCCTCAAACTCAAATCCCCATGCCCCTGAAGAGGAGACAAAGGAATTACACAGGGGAGCAGGAGACAGGAGCAAAGAGCAGCAAAAAATTCTGAAGCTCAGGTCTGTCATCCCTGCATGCATGGGAGCACGTGGGCTTCTCTGCAGCAGGAGGAGCAGCATGGGCTGTGCTGCTGAGGCCACGCTGGGTCCCATGCACATTCAATACACAAGTCTAGACACCTCCAGAGGTGGTGCCAGATCTAAATCAGTGAAACAGTCCTTTAGGAAACACCGCAGTGGAATAATAGCATACCTGGAGATAACTGAATACAATGAGGTCAAACGATAAAAAAAGAAAAAAATTGTCTTATGTGAAAGATTCTTAGAGCATAACAGAGGCTGCAAGGTCTGCTAAGATGTGAACAAAATGAAACCATATTGATTTCGGAGGGTATAACTTATCTGTTCTGTAATTGTGCTAAACTATAGCTAAAGCTAAACTATAGCTACAGGACTTCTTTTTCTGGGACAACATGCTTATATAAAAAGAAGAAAAAATACAGATAACTAAAGACCAGAAAGGGACAGGAAAGGGTAAGAGCATCCTCAGAAAAGGTATAAAAACATCTTTCTTTTTACACGTGCAGATGGAGGAAGGAATTTGGTGAAATTACAGGCAAAGCTAGTCTGTGAGCTCTACAGAGAGAGCAGGGTAAAACTCCCTGTATGCCCAAACTGAGCTGATCTTATTGCTTTAAAAAAAAAAAAAAAGGAATAAAAGAATAAGGTATGTTCCTTTTGTTGGATTTACAGGTGAGGAGGAAAAGGCATAGGTGAGACCTTTGGCTCACACAGCTGACAAAGTTGTAATTTGCCATGGTCACGACAGAGTTGCTGGTTACTGCAGTAAAGAAGCAAGAAGAACTGTGAACACCCAAACACACTGTCACGGGCCGCACAGCTAGGGGCTACGGCTAATGTCACTCTGCGTTTCACCCTGGGCAAGTGAAGATGGGTGTCACCACGTGGGGCCGGGGAAGCCCTCTGTGCCTCCTGGCCTCGCCTAGGGGCAGCAAGTAGCCTGATGTATTAGCCTGCAGATGCTTTGAGCCCCCAGAAAGACACAGACAAGGAAAGAAAACATGCTGTATACTTTGTCATCAAGAAGTGGATGAAATTAACTTCTAATAGGCTTGAGCAAGCCCCTGAGTTGCAAACAGACTCTGAGTTAACATTCACGCCAAAAGCCTGCTGGCCATATAAGCCATAACAGAAATTGATCTGTTGGATCTCCCCTTCCGGAGGTTTGATCCTGCACTCACCGGGACCCTTGCCACTGGCTTGAACCAGCAGAGGAATAAGCTGCACATGCAGAAGAAAAGTACCAGGAGAGAGAGATGGATGAGACCTGGAGGTGGGCACATTCCCCACCACAGGACGGGAGCCCAGGGCCCCACTCAAGCTCCCATCAGCCGATCTACGTTACTGGTCACAGCAGCTCCATAAGCAGCACGTTCTTCTCCCTGGTTCTCTTCAATAATAATGACGGAAAAACTTGTTTTGCTCAGATAGGTTTTGTCACCACTGCTGTCCCACATGGAGGAAGATCCCAGTGACAGACTGCAAAAAGGGGTGAAAATGGATGATGGGCCGGCCAGCACAGATGTGCTGCATGGAGCACAGGAGGTGCCCGGCATGCTCTGCTCCACAGTTACCCCTCAGCTTTCTGTTTGCCAGAGTTACCCAAGGCCCATGGTCTGATCTCTTCCTATGTGAACAAATCATTCCCTACAAGCAGTCAGGACTGAGTGGGAACACCAGCTGGCAGAGTGCAAACAGCTCTGAATGAAGCTGCCATAATTGCGAATGGCTTTCACGGATCAAAACCGGCGTAAATCTGCAGGTTCACCAGAACATGTGCAACCTCCAGGAGCAAGGGCCAATGCACTCAGCAACACCTTCTGCCTTGACATTGCATCTGCCTCACAACACTTGCTAATGTAGCATGCCACCCACAGAGTCTTAAAAGTGACAAAGCAAGGGGATCCTGAATAAGTCTTGGTACAACCTTCATTTTTAGGAGACATGAACACAGAATTCAAGTTAAAATAAAGCTTTTTTAAAAATTATGTGACACAGAAATGATGTGTGATTCGCTCAAGAAACAACACATGATTCATTAAAACCTCAAGCAAAAACAGAAAGCCAATATAAAAAGAAATTATTCTGATCTGAAATAGACATACAGGACATTTGTGCTAAGAGAGTCTGACAGCCTCACCTGCTAAAGAGCTTCACACTGTGCTGGAGGAATTAGATAACATCATTCATTCACAGTGTTGTCCCTGGCTTTAAGAATATCACTGGGAAGAGAATCGAGACTCTTCGGGGGCTATTTCACTGCCTTAAAGGCGCTTGTTTCTCTTCACATTTCCTTGGCTCATTCTTAGCTCACCTTCCAGGAGCAAATGCGCCAGAGACCCCATACGGCCAATTGTCCTCCTCCCTGGCTGCTCCAGATTCATTTAACACAGCTCATTTTGCTCACAGTACAGAACAGCAGTATGTGACCATGCACCTTAAAGCTGAGGGGGAAATCTTTGCTTTACTGAAGCACAGAAGAATTCCAGCTTTGATTTCAGTAGGGCTAAAACTTCAGTTTGACTTTTTCTTGCACTTCCACAGACTGCAGTGGTCTAGCAGTTAGCTGGAGATGGCGCATTAGTTGGTGTAAACGGAAGCAATGATGAGAAAAGGAAAAAAAGCTTTAAAAATATCTCAGCTGAACACTTGTTTTCTGTGGAAACACAATCAGTAGCTCAGTGCAGGCCTTCCTTCCTGATTTTTGACCATCAGTAAAATGTACATATATTTGTATTGGTTTGGGTCTCCTAGAAATCTGTCTTGGCTCCCCTTCCTTAGGTCAAGCTCCATGGCTCAAGCTTGTAGAGGCCCTCACTCCAGCTGCGTGAAATCTTGAAAGGCACTTAATGAATTAGGCATTATTAATATTCTCTTCCAACATCTGAAGGCAGTAATTAACTCTTTGAAGACTCATCCCAAACACTGCTTTATAACTTCCAGTCTTCAGAGGCAGCTATGTAATCTCACTGTGATTTTACAGAATATCTTTCCAGATTAATTATTTTTCCTATTTAGAAAAAAAGTTCAAAGTCTTGGTTCTGCCTTGGACTGTACATTAGTAATGTTAGATATGCCATAAAGATTTCAGAGCACGAAACAAGATATGCTGCAATACTTTGCAACTACAGATTAAAAGTCACTTCGTCACCCTGAGCTGGAGAGAGGACTGCAGGCTGAAAAGCTAGCAGGCACGCTCACTTTATGGGCTCATAAATGCAGCGTGATAGCTGAGCTACCTAACGCACAGAAAAAGAAAACAAAACTCCAGAGCTGATAATAGCATGCTGAGGAGATGCCTTAAGTAGGTCATTCAACATGCCAAGCCTCTAAATGTTATTTGGGAGTGAGAAAACATTATTTTCCCACTTCAGTGTGACTTTCTCTTCCCTGTCATGTGGAACTAACCTTTTGTGCTCAGTACTATTATTAATTTATTAGCCTTTTGAACGTTTAAATTGTTTCACAGTCTACAGACTACATCTAAGTGCTTGTTGAGGGACAACGCAGCACAAATACGCGTGTGTGTATGCAACCACACGCACGCATGCATATTTGGAAGAGCAGACCTGATGAAAGAACAATTCTCTCTGTCTATATATTTTTGACAGTGAGAACAAACAGCCATTTTCTTGAGCACAGAACTGCAAGGAGCGTATTTTTGTTATAATTAAATGTCAAACCTTAGAAGTGATGACTACGTAGAAAAAGTGCTAAGTATATTTCTATTGAAATCAATTAAAGGAGACACTGATTTTCTTTCCGTTTAGATTACATGACTCCAGCACAAATCGCTGCAGTACAGTGCAGCTGTTAGCCCGCTCTCACTGCCTGAACAACCACTTTCTGTTCGCCTGACAAAACTGTCCCGGATAGTGTGGCTTTTCCTAAAAGATGAACTCACAGTCAAACACTTCTGTGCCCAACAGGGAATGATATATATTTTCAGCAGATATGAGGTTTGAAACAATCCCCTGAATAATTTTATGTAACAGGACTTGGATTGTGTTCCCAGTACTGCAAGTAGTATAATCTATTTTGTGCCTAGGAACAATACCCAGAACTTCTGCAAAGCAGGCTCTGGCTCAGCAAAACTTACTGCAATACTAGGGGTAAGACTCTTCCTGAAATACCTCTTGAGTAACACTATAGGAGAAGTCATAGGTGGAGTTCATCTGATGTAGCCTAGTTATTTAAAAGTCAGCGATCAAGGACTTTCTCAGAAGTCCTCGGGGAAAGGGGATGATCCCAGACCAGGCACTGAAGAGGGACCAGATGATTCCCCTCTGGACGAACCACTCCTCATGGGCTATAAAGGTGACTGGTGACTAGCTTGGACATCATCACCCAACTTTTCTGTGAAATTAATTCCACTTTGCATGTACCACACTGACATGATATTTCTTTGACTGTCCATCCACTTCCCTGTAATGCCAACACACACACCCCGACTGACATCGCCTTTCCTTCTGCAAATCCAACCTTTTTTTTAGAGCGCCATTCAGACCCTTCTTGCTTTGAGTCACTGCCACCACAGCACAATCCACATACCTAACACTGAGCTGTGCACTGTGTAACTGCACTGTGGACCTGAGCTCCCTGAGTGTTTTTCCACCTGCGTGACTCTCTCTGCCAGGGCTCTGCAGGGAACCAAATTGCCCAAAACAAGGTGTGCGGGAGAGAAGAAAATCCATGGAAAAACAGCCAAGTGATTATTCCCCATATGCATCCCATGACTGTAGAGCTGAACTCCAGCACATTGCCCTGTCAGGAAAAGATCTGTATGTGTTTTTGCTGTGCACAACCTAGTCACGGCTAATGGGGGCAGGGGAGTCCCAGGAAGCTAGCTGAAGTGACAGGTTCACAGTTTTAAGAAAGAAAGAATACATTTTGGCACAGCGTATGTGGCATTGTCTTGTCCCATGAAACGACCATCACGAAGGCCTGAGCAGAACTGTCATCTTGGAGATGGTGGAATGTCACAGGTAGGCGAGAGGACGAGGGGAGGATGCTGAAGTCATGGCTTGGAGGACATCTTAACTACAGAGGAGCAAAAAGCTAGAAACCCCAAACCAGCTTTCAAGCCCCAAAGCCCTTCTTCAGGCCTGAAGCAGAGTCAACAAGCTTCAAGTCAGAGGTAAACCGACGAGCTGGAACCAAACCTGATTATAATTCAGCTCTTTCAGGCTCCCACACAGACAGAGGGGGACTGTAATCCCATTGCATCTGCTTTTTGCCAAGGGTATTTCGTGCCATACCTGGTATATTAATGAGCACAAGGAACGCGCTAAAAATTAAATCTCCTTTGAAAGAAGCATTTGTAAGATGCTCTAGTGGCCAGAGAGAAACTATACTCAGAAAAGTAAATTCTAGTTCTGTTCAATTCCTGTTGCTGCAGAGCTGAAATTATCTTGTAAAATACTGAGGTAGCCTTGATACATTATCAGGTGAGATGCCCTTAGGTACAGCTGCAGAAAAATGTGTTTCAGTAGCTAGATCTCAGTTAATGCTCAATAATCTATAAATCATTGTTATGAGATTTCTCTATGCAAATGAAATTTATATAACCCTCATCAATCTTAAAAAAAAACATCATAAAGATTAAATTTTGCAGCCGCAATGTGAATTAAAGAATCCCTTAACCTGTTTTCAAGATACGTCCTTATAGCTAATTAATTTTTAGATGGAGTGCTCTTTGAAAGGACTAATGGATAGTAAGCATTGCTGATTGATTATAAAATGAGCAGGAAGATTTAAAAAGTGAGCTGTGAATGTAAAATTGCTACCAAGCTTTATTAACCTTGCCATATTAAAATTCTCAACTACACAAGTGAGAGAAGCAGGTCTTAAAATAATACTTTTGCTGAGTACATTTTATTTATTTAACTTCAATAAATTTCTCTTAGTTGGTCTGCGCCATGCAGATCCATCAGCCTGTTCTCTTCTGAATCTTAGCAGGTGAGAGACTGAACCTCACCTCTAAGGAATCTAGAATCTGGATTCTCTCAGACTATAACATATAACTTCATACACTATGTAACAGAAAGAAAAAAAATGAAAAAAAAATAGCAAAGAAAAGGAAAACAAAGAGTAATTCGTATGTCACCCTGCCAGGACTGCTTCTCAGAGCTGCAAATCTATGGCTAACTTTTATTGAGCCATCATTAACAAACAGCTACAACATTTATTGAAAGGCCAGTTAATCTGCACTGACCTGAAAACATCAAGAGTAGATCAGGGGTTATTCAACACTGCAAACAGTCTGCAAGAGTGTGCAATCTCTTGGTGAAAGAAAGGGGAAAACAAGAGCAGCTGCCTTACCCGTTTCCTCAAATTGCAGGTGAGCGTAAGATTCCTTGAGAATGAGTTTGCAAAAGCAGTATAAAAGTCCAACACCTTAAGCAAGGCTTCTCGTTTAATAATATGTAAATCGCAGTATGTCAGAGCGCGTACATTGGCACATGCGTGGGCCAGACTGGTTTCCTTCCAGAAGATATCACCAAACACATCACCTTTACCTGAAAAACAGCAGGACAAATTTGTTATAAGGTAATACTTATGCTGTGTTCATCAAAATAAAAATGATTTCTTCCTAAACTGTCTTATACTTCTGATTAAGCTAACATCAGCTCCCAGCTGTGAAAACTAATAAGGGTAAAAGTTTTAAAAATATCTGAGGTACTTGAACATCCTTAGCAATAGCCCCAGGTTTTTAAGATATTTATAGACTGCCCTGCAAAGCGTCAAAAAGCATAAAAGCCAGATTGTAAAGGTCTTGGTGTAGCTGAAGATGTAGCTAATGGATTTTCCAAAAGCTCCTAAACATAAGTACTTAACTAATGGTCAGCTGACAGAATATTTCTGAGGATCTTTCTGAAGTGACATAGGAGCTCCACTCTCACTGAAAGCCTATGCCATTTAGGTTCCTTCATCACCATGGCTTTGCAGTGCTATGGAAGACCAGCTTCCAGGGATACAGGATCACATTTTAAAGACTGTTTAAACACTTCTACTTCAGTGTGAAAGGCAACATTCCTTCTGAAAACCCACCAAAAACTTCCCTGAGACTTCTAACCTCTAAATATCTGGCTCTAAATCTTAAGCAGATCCAAAAGTCTGCTTCTAAATCCAAATGCATACACTTAGGTAGAGGGTTATGCTGAAGTCTGTATTTAAGTGTTTGCTGACTAAGAAAGGGTTTGACCCCTTAGACACCTGCCTATTTAAATAACTACAACCAGATGTGAAAAGTACACATGACAGCTATTTCTACATTGGCTGGCAGGGCAGCCAACAGCTGATGCTGAGGACCTGATCTTCACCCTGCAAATTCTGAGGACTTAGGACTAGCTGTAGTCCAGTCCCGTGATCAGAAGAGCTCCAAGGAAGTACATGAGATGTCCTCCTTCACATTCCTCAGTTTCTTCTCCTTTGTGAGGAATCCACATCCCCAGACAGCCATGTTGGACACCAAAGCAGGACAAGTGTGGATGAACAGGAGATTAGCTTCAAACGACACTCTTGACACAACCAAAACAGCACCATACATACAGGCTGTAGATACGCTTCCAGGTTTGGACCGTATGGTTGCTCTGAGGAGAAGTAGTGACAGCAGCAGAAAGCACACAGATGCACCCAAGAGTTGCCCATTGCTGCCATGGGCTGGGTGAGGGCCACAACATGTGGCTGGTGGCTGACACCTCAAATTCTGAAGCAGAAACCATGGTACACAGAAAGAAGGTTACCTCAGTCCCCAGTAATATCCAAGCTCTTTATTTTAGTAGTTAATAAGAGGAGACAAGTATCAATCAGCCAGTGGTATTATCTTTATTTATTTCAGGTACCTTGAGCAGTCCCTTAGTGAAGGTTAGTGATTTTATAGTTTGGGGATAGAAAAGGTAATACATTCTAATACTTCTTCCTTTAAGGACTTGCAACATTTCACTCAGCTCTATTTTGGGAACACAGACCAGAGTAATAATTTATCTAACCTTATTACTCTTTGGGGTCAGAGACTATTTCTCTATTTCTGCCTCAGGTATCGTATCCAGTAAAACAGGACTAACATTTCTCATGTAGAGTAAAATGCAATCTGCAAGTCCTTATCTTCATTTCCTTGTTTTCATTTTGTAACAAAAATCTGCACAGCAGAATCATTCCTCAGAAAGGTTTTAGCATTTTCATGGAATTGCTTTTAAATAATTCTACATATTTGGATGTAATTAAAATTAACTGCAATACATAATATTGCTGATAAAATCTATAAAAGAAGTTGCCTTAAAATGCTCTCCCTATCACAGAGCATTTTCTACTAACATAATTTATCTAACATACTGTTTTGAAATTACCCTTTGCAGTTAATTGTCCTTGTCTATACCCACAGTTGAAAACCTGGTTACAGACATACTCAGCACAGTTACATAATTTACAGAAAATAGATCATTTCTGAAGTGCACAAAATTGCTTAATGGATTTGCTCTCTGAGGTGGACACAGGACAGAATGGAGTCCTGCTTTCAGCAGCTGCAGACCTCACTTTTTAAAAAGACAGAATTCAATAATAGGGACTAGTACAATTTTCCCACTGAAATGTGAGCAAAATACTTGTTTTCTTTCTAAATTTAAGGTAATATATGACTAATTTAAGCCCAGAGGCTGAAAGATGTAGATGCTGACTCAGAAACTCTGTAGGATGTTGTGCTACAGAATGTACCCAAATCACATATAGATAAAATCACCATTCATAAAACTGAGATCTCCTCATCTTCTGCAGTTTAGTGAGGCAGGAACGACACTGGGTTTCCTCTGAAAGAGGCTGAAACAAGATAAACTGAACCTCTTCACTCCTTCATGGGTCATCAGTCAGTGGACTTGAATGGTGAAACGGTTACTTGAAGAGACAACTTAAAAGGTAAAGCTGGTATTTTGTCTGCTGCCAACGCTCGTTGATTCACAGGGGGTGACTGCAAGAGGCCCATAAGCTCCCTTTATGTTGTGGTTTATTCTCTCAGAAAGTATAAAATCTTGGAAGCACTTAAGCCTTTTTGAATTTGATGTTTTCTCCACACACTTCCAAGTCTCATTTGCCTGCTATAACTGTGCTAAGGAATGTACTGAACAAAAACAAAACCAACTAGTTTCTCTAAAACAATGTGCGTTTCCTCATAAATACAGAGATTAATGTACTATACCTTGTCCCTATTAGCTGTAGCTCACTGAGTGGAGAGCAGCAATTATTCATTCAAGTTTTATTTTACACAGTACAACTAACTGAAAAAAAAAATCTTAGAATTACAGTAAAAAATGTACCTGGTAGGTCTTAAACCCCAGCTACTCAGAGGCACATCTGCCTTGCACACTTGCACGATGCGCGCACACCTCCAGGGACCGCCCAGGGCTGGCTGGTAATGCAGAGGCACTTGCGGCTGATGCAGCCCACAGACTTTTCAAAGTCTCTCTCCCGAGATTTCTTGAGGCCCCAGCATGCTATCTCCCAAATCTGCACTGCCCCAAGTCCTGAGCAGTCCCAATACCCCTCCTGAATTGAAGCAAAGTTCTGGGAAGTCTCCTTGTGCCCTTGCTCTTGCACTGCCTGAATCATTGCTGAAAAACGGAATGCTGTAAAGTTAGAGTGGGAGCCTCTTGTGTACGTTTTGCACTTGGTGTGAAGAATTACGCAGAGGAAAGGGAAGAGGAGAGTCAGGACATGGATGTTGCTGGATTAAAGGTGGCAGGAGCATGGATGTAAGGATCTGGGGACTAAAAGAACCACAGAAACCAGGAGGATGCATGCAGGGTGTTGGGCACAAGTGTAATTTTTGCTGAAATAGCTACTCTGGTATCATCTTAAAGATAAACAACAAATTTCTGCTGTATTATGTATATATGTATATGTATGTATATAAAAGCATACATATGTATCCATGCATGCATGTATATATATTTAGAGAGAAGTACACAGCATGTAACTATATAATAGATACTTGTATTTTTATATGTTATTCTAAATTTTATATTATGGATAACTCTCCCACACAGAAGTTGGGGGCTGATGTTCTCCACACCCTTGCACCATGGACCGAGTTGCCAGTTTGTGAGACAGCAGCTCATGGTTGGACCTCTTAGGCAGAAAAAATCTTAAGGGCCTTACAAAACTCCCCAGGGACTTGAAAAGGGAATGAAAAAGTCCTCGGATTCACAGAGAGGAAAGACCCTTGTTAAACAACCTCTCAGAACCTGTATGTATCTATGAAAAGGCAAAATTTATCTTTCTCCAGATGGGGGCAGAAACCAAGCTAAAAAATATCCTAGTAGACGTGATAATTTGATAGGGCTTTTGGGAGAAAGTTTGGGTGGGCAATGAGAGACTAAATTCCTGGTGGAAAACAGCACTGAGAGGAAAAATGCATAAAAGGGGCCCAGGCTTCTTCTTAAGGTGACAGCTCTTGTGGACAGGAGCAATTTTGGAAAAATTACACTGTGCAGTCTTAGCTAATAGGCCAGCTACCCTACATCCCATTTTAAAACGTCTCCCAAGACCTGTGGATTTTTTAGCCAAAACTTCAGCCTTCCCTGGGGCATCCCGAGGAGCCAGAACTCCCTTGAAAACCAGTTCACACCAGTCAGACATCCAGCTTGACTGGACTGCACATTAACATGAAAGGATTGAATGAATGGAGAAAACAGCATTTTTAGCATTTGAAAGACTGTCAAAATAGCCAGCAAAGAAACAAAGACAAGAGACTGTGCCAAAGATTCAAGTCTATGCTGGCAAAAGTACTCTGCATTATTAAATACAGTGCAACCTTCCCCATCTACACCTGAAAACACGAAAGAAATATACCTTTCCTCCAGCACTCGTGACTGCTGCAAGAAGAGTGAAGGGTCTATATTCTCCTGTTAGTGAAGAGTTAATTGTCCCCACCTCTTACACTTCTACCACAAGTCTCCTAGCGCTTTGTGTTTTTCTAGAAGCTCTTCATGACTGGAAATCTCAGTTTCGATTTGATACAAAAGTATCAATCCTTCCTGACTGAGGAAATAAACTTGAAAGCATGACCATTCCCACCATCTTCAACACTTGTAAGCCAAATCGGATTGCGTCAAACTGTTAGTCTGATTTAAAAGAAATATATCACATTATTCTAAAATAAGTTTTCTTTTCTTGCACTACCAAGACTTTTGAGCTCCTGGGTTTGGCAGTGAAGCATGCAGGTCTAATCCAAAACCATTTCAATTCAGTGGAAGGAATCTTTGTGACATTGGAGGCTGCAGATCACATCTATAACACACCAGCTGGCACTAAACTAAGACTGATGTTTCTTCTTATAGTTAACTCTGGCGCAGATAGAGACAAAAATATTTTAAACTTACAAAGCGATGTGAAAAATTGAACATTCCCTTTAACTGTCAGTAAGAGCTAATAACACCTTTGAACAAGCATCAGTAGGACTAAATCTGACATGGTACTATGCATGTTAACCCAGACCTGTAAGATAGGACACATTCCAAGGAACATGTTTAAGAAGTATTGCATAGTGCAAAGCTGCATGTCACATTGGTCTTGGATCAGTAATCCTTTGAGTATTTTGCAAAATACTTTGAGATTCAGCACTTAAAAAACAGCCTACATCACCTTAATTATTGCAGTCCTGAAAAAACAACTTTCCTTTTCGAATCATTTCCCTGTTAGTTACTTTAGAGCTTTAACTCATTGCAACGAAAGGCACTTTTCCTATAAATGCAACAGGACACAGGCTGTTCTGTAAATTGCTACCAAGTGCACATTACTAAGCTGGGGAAACTCTCACAATTAGTTTGCTTTGGTTTACATTACATGAAAAACAACAAAAAAAAGTTCACTTCATAATATTGAGTTGATTTTATGGGAGGACAAATTCTGCTACCTTCCTTCCACTTGAGAATTGACCCAAGCTGCAACTAAGTTAACTAAAATCACGGAATTAGGTACTAATACTGTGAGATGGAATTGGACTGACAGTTTTTCATGTCATACAGTGCATCACACGTGGTCAGTCTTGTCCTGCACAAAGCACACACCCAGCTGCGCCATTCAAAGCACTGGGCTGAAGTGCAAATTCAAAATGTTGATGCATGGATCCCAAATACCAAATTACTAACACCTGTGGATGAAAGTGATGGAGCCTGGGTTTCCTACTCACCTAAATGGGAGCAGATACTTGCTCAGCACCTAAAGAACTTTCCCCTGTCTGATTTGGTAGGAGACTTAATCTTTTGACCTCCAAACACATGTAAAATTAGGAAATGAAAAAGACTCATCCTTGTTTTCATTTGAATTATCAAATTCGAGAACACATCCCACTTGTGCTCCTGCTTTCCTCAACATAGCGTAATATTCTCTTCGCAGACCAAATCTTTAGAAATAACTCATGAAGCAGACCTTTAATAGGTGAAACTCTGGCTTGCCTAAGAACAATAAATCCAATAAACAACACTTGCACTGGGACTATATGCAGAACGTGCTGAGAATTAACACGCAACACACAAAGACAAAGAACAACTTAATTGAATACATTATGGGATCAGGACCCTAAGTGTGACTGAAACACAAGCTATTAAATCTATATTCATCTTGGCTTGACTATCAACACTGAATTCATTCAGCAGCAGCCCCACCCCCTACGAATTCACTGCTCAATATATTTTCATCGCTACACAGTTTGAGCAATATTTTCGATCAATTCCTACAATCAACATTTGAACACGGTGAACCATTAGTTTTCCGCTGGCAAAAGGACTTCTCTAAGCCTTGTTAATCAACCTGCCTGGTTTAAGTTACTGTACAACTTACACGGTCAGCTGTGCTAATAGCAGGAGCTGCAAAGCAGCTTCCAGAGACACTGGGTTGGCATTGCCCCTTACACGAAACTCCCCACCAGAAGCAAATTCAGGTTAATTGTGGCAGAGTGAGATGCTAGGTGCCCTCTGTTAGCAGATGCCTCGTTTCATTAGCCTGGGGGACTTCAAGCCCTGAGTCTTTCTTAAGACATCTCTACTGATAATACCTCCCATGCAGAGCAGTGGCAGTTAGATTGTTTACTCCACTTGAGGTGGTGGAAAGCTACTGATGTGCCTTCTCAGGGTCACCTCACTCACTAGGAAAGTTTTGATAATTAGAGACAACACTGTTTGCCCTTCTCCATTATCCTGGTAACTGCATACGAGCTACGTTAAAATGACAGGATCTTGTTTTCCGCAGCGAAGCGGCTCCCCTCCACACCAGCTCTGAATGCGGTGCGCGCTCTGCTGAAGTCCATCTGCTTGCGAAAGGTGGGAGGCTGTCCCCAAGAAATGATGACGCTCAACAAAGGGAACATAATGACACACCTGGATATCTTCATTAATGAGTCCTATAAACTGCAGATCTCTAGGCTCAATTGGATTCATTCTCTTACTCTACCGATTTCTGTAATGCTGATTACTGCAGCAGCTGTGCATTTAATAACACACTAATGAGAACAAAACCAAACCACGGGAGAACAAAAACATCACGGCGTGGCAAGTTGCCCTGTCAGTCACTGGGTTTCACCTGTTTCCAAGTGCAAGAAATGCCAAGGCTGAGGCCTTTGAGCCAGCAAAACTGCTACTACACAAAAAGATGGTTTTCTCCACAGTGTAGCCCATGGAGAGCACCTGGGTGGGATGTCCAAGCTCCTGAGGATACCATTTTGGCAGGCAGGGACGATGGCCACTCGCTGTGGCTGCAAGGGAGGGAGATGTGGTAAGGGAAGACAGAGAAAAGAAAGAGCAGCAACATCGCAGAGCGATTCACGCTTGGACCCAAGGGAGGACGAAGCCCAGCCCTTTGGACAGAAGCATGAATGCAAGGGATGGAAGATGCATGCTCTTAGGACACCATTTTGGTGCCCCTTCCTGACTGATTTTTCTAAGATTCTCCACTTTTAAGAAGACACCAAAACTTCCCTCTGTGGGCAAGCATGGCAAAAAATCTCCTTCTCTCTCTCTCTCTCCCCCCCACCCCTCTCTGCGATGCAAGTAACACTACACTTGAAAGAAAAACAGTACTAAAATAGTAACTGCAAAACCAGTTCCTAAGCAAGCTTAGGAAATGGACAGCTCTGCAAGGGGCTAAGGCTGGCAGACATTGTGTCCTACTATTCTCTGGCTCCCATAGCAGAAGTTAAGGAGGACCGGTTTCCAAAGGATGCTTATCATATTTCCACTCCAGATTACTTCTGGGGGAAGGGGAGGATGGACAGACTGGCAGTACCACCCCATAAGTCAGCTTTTCCTAGGAAAACCAGTGTGAAGGCAGATGCTTGGAGTATTCAAAGTAGTCTACATGGGTTTTCATGTTTGGAGGAGGTTTTTAAACCTGGTCTTCACCTTGTGCAGAATCACTTTCCTTGTGCTTGAACATCTCAGGGCAGAACAGACTGATAAAAATGATGCTCTCCACCATCTAATATGCAGTCGCTATTTCAGGGGCAATAGTTGTCACTATAAATGTCTCTGCAACTACATCCGAGAGAGGTTTTCTTCCACAAGTGAATTTTTAAGATACATCTCATAATTACTCAGTTCACTATTCTGTTAAATAATCTGTCAGAACATGAGAAAACTCCTCAGTGTGCCTACGACTAAAAGAAGCAGTTTATCTCACTCAAGTCAGATTTACACGGTCTGCCAGTACCCGTAGCACACAATGAACATAGCTCCAAGTCCCTGGATTGCCTGTCAGCAGCCATGGCAGAATCAAAGTCATTTTTGGTAATTAAAGGTAATTCACTTTTACTAGATATGGCTAAAGGTCTCTCTAGACAAATGGAGAATAACGTAGGTACTGGATTTAGAGTATACACAAGTTAGAAACAAAAAGTTCTCACTGTTATTCCAAACACAATATTCATTAGTAAACGCAATAAAGTTTAGCATGTAATCCACTTAGTGATGGCTTGCGGTTCAGTAAATTACATATTTATTGTTTGTTTCATTGTACTACCCTGAAAACCATTTATTTGGTTAAATGCTGCTACTTACTCTTAAAGCTTTTCTTTTTTTAAATAGCTGTAAGCAAACATAAGAGATCCTTTCGTCACTGAGATTAATAATAAAAATGAAATGGACCAGCGAGCTGAAGTACAAGGAGTATTTTGCTATGGAAATTACAGATTTAGGAGCTTTCACCATAATGACTTAACATCTGAATATGGAACCAGATTCATTCTTACATTAAATCTCTCTTGTTAAAAACCTTAATACATTCTAGAGTACAAAAAGCTGCAGCAGGTAGTTTGAAAGAGTGTGGATGTGCATACCCTGAGTACAGAGGAGGACCGGGTTATGCCCTCAGGAAGCCTTCCTCATCAGTCCATACACACACCTGGACATGTATCCAGTCCCACCCCAGCGCAGCACACACGTACATAGACTGTATGGCAACACATCAGGAGTCTCCTTCAGCTACACGCTTGTCCTAATTTCTCCTCTCCTCCCCCTTGCTGCCAGCTGAGAAGGAGGTGAAGCACTGAACCACAACCAGTACTAACTCCCCAAATCTGCCACATGCTGGCACAACTCCCAGGTGCAATCATGACCCTCATTTCCCAGCAATCATCCCATGAGGCACAAGAGGGACCCACGGAGCCCTCTGGATCTGCCCTTGCAAGGAAGAAGCAGTACAGAGGTGCAGTGACATGAAGGGTCCCCAAGGACAGGGCCAGCAACTGCATTTGCCTTCAGAACCACGCCTCCAGTTTAAGAGAAGGCAAACAGCTAATGTTCAACAGGAGATGAGTTCTACAATAGACGGATCTATTATAAACAGGCAAGATGGACTCTGAACGATTTTCAAGGAGGGCCACCCATTCTTCACCTACGTTGTTTTGCCTTTGAGGATGATTCCTGCCTCAGCAGTGGTGCTGACCACTCAGTCCCACCATCTGCTACACAATTCCGAATCCCACACAAGTTAGTGAGGGGTCTGTATTAGGCACCTTCCAAACCAGACACAACAGTGGGGTGGGGGGGGGATTAACCTGGAGCTCCCTCAATACTCAGTTTTCTCATGACTCAGGCTCAAATAAATGATCCATCCCTACCTCTTCACATAGTCAGATTGAACCATCTCTTTCCTGTAGAGCCACTTCACTAAAAGTAACAATTTTGCTTCCTTGAAGATAATGTTTGCAGGTATTACTCTGGGCTAGAATACAGACAAATGAAAAGCTCAATGCAAAGGTTAATGTAGAAATCCTCCTGAGGGACTGATTAAAACAATGTACATTTCTTCTAGCAGACTATTTAAAAGTTGTCAAATGCACATTCTCCTCTTCTCAGGGACGCTATAACTGTGACCAGCGAGCCATCCTAGGCAGAAAAAAACATTCTCAATGGAATAAAAGATGAAGGGTTTGCTCCTAGAGTGATATTTCCGGAGACATGACATCCTCATCTTATGACAACCACTAGCCTCCTGTAGTCCCAGCTGATGTTAGACAAGACTAGTTAATATTCAAAGCTACACAGAAGGCAAATATATCCCAAGCACAACCATATGAATAGAGATCACAGTACCTAAAATAGCCACCACCTCGTCGTCCTGGATGACTTCTAGGGATCCTGAGACCACAAAGCAAAGAGCATCAACGCTTTCCCCAGCATGATAGATGAGGTCCCCCGGGGCACAATGGATCGTCTGAAACTCCACAGCCAGGGCTCGCAGGCAGCCGTCGCTGGCCAGCCGGAAGGCAGGGTGCTCATTAAAAACTTTCCGGTTTAGGTGCACGCAAATATCTGCTCTCATGTCCTTTGGGCAAATAGAGAGAACCT
Organism: Chauna torquata; assembly: GCA_013399475.1. Lineage (NCBI taxonomy): Eukaryota > Metazoa > Chordata > Aves > Anseriformes > Anhimidae > Chauna > Chauna torquata. The sequence goes on from VXAL01017097.1 coordinate 179,347, forward strand.
GAATGAAAGAAAGATGAAAAATAATCAGCTGGGAACGTGACACTGCGGCAGTGCGTGCTTTATGAAATAACTGAATGGGTAGTTTTGCCTGTGTGGATCTTACGCTTCTGGTGGGAGTTTTATCTTGAAATGGGGTAGTATTACTTTTCTACCCATCTATCACTTCGAGAACAGGTGAAATGGTGATGCAGAAGAAAGGGACTATTCTGTTACTCTTTCACACCTGTTTTCCAGAATTGCAGGTGGCACTACTTTGTCCCTTTTGTGGGAATCCCTCCAGACTCAGTGCCCAGACCATTCGCCCACTGCTACGCTCAGTCCCTGCAGGAGCACAGGACGGACACTCAGAGCTGAAGTAAGTTGAAGACATGCAAAGGCAGACCACTCACAATCAAAACCACCAGCTTTAGTCCCATCTGGAAACCTAGTCTTCAGAAGTGTTGATGTAGATGACCACTTACCAACACGTATCCAAACACACCTAGGGTTTAGCTTCAGCACTGTACAGGCATAAAATAAGTAACCTGCCCTGGAGGGCTTACAGACTAGAAAATCCAAAGAGTTTGAGATTAGAGCAAAAAGAAAGTACTAGGAAACCTTATGAAACGCAAACTAAAGGTGAGTGAAAACTGCCCTGTGAAGGTGAAGATGTCTTTACCGCAGATCAATTAAATAAGGCCTTTAATTAAGTTCTTACCTTAAATAGCTTTCCCTATTGAAACAGTAACACAAATACCCCTGAAGAAAGTGAAAACCTGTGGGTCTTATTAGACATGTAATATGAGCATTTAATATTTGCACACCCTACTAAACATACTAGTGCCCTTGTAATCCTAAAACACATGTCCCTCTCTGTGTGGTAGCTAATTTCACTGAGAAACATATAAAACCTTGTAAAGTTTTGCTAGGATAAATAACAGAAAAAGGAATAAGATGAAGAGCACTCTGGAAGACTTATGTAAAGAAGAATGCAGACCAATCATACTGATTAATTTCTCATTGCACGGAATTAATCTGCCAGCTGGCTCTGCAGACAGCGTGGGAGAGAGAGGCATCGAGTCAATGTGCTGACTACTATTAAACATTAGCAAATAGAGGGAGACCCTGGTAACCCTGAATAAGCTTTGAGGTAAACGGTCATATTAATTCAGAAGTAAAGCCATGACTTTCATTTCTGTTTAATGCAGAAGAGGTATAAAACATGTTATTGTAAAGTATTACTAAAAGATCCGAAAGCACAGAATGGAAAAATAATAAATGATTTCTAGTTTAATTAATAACTTTTATTCCCTTTCTTATCTCAATAGATTGAAGTTGTTTTGCTGTCAAACACATAACGAATGTAAAAGGCTGAAAGAGAAGTTCATTCTCCTGTTCTCTGTACTATGACAGCCCAAGTACCAGTTTGCACATGGATGTACAAATTCCCAGATTACTGCAACTGTCTGCACTAACCTCTTGCATTACGGGTCAACTCATACTTTTCATACCAATCCCAGAATACCTGGTAAAATTATAGCCTAGAAGGCATTGATTTAACGCTTTCAAATTACATAGGTTGGTTGTTCCAATGGACAGCTACTCTCTCTTTTAAAACATGTGCTGTTTCTGAACTGATTTTTTTTGTTTGTTTTCATCTAACAGCCAATGGATCTCATCATATTGTTCTGATAAAAGACCTGCAATCATCAGAAATCTCTTCCACATGTAGGTGTTTATTGAATACAACCAAGTCATCTCTCAGCCTCATCTTGAATAAACAACAGAGACGATGCTTCTTGTGTCTAACACTGTGAAGCACAGTATCTCCTTGGAAACTTCCCCATAGCACGAGGTTTTCTCACAATAACCTTCCCAGATGTCGCAGCTAATTAGTTTGTATTTGATTTGATAGAGACTAGGTTAATTTTGCTTAATGCTATTTTTCTGCAACAAAATGCTCTATAGAACAGGTCCAAATACCCTGCCTAAGTCTGTTTTATCCTAAAAATTAATAATAAACACATCTGACAAGACATATTCTCCATAAACCATCATTTGCATTAGTAATAATGTCTTGTCTGAGTCACTGGTGACCATACCCCATATCACCTTTTCCATAATTTTATTAGGGGCAAATGTCAGTTTTACAAGCTTACACTTACCTGAGTCATTCCATTTACCATAAGAAATATGGAGACACCTTAGTTTTTCCAGTTAAAAAAAAATATTTTGGATACTTCTTGGTCAAACAGAAAGTTCATCTTTATTTTAAAATAGAAACATGCCACCTTTCGTCTTCTCAATAATCATTGCATGAAAAATTCTGCTTTCTTTAGCATCATAATTGATGATTTCTAACATTTTTATCTACTGTTGGGCCTAAATCGTTGTTAGGAATTTTTCACGTCCCCTTAATGGTTTCACTAATGTAACTGCTTTTGACTTAACAAGGCCATGAGCCATGAATTCTCAAACACTGTTCTTAAGAAAAATGTGTGTATTTGATTTCCAAATTCTAACTTTTAAGCTTCTAAACTGCAGGAACAATAGTTGAAGAATTTCTTAAATGCATCCAAAATTGACTAAACTGTTGCAGAGGATGTTACTGTAAGATCCAGATATGTTCCAGGACCCTTTGTTTTTTGAAGTGTAAATGAACTGTCCCTCAAGAATAAAAGCCACTCGATGCAAAGCAGCATATTGTTTCCTCTCAAATACAGAGCTAAATACAGGGTATTAGAAGTCAGCACTCAAAGCATTTACTCCTTTTGTAGTCACAACAAACATATCTATTGTCACATCTTGTAATAAGAAGAGTCAGAAAAAATTCCATCGCACAGAAAAAGCCTGTCTTAGCATAATTCAGGAATTTACTGATGTCATGATAAAGTGATTCTCCTAATGACATATTACTGTATGGAGATACATGGAGATATCACTTATCAACAAGTACAACAGTAAATGAGAATTGATCTAAGAGTTAGCCAGGGATGATGATTATTTATTTCAGTTTTATTGCCTGCTACTCTGCTAGTACTGAGACCAGAGAATGAAACAGGTGACAACTAAAAGAAATGTTTAATATTGAAAGATTTGGTAAAGGGGCTTTGACTGATCAAGACAAATGTAGATATACACACGGGGGGGGAAAAGAGCAAAGGTAGACAATCTCAATATTAATCTGTCTTTACTGGATGCTCCAAGGACAGGACTTCACGAGCTCCAACCTGACTTCACAGCACTCCTTTTTGCGTTTACAAATACCAACATCATGAAGCCTGGAGAATACTCACAGTAGCCATCAGCTTCTCTGATATAACTATTAGCTATACTGTAAAAAGGGGTTGTGGGTGACACAGATTAGGAATAATTTTCCTGCTTCCATAAAAGACTTCTAAATGTGATATAGGACCACACAGAAGCCTGTGGAAGCTAATGATAAATATTGCAAAGATTGTAAGAGCAGAAAATGATAAAATGAGCATCTCAATTTCAGATAACCAGTCTTCTGAAACTGATCCTTTACTGGTAATGCAAGAATTCCTCTTGTGAAATGCTTACTGAGATCTCAGCATTTTTAAGGCAGCATGCAGCTAAAAAGATACAAACTAATAGCAACATGGTTGTAGGCGAGTCCATATGATTGTACAAATGCACACACATGGGTGTAAAGAGAAATTCAGCTTAAAGGAGAAGATAACCTGTAATGCTCAATCTACCGTTTCACTATTAGTGAAATGCCTCCAGCATTTATGTTAGCAGAGTGAAAGTTCAGCTGGAACATTTGCTAGAGTCTGCGTATTCTTTCAGAAGCATATCAAGAAACCACCAAGACAAGTTTCTGAAGAGGAAATTTCCTTAGAGGTTTCAAGACCTTTCTCAGTGAAACCTGTAGTTTATAAACAAGACAGGATATTAAGGTTGCTGACTGCAACGTTTTACTAACTGATGGTTTTGGAGCACACGACTTGGAGCAGGCTGCCTGCAGGGACCAGATGCTTGTGCTGCTACAGAAGTTGCTCCATAATAAATCTGTAGCCACAGACTTCGCAGTCAGCTTTCCCATATGCATCCAACCATCATAAAAGAACAGAACCTGATATGTTTCAATGCAAAATCAGAGGAGAAAGTTGAAGCCTCCCCAGAGGAAAACCTTTTCTGCCTCTACAAGCTGCATTTCTAACCAAAAAGGAGCCAGGCTCCATGCCACATGTGAACTGTGCACATGTATCCACAAAGATCTGAACCATTATAAAGGTGAGAGAGGAGAAAGCAAAGCACAGAATAACATTTATCACCTCCCTTCTCTGTGTAGAAAATTAAGCCTCCTCAAAGTCAGTATAAAACAATTACTGAGCTCTGCCATCAGCACCCTCTACTGCTTGGCACCCAGCTGATACAAACGCAAGGGCACCCAGTGCAGAGACTCAGCACTGGCACCATCTCTAGAGCACCCTACAGTGTATGTAAAATGCTGGTTGTGACTGAAAAGCTTGCGGTTTCTGCTAGAGATTGGAAAAAGCAGTAACCAGCTCTGGAAGACTCATAGGGAATTGGCACAAATGTCTCGCTATCTTTTCTACTTGAGATCTGGAAGGGGGCAATAAAATTCCCAAGGAGGTTCAATCTGATTTTTTTCCTGTCCCATCCATTTCCTTGACATGCTCAGGCAGTTTAAGATAAGCTCCTTGAACAGTTCAAAGAACTCTATGGGGAGCAGAGATTATAAAGAACTCAAAGAAAAGCAAATGAATTGAAATAAAAACTGTACAGATTAAGACTGTGTCCAAATAATAGTTTTTAGGAAGGGTTTACGAATTTTTTTTTAAATCTTCCCCAGCTAGAAAACATTATGGGATGGCTTAGCAAATATTACAGAATCTGTTAAGACTTGTTAACAAAGAGGAAAGGGGCCAGTGAATCACAAATGATTATTTATTTGCAATTCTCTTTCAACACACAAAATTCTCACTTTCTCAGGGTTGCAGCTAGGGGATATATTGACTGATGTTCAAACGAAGAGCTCAGTCTTAGCAGAGGAATAACAAGGACCATTTCTTAAATCAATAACAGTAACAAGTATTGGAGATATCCAGCAATGGCAACTTTAATAATAAACAAACTCCTCTGACTTCTAACATGCCATAGTCCACAGATAGCTTTTTTTATTTTGTGGAGAAAGGCCACTTTGGGTTCTCAGACATATTCAGCAGTCATAACTGAGATTAGATCTTCCCAAAAAACACACCACTTTCTAGGCACCTGACCAAATTATTCCGTTTTTTAGAGGGTTTTGGCTCATTTGAGTGTTGAATTCTTTTGCGGACCTAGCTAAAAGTGTTACATATGGCACTGGACTGGACCCAAAGACACAAAGGTAAGAAAACAGCTGATGAGCAAATCGCAGAGCATTTTGCTGTAATAATCAGATAATTTTGGAAGTAGCTCAAAAGTGATGTATGGAACTGAGCAGTTATTAACCCTGCATGCATTAGGGTAATCTTTAATACACCATTGAATATCTTGGCACTAAGAATTGAACCTAAGCAGTAATGGTGTGTTCCATTTTAAATACACTATCTAAAATCCAAAGTCACTTGGATTTAAATGCTCATATCTGAAAATCAAGTCTAGTAAGCTGAGTTTGACTTGTTTTCTTATTAATGATACATGACTTGAAACAGGGATTGAAATGGTTAGATTTAGTAGTATAGTAACAAAATTAACCACATTTTAGCTGAGTAACAAGTGTTACAGACATTCAAAAAGCCCTAGAAACTGGCTCTAGATCACATTAAATTAAATATTGTCAACACAGATGGAATCTGGCTAAAGGTCTGGAAAACTGGAAGGATAAGAAGCATCACAATGTGCTTTAAAGATTCAACTGGTTCACTAGTACAAGTCCTGTTGGTTTGTCTAATACACTGAGAAGTGTAGCAAGAAGCACACTAAAAACATCCACTGATGACCCGAACTAGCAGATCCCAGGTTGTCTAAGTGTCAGAACAGTTAAAGATTTTATTGTGTTCAGTTTTGCTATAACATCAATCCCAAGCGCAATTATTACATGACCTTCTGATGGGGACAAAGGATAGCAGACTACAGGGAATTTTATCATTACAAATCTCCTTTTAGGTAACAGAAAGAAAAGTAAACATCAGAAAGAACATGGCTTACATCAAAGAATCTCTCAAGTCACAACACCGTTTGGATTGAAAACTTTTGGCACAAAGGTCACCCTTGGAAGAATGGAGTTGATCAGTGGGTTTTATTTTATGCTTCTGCTGGCAGTGGCTTAATTTTTTAAACATGCAGCATTACGTAAAGATATCATTCAAGGGTGAAAGAATTAAGAAAACAGATCTGAAGAAGACAGAGTCACAGAATGTTTGAGGTTGGAAGGGACCTCTGGAGGTCCCTTAGATGTGGTCATTCCCCTAGATGTGGTCTCTGGAACTGACAGTCCCGCTGTCAGTGCCATCCCCTTGTTGGCAGTGCCCAGTAAAACACCCAACCCATCCATGAAGGTACTTCTTCCCCCAGGCAAAAAGTTCATGAGCTGCTCTACAGCCATGGTTTACAGACTTGGCAGTTCCTCAGGTATGAGAGGTTCATAGTTCAATCTGTGTTAACCCAAACTCAACACATCCAAGAGGCAGAGATAATGGTGGATAATCTTTCCTGGCTCTGCACAGTGCATACTGGATGTAAATAATCCATACCATCCATTAAGGTGAAACAGAAAGCCCCACTGGTGCACAGGCCCTGCGCTTGGACCTATGTGAAGGACAGTGAGACCCTGACCATCTCTCCTGCAGCCCGCTCTCCAAAGAACCGTGGATTGCAACTGTACCTGGTCCTAGCTCAGCTCTGTGAGGTGAGGGGAGACTTCTTGTTCACCTCGTCCCGATCTGCAAGGAACGACCAACAACCCCGCCTCTACAACGAAACAAAAATACTTGTCCAAATGGTTTTTACCTTCCCTCTTCAGCAGGGGATTGTATGTAGCTGTCACACCTAATTTTGTAGAAGTTCTCTTTGGCCATGAAGCTTGGAAGCCTTCTACCCCGGTCATCCAGGAGAAAATCCAGCCAGCACTTACAGACACCTCTATGTGATCGGGCACCGCAGGAATGGCAGCCTGATTCCCCTATTCGTCTCAGGGTATCGCTACTTCTTACTACAGCTCTTGAAAATCTTATTAACAGCAAACACGACTGTACTGCACTGTACTTTTGAAGATTAAATGTTTAATAAAGTTACAACCTCTGTCTATTTACCATAAACCTATCCCTCCTGAATGAAAGCTTAGTGGGCCAGCAATGAATAGTTTTAATACTGTGTTGTTTTCCCATGATTTCTACTTCAGTCATTTCAATGTGGAATTGGCTCTCATTTGAATCGCCATTGATGCTTAGGTTCAGACTAAACAGAAGCATTTTTTTCTTTCAACCTATGGCTTTTTTGAACAAATTGACTGTTAAAACATGATAGACGTTTATTTAATTGCTTTCTGAGCAAATCCTAAGCCATACAACAGCCTGGAGGTCAAGAAGAGAAAATCTTTTTGTTTTACTGACATTTCAGAACGTTATCATTAGATGAGACCTTGAGACATTTGCATGTAAGTTGATGGTTGCTCTGCTTTCATGTATAATGACCTATTTCTCATAGAAGAGCTAACATCTATAAATTTTTCATTTGCTGCCTAGTAGATTTCAATAAAAACTTAAGAGGTTTGAATCCAGTGTGTGTTTCATAGATTATACGGTAAAGATTTTTTTCAACTGCTTAAAAATGGCCACATACAGAGAATGCACTGGCTTCTTTTATACTTCTCTCAAAAAAACAGATTCTGCTGTATGAGAAATACTGTTTAAGTATATAAAGGCTTCTTAGTTTTCTCATGTTTTTAGCTCTGCTCATTATTAGATGAATAACCCTGAAACCTGTAGCATTAAACATAAATTCCATCTTGTCTGAGCCACTGTTACTCCAAGAGATAGAGTCCATGTGCATGTACTACATACATCATCCCTGTCACTGGAGGGCTCTAATGTTTAAGTGATTTAAGACTATGGATCATAGGCCACTTGCTTCCCCTTAAGTAATAATAATAAATACACTAATGCTTTTAGTGTCATTGTTAATTCCTTATTTGTGAACACTCAGAGACAGGTTTGAAGTGCCGTGGTTTGAAGATGGGATTTGAAGATGAGCTATTCCCAAGGAGAACAGTGAAGCCTAATCTGTGTGCTTAAGGCACCATCCCGTCAGTGTGGGAGGACACAGCCTCTTCCACGTATAAGGACAACGAATGGGGGCTTTAAAACAAAGTTCTGTTTGGGATAGCCTGCCCTCACAAGCAGCAAGGTCTAGATCTTCATTAAACTTTCTCCACGCTAAATTCTACTTTGCCTTCAGTGCATATGTGATAAAGGACTCATCCTTCCTGGTTATAGCCAAGATCTTCTTTGGGACTACACACTGAATGTGCCATTCAAAGATAGATATTTGAGTTCTGACGCAAAAAATCTACACATGTTAAATGGTAGTAATTCCAATCAAGTTATTAACTATAGTTTAATTTCAAGCATATGAATTTAAAATCTTTAATTATCAAAGAAACACATACATGTGTTTATTTTTAGTCCTTCAAATTGCTAGGATGGTTCATCACCATAGGAACCTACTGTAACACTCACACAAGAAATTTCATTCTTACATACGTTAATCTTCTTGTCCTTTGAATTTGGATTTCAAAACAAAGCCATTTCAACATGCTGAGTGACTGAATGAAATGTATTATAAATTTGTGGCAAATGATGTTGCAAAACACATTCCAGTGTGACAATGCAGATATATTTGGAACAGTTTAGGATGTAATAATGTGTGTTAGGTTGAAAAACATCCATTGATGATGGAAACTGTCTGAGCTGTCTGAAGGAAACCGAAAAGTTTAGAAATTCCTCACTAATTACCATGTGTCATGAGTAATGCCACATGTTTTGCAGGATAATAAAAAGCTTATTGAAAGGTTCGTAAAAATTCAAGAAAATGGGAAATTATTTGATGCAAAAATATCCAGACAACAGACTGGTCAGAATCTCATCATTGGAGCTCTGAAATCCAGACTGGAAGGAGCCCCTAAGGTCATGTCCAGGCTGTCAGAAGAAGCAGCGCAGAGAAGCTAGTCAAGACCTCGGGCAGTAATCTCCTACTCCAACATATATTGGAGCACTAGCTGGATTTAGCAGCTCACCTGCAGGTGCAGTGTAGTCCTGCTAGCCCCACTGTGTCTATGGTAATAAATCTGACTCTAAGCCTGTGTGCCTTGGGGGTCCCTATAGTGTACTCCCATCTATTTGCTGCTCTAGGTTTAGTACAGATGGGTTCAATTTAAATGCAGAGGGTCTTACAACAGGCTTTAAGGGGTAATGAAGGAACTAATGCAAGAGGAACGATCTGCTCTACATAACTAGTCTCTGGGACTGCAGCACTGTTCCTATCATTTCTCAGCTGGGATTTACAACATTTTCTAATTTGTTTTGGTGAAGCACATCACAACACCGTCCTGAGTGGAGATAAAGGTAGGAAAGCTGCCTTGTTATGAAACAGCTTTCTACCCTTCCCCTAAAACAAATCCTCACTTCGGCTAAGGTCCTGCAGCCAAAAGCAAACTGCTTTACACTCGTACAGACTCAGGGATGCTCAGTGCGGGCACTAAGGGCTGCTGGTGCTGTTGCTTTTGCAGACTTGCAGGCTGTAGGGGATACAAAATACCAACATATTCAAACCGGTGCTCAAGTTCTTACGTTTATCTTGTCTCTGTTCTTCTGTAACTTTGGCTTTTCTGGGAAGTTCGATTAGGCGCAACTATTGATGTCCAGATGCAGAAGTTCCTGAAATCCTTCCACTGCTATAAATAGGTTTTGGATCCAGGCCTAAGTTTAGGCAAGTCTTTACCAAGGGAAAATTGTTAAAAACCTAAGTCACAGATTTTACAGCCATATTAATTATCTAGCTAAGCAGCCATCACTATCTCACAGACCAGAGAACTCTGCTTACCATCAGCTGAAGATTATGGCTCTAACTGCATTTTTATAATCTATAAAACCAGACATGTGGATACTATGGAAGGAAATTTCAGTAATTAAAGCATAGGTTTTCCTCATTAACTGCAAAGCATCGGTAAAATCTAATGAAACTGTAGCAGAATAATACAGTATTCTGGCTTAACTGCAAGGAGATAAATACAAATGAAAGTTGAATTTTCAAGTTTTTGAGTTTACACAATAAGACTAAATGCATTTACAGTTGTTTACAATAGAAAAGCTCACTTTTAACACTGTATGAATCAGCATTTGGAAGTTAGGGTATTAGTGTATAAGAAATTAACATATTAAAGAATGTGGCACACTGAAGCACAAGAACCAAAGAAATCAAGATCTATTTTACTTAACATTGTTATATTTGTGATAGTAAACTGAATTTCATCACAGAAAATGAGTATGATAACTGTTGTTGCATCAGCATGATGTAAGACTAAATTTGTCAGTGTAGCAACTTTATCTTGGCATATCTGAACAAGCTGCGTCATCATCCTGTTAAGACGTGTAATCACAATAGATTCGGCCGAAGCAAAAACTTCAAAGCTCTGTAAACACTACACACTTCAGGACATTAATCTGCCATGACATTTCCTTACCCTCCCCCAGAATATTGCCTTCTAAGTTCTCAGATGGCAAATCTTCATGGAAACTGGAGCCTGAACACCTAATTTCAGCTGATGTGTATCAGCTTCACAGAAGTCAAAGGAGCATCGCCAATCTCCACTGACCAAAAATCTAGACTTAAAACTGCTGTATCTTACCTACATTCAAGATATTGCAGGTGGAAACCCTCCCGTCTGACTTCAGCTCTCTAAAATATCCAGTCGAAGGCTAGACAGACTCCACTATACATGTCTTGGAGAGAGAGGCCCTGAGGACAATTCATTTGGTCTGTCATGGAACAGAATGGATGAATCATTCTGAAAACAACCTTTTCCTTTACTTGACTCTTGATGACCTAAATGACCAGTCCTTTCTGAGGTCTAAAGTCAGGTAAGACTTCCACCCAGCACAGCTGCCAGCAGTACCACATTTTCTTTATCTCCCTACCAAAAGCCTTAAGTTCTAGCTGAGAGATTTCAGCTCAAGAAGATCAATTTCTACTGCCATTAAATCCTACACTAATTATGCTGATGTTGATGTTCTGGGCATCAGCAAAAGGTCCAAGCCAATCAAACTCATTTCATTGCAACTCACAGATGCCAATACTTTTCAGAATAATACTGATGTAGGTTCGACATTAAATTATGTCCTCAGACTAATTTGAAGACCAATTTCCCATTGATTTCAATAGTTAAGTACATTAAAATTGTTTAGTATTTTGGTAAAGTCAGACTAGAAAGCAGAAAACATTTACCATAATGAAAAATAAAGGCGGATTTCCAAAGCAGCAAAATAGTCCTTTTTAAAAACATCTACTTTTTGATCCAACCACAACCATAATAATGGAGTAGCATGCAGTTAAGAATTTGTTAGTAAGTTATATGCTGTTATACGGTTCTGTTTCTAAGAAAGTACATAATGGACACAAACTCTTGCTATCTAAATTGTTACCTCATGTACTCATACCTTCTCTGTGTCAATTCCTTTAGACATGGACCAGGTTGAGACAATATAATCCATGACTCTTTCACTAAGGCCTTTTGGGACTTGATATAATTTTAGGAAATCTCTCACATTGTTCAGCATCTCATGGTATCGGTTGGTGTTGGCATACATCTGCTGGAAAATGGTGGTGACATTTCCAAAAATAGTTGCATAAAGAAGAGCTGAAAAAAAACACAAAGATAATTAAAAATAAATATGCATGCTCCAGTAAAATGCTACTCATAATTAAAGAATAATTTCAAATAAATTGATGCATGTTTACAAATTACTACAAATGCATAGGAGTACAGGTGCAAACTGAAAACTTCAATTTTCGGACAGTCTCACACATGTACACATACAGAGTTATTTACTGAATCTACCCATACACTTCATATAGCCAAAGTGTGTTAATTTACAAAATCAACCACGAAGAGAATGTCAACACAAGGAGATACTCAAAAACAGCTAGCACATTTTTAACTCTATACTCTGTACTAATCCAAACTGATTTTCAAGTGTAGCTGCAGCCTGCCAGTAAACCTTGCTGGCATCATCCAAAGAATCAATGAGGCTCTTGTGACGTTGGCTCAGCTAGCACATGCCATGAGTAGAGAATGGCCTCAGTCCCAAAGAAGAAACGAAATGGAGGAGAAAGCAACCTGGAAAGCCTTGCAAGGAGATACCTATACAAACGGGCCCTCTGTCAATGGCCAAGGTATACACAAGACAGACTCAGAGTTGCATTTCATAGTCCAATTTCACAGCCAGCCCCTGCATATGACTTGAGTATGTCATGTCAACTCCAGATGTCAGTCACTAATGATTTCAAAGGGAGAAAAATGAGATTACCAAACAATGGGAAGTCCCAAGTTTACCTCATTGCTGCGGGCATGCCACTAAGGCATGAGGAGGACATGGTAGAGTAGGAAGCACAACCTCAAACCCACTCCTGGTACTACCTCCTCTTCTGGTTTGACTCTGCCTTTTCCAAACACACCACCTTTACTGTCAAGCTCAGCCAGCCAAGTTGTGCAACACCAAAGAATGACATGCCATATTCAAGCAAAACCATGCATTTTGAGTAAGCCTTTCCAACTGATAAGGCATCATACTCAGTATACTATTACTAGCGTGATGCAGTGAAACACTGTTTGATGGAGAATGGTTAACTTCTGAAGCCTAAATTCAACAAAGCATTCAAGCAAAAACTTAAATGTACACCTTTGCTAGTGTTGTCTTGAATAGTGGTGGATTGAAAGGCACTCTTAAAGCCAAGCAAGTTTAAGGTTCCTTATTGAATCACAATATAATTACCCTTGCAAGGAAGCCCAAAATGACATTCTTCCATTAGATAATACAGACTTTGCAGAAAAGAGAATTATTCTGATTTCTCATAATGCCAACGTGTGGCACTTTACTTCTGCTCTTGACATTATCAAATACAAAGAAGTCTGCCTGTCATTTTTAATAATCTTTGCTCAGAGGTACTGTATAGTAGAGTGCAGCTATGCATTTCCATATTGCTTTTTTAAAAAACAACTGCAGCCTACAAATGGCAAGAAATAACCCACTGTGAAAGGAAAAATGCCTTCTGTCTCTCAGTGCATAATGTCTTCCCTCTACACAACTCATTTCTGCCTCATTCCAGAAAACTCACTTTGTTTTATACTCATTTATTATTGTTTATCACCCCTATTTGAGAGGTGGAATTTTTAAAGTAACACCGTGCTTTCCTAAAACCCATCTAACAGAAAAATTGTACTTCCATTTCTCGCTGTGCTTTTTACTATGTCAATGTAAAAATTAGATGATGGAGTTCATCAGAAATATAATGTTCATTGTTTCATCAAAGTCAAAAGGATTTGCTTCATCTCAACAGACAAGACTGTATCAAATAAAGTCACACAGTGTGAAATACAGATGAACATGAGGTTTCAGTTTTAGAGAGCACAGCAGATTAATATTCTATGTGATGACCAAAAATAAAGCTCTTTGCAAGGTGGTCCCCCCCAACCACCCCTTTCTTTACTGATAGTTGCATCGTATCTGCTAGCTACTGAAAGGTTTTCTATACCTCTGTGCCCACTCAGGTATATAGCAACACTTAGAGTATATGAACATCAGGATTATGAAAAGTTCAGATGGATGAATGCCAGCTGACTTTTTTTTTTTTTTTCCCATCTGTCTCTGCTTCTTTGGACTTTGTAGTAGGACAAGCTTGATGAAATGTCACTTCTTCAGTGTGACATCCCTCATCCTTCTGAAGAACACTTGCTGATTTATCTTGAACTCAGCTCATCAGATATGTAAGTGCAGAGTATCTCCCGTCTTGCCCTCTGATGTCAGATGCAACCTGAAAATGACTGTGACTATAAAGGCAAAGAGCAGTCAGAACTGGCCCCACAACCCCGCCTTTCTGCATGAATATTTATACAATCCTGTAACTACTCCTGGACTGCATATTCAATTGTTATGCACACAACCCAACTGGCCACGCAAACCTACACAGAAGTCACAGGCTGATCGAAAATGTGACATAGTGCCCTGTTAGATAGGGAGGAAAAGAGATTCAACTCTGACACCTGCCAGGCTGGAAACAGCTAAGAATGCCATGGTGAAAACAGCTTGTCTGAAGCAACCAGCACATATTTTCACCTCTGCAAAAAATGAGTCTGGCAGAGACAATTTGTAGAAAATACTCAGCCAGAAGAGAAATTTTAACTCTGTATCTCTTAATACACGGTCCTGGAAAGTTGTACCTAAAGAGAGTATGTCTGTTCAAGGAATTAAGAAAAGAATAAATCATTGGATCAAGATCACAAAATTGCTGGAAACATTACCCCGCGATAACTCACTAAGCCAGAATTCACAAGCCTACACGCCGTTGAGTCTGCACAGACAAAACTGGCATTATCCCCCTGTTGGAAATTAAAGCCTTCCTTCGACTCCTATTGGAAACGGTAAAGACACATAGCTGAGTTCATCTACATATTCCACTTCTCTTACAGATTACTGCAGGGCGGACCTGTGGCAAACACGTAAAGGGAACCTATTTAGATCTTCACAGCTTTGAAGCTGTGCCTCAAAGACTCCTTGCCCATGCTGCTTCTCTATGCCAGCACTGACCACTGCTGGGACCAGTTCGATGAGTTTTGGGGGACAGCACGTTTTTCATAAACTGGCACAAATAATCCACCTCTCTGTCTGGAAAGCAGCTCCCCATCCCCATTCTCTATATAATACCTAAAAAAGGGGGGACCATTTAAGAAAGCTAATATTAATTGTTTAGCAGGTCTCTGTATGCAACAGAATGACTTTGTGCTGATAGAGAACTCATCTGCACTGTGTAAAACCTGCTGGGGCATTGTCCTCCACAGGGAAAAGTCTGCTTGGGAGGGTCTCATGGGAAAAGGTTAATCCACCTTAAAAATACAAGTTACCTGTCTTTGCTGTTCCACACCCCACTTTAGGTTGGGGTAATTGTATCAGCAGCAAACACAACAGAGACAGGCCAGAACAGGGAGACGAGCTGGGCCAGCTCCTCAGCTGGCAGAAATACCTCCGCTCAGGCAGCCTCTGGGCCTGATGGATTCCCCTGTGCAAAGATGCACACCTGTGGGCATCTCTAACGGGCAGCTAACGCTGCCTTCCCTTCTCCGCCTGTGAGGGTTTAAGGCTCTCCATGAACGACCCTCAGTACCTGTAATTAACAAAGATTTCTCCGAACACCCTTAATGAGCAAACATCGCAGTGCCAGGTGTGAACTCTACCCCTCATCTTAAAAAAAAAATAAGGCAGAGGAGCATTACTGAGGGCCTTTCACTTTTTGCTGGATTTTAATTATTTTTGGCAGGGGGAGCTAGCAATAAAGATCATTTGCAAATGGTTTTAAAGGTTAAGAAAATACTGCACCTTCTTGACAGCAAGAGGATTTAAACAATCTATAAAGAAATCTGTAAAAGTACACGTATACCTCAAAAGTTTTCATTTAGTCTCTCCTTTTACAAGGAGCTCAGGGGAAATGGGAGAGATGATGCTACACAGGATAAAGAGGAAACTACCCAATTTCTTGAGATGACTAGTTAGGTTAGACCACATTTACTCATCTTCTCTTTAATGAACTGCATATCTCGAGAATTCATCTGTTTCCTATAGTCATGCAACACACACTTACTTAACTGTCCTGTGTGTGTAAATCTCAAACGCTCTTCAGTAGATTTCATACCAATCAACTTAAAATAATGGTGTAGAAATATTTTTCTCCATCCTAAAGGTGGTTCAACTGTTACTTTAATTTCTATTTTTACTCTTCAGTGTCAAAAAAATCTCCCCTAAATTATATAAAAATATATACCACTTAGATCCTTGTATATCTAAAATGTGTTGCTAGACCATATTTGTACATACATAAAATATTTTTGAATGATTTAGCAACAGTGTTACACAAACCTTTGGGCCTGTTTAAAAATGAGGAATTTTCTTTTAAAAGTCTCAGAGTTGCATAAATTATCCCAAAGCATTTCAGATCTCTTATTATCCTGACTGCACGCTACATAGGTCCAAATAGGGATATCTGCCTTTAGGAATTGAAGGCTTGATTGAGAGATCTAATTTTCCCTACAGTCTGCTCTATGCTAGAGTATTATTTAATCTAAGCGTATGCAATATACCTTTAAACTAATTGTAATGAAGATGAGGCCTTGATCCTGGAAAAACACAGATATTTATTTTTGCATGCTGAGGCTAGCTGCACCTTCTTCAATGAATTTTTGTAATTAGGCATTCCTACAAGATTATTCAGTTAATGTTATTAAAGCTACATCTTTCAATGGAGAGATTAGATACAAACACGGCTATATAGATACTAGATATAATTAGATATAAGCTCAAAATCCACATGTGCAATTTATTTTAAACCCGAGCAGTTTTCTGTTATACCTTTCCACATCACCTTCATGCACTGGATCATACTGCAAGATGGCTGCAGGTGCTATTTGATGCAACACCTGGCAGCACAGTGTAGTGTCCATCTCCCAGCTGAGGCTGCCACTGCCACAGTAAACAGCTTTCTTTAAATCCGTCAGCATTATTCAACAAAGTGCATTACACAGAGGAGAAGAATCCTTTTAAGCCCCCTCTCTCACCAGTCCCATTGTCTTACAGCAGTTTTCCGCTGCCTCCATCCTGCCCGCGGACCCAGCCTTCCACCTCCACCCCGAGTCGATGCTCCTGCCAGCCAGTTCTGGCAGTGAAGGCACCGACACAGCCACACAGTTTTACCAGACTGCAAAAGGCCAATTTTAATTTTGTGTCCCTGGCCCTTCTAAAAATTGTGCTGTTAAAACATACTC
Source organism: Chauna torquata (assembly GCA_013399475.1). Taxonomy (NCBI): domain Eukaryota; kingdom Metazoa; phylum Chordata; class Aves; order Anseriformes; family Anhimidae; genus Chauna; species Chauna torquata. The sequence continues at coordinate 196,385 of VXAL01017097.1, forward strand.
CACCCATTCCTGCCATACTGATGCCAGTTTTACAGCAATGTTCAATCAGCATCCTAATTACAATTGCTCCTGCTTAACGGGGAGGAGATATCAACATCAGAGCATACTACCTTTCAAATTTTATTTCCAAAATTACCTAGTCCAAAGTAAAAGAAAAAAAAAATCTCTTTCCTCCTATTACACCTGCAGCCCTATCACTGCAATCTCCTGTGCCACATAATCCAATATAACTATCCTCACATAAGCCCCACCAAGGCACTGTCACCTCCAGTCTGCAGAGGAGAAGCTAATGACCAGACGCCTAGACTCTGCAATGGATTTCAGCTCTGAACTTCTCACTGAAATCATCTTACTGCTGAAATAACGGGGGAGTTGAACACAATTGTGTCTAGGCAAATGCTTCGCAATCACTGCGCCAGCCTAAATCCATCATCCCCATAGGCCTAGCCTATACACTCTACACACAGTGCCTGCATCCAGATGTACGTCCCACATTGCCAATGCAGGGAGGTGGTGGCCCTCCATGCACTTCTCTATCCCACGCTGCAGTCACAGAAGCTGCATAGCTCCTCTGCCAGGCCAGGTGACATTCACCCCTGTTTTCCTAACTCAGCAACTCCTTGATACAGTAGTCACGCATACTCTAAATTAAGATGATAATGATAATAATGATAGATCTGTAAAACCCCTGTTCACACTGATGCGATATTTGTTTGACGAGAATTAAATAATTATGTAATTACGAGGATCATCAGTAGTAAAATGCAGGAACTGACACTCGCTGTTCTTCCCTTTATAGGGGACACTGTTTGCACAGGAGAGAGGAACAGCTGCTTTGGATGCAGTTACACATTTTGCATACTTCATGCATAAATCCTTATAAAAATAAGGGCTTTCAACTGCACTTGTACAGTCACTAATTTTAAAATGGTGAAACTGGGAGTATTTTTGTTTATAAGAGCACTTAGAAAAAGGAAAATATTTACTTTAGAGCTCCAATGCCTCTCCACCACGCAAATGTGATGAGCTGTATTTTGCCAAACAGTTGCAATCCATGACTGGCCAAACTGGTACAAAACACAGTACCGTGCTTTACTCAGACAGTCTTAAATAAAGGTTACCGTTGTCCATAGCTATCACTGTGTTCAGCTTCCAGCCCTGAGGAAGCGACGGACATTAGCAGAAGTTGGCTAAGGTTACTTGGCAACACAGACAAAAAAAAAAAAATTCCTCCTGAGGATAAGGGGCCAAGAGCTGCCTGGGTCTGACGATGTAGATGCCTAAGCACCTCAAAGTCACAGCTCACACACATCTTCCCTGCTCAACATCCCCTACAACAGCCACCCCATGCTATTAGACCACTTTGTGCTGGACATCAGAAATACAGCCTTGCACAGGTTCAGCGGTCTTCCCTTGGCATTCATATGCAATTTCTTGCACTTTCTTTCACTGGAAAGCTTTGCATGTCTTGGGTCTGCTAGGGTCTGCTTCTCCCTCATCATATTATTCAAGGGCAGTAAGCACCACATGGGCAGGCGCAGCCTGAAAAACGGCTGTGATTACACCAGAACAGGCAGCTGGGCAAACAGCATTACCCTCTGCTAACTGAGTGGTAAAATCTCACATCGCCTGAAAAATCTTGCAGTGAATGTCTTGCAGTGAAGGGGCCTTAATTGTGGAAACTTTTTCCCTAACAGCTCTAGTGTAAGAGGCTGAGAGTTAGGCTTTTTCTATATATTTGATATGCAGTGGAAGTTGGGTCTACTGGGTCACAACCTTTGGGGGTGACAACCGGTGGAAGAATATTTGTTTCCATTTATAATAAGAGTATGACATAAATACAGAGAAGAATTAATTATTCAAATGAACTAAACCATTTCTTATACTAATGCTTAACTATTCGTACTTCTCCAGAAATCCATCACCTCCTTATCAAATGGCACATCTAGCGTTCGACACGCTGCCTAAACTCCTGTGCCATGGTAAATGTTAATTGCAATGCAATCACTTCCCTAAAGGCATTACAGTGGGTGCAGAAGGAAAGGAGAAGCAGAAGATGACCAAAATACATGAGAATTATGTTCACCATGAATGCCAGCAACTCCATGCCTCCAGCACTTTGTTCCCTTCCTTATTTATCATTTTCTCTGTATTGAATATTATTCTTAACATTGCCTCATTTCCATGCAAATCTCTCCAGCATTTCAAAAAAGTCTCAATTGTGTCTGTCAAAGAAGCATCTACCCATTAACAGAAATCTTTTGCATTCCTCTCTCCATCAAAGAAAGAAAGAAGCTGCTTTTCCAGAGCAATCAGTCTTTAGTGTTAATACTGACCAACGCTGACACCTGTGGACCAAAACCATCCCTTGTGCCCTCCTCTGTGTGCCTCACTGTGTCAAATCTGTCACCAGGAACAAGCAAAAGATGCACAGGGTGTCCTGCACTACCGTATGGAAGCATGGGGACCAACAGCGTCTCTGAAATGATCATTTCCAGAAAAAAAGTTCTCTGAGTAAAGTTGGCAGCTGCCAGTATTCCCGTGTGAGATAACTTGACAGCTTGTTGCTAGATTTGGGCTGTAGGCTTTTTTTTTTCTGCATTTTTTTTCCCTTTCTTTAATATTTTTAAGGGAATTTTTTAGTGGGACACCAAGTTCTTGTCACATTAAGATGAACCCAGTATAGCAATGTTGCTGGAGGCACGATGCCAGAACATCACTTGTGCAATGAGGAACACTACCTAAATTGCCTGTCTTGTTAAAATATAGGAAATTTGTAAACACACCTTCAAAGTATTGGACTGCACTGGAAGATGTTTCTAGCTCTCTCTTCCCAGGCTCTTTTTTTTCCCATATGTCAATGTAAAAATTTGTACTGCATAGACATGTTGGTGTGTATTAGACACTCAAAAAGATATATATGTACCTACATGTATGTATGCACAGGTATATCTATATGTAAAAGTAAAGGTGAACATACAATATGAACAGGCTCAGACTTTCTGCAGCTGTTAATTTTCCTTTTGGTCTTCTAATTTGCTCATTCTTTCTACTTCTTCCAAATCTAACTTTGTTTATGCATTTAACTAGATGTTCAATTTTATCTCAACACAATTAATAAGAATGGATTTGGAACAATTAGACAAACGATCTCAGCTATAAAACACAGACCATGCATAGTCTTGAGAGGTAAGGAAAACACAGCTGTTAGCATAACAGAGTATCGCTTACACAGTATCTACCTGAAAACATTAATGAGACAGAATGCAGGTAAAGCACTGCTGCTTCTATGTGGTAGTTCCTTTCTGTATTTTAATTCATCAGCCTGAACTCTATGGGGATAGATTTTGTATATAATTATAGCGTATTTTTAGAAGGAACAAAATAAAGCACTTAATACTGTTAATATTACAAGCCTCCAATTTGGAGATGATGCTTACATTCCATTATTTTCAGAATAATTCTGCTTTGTAAAATGACCACAAAACTGGCTTAATTGAACCAAATTATGTTTCTCACTCATGCAAGTAACCTACAAAGGCACCTTTGCTCAAATTTTCTGTCCTGCAAATTCAGCATCTGGACAACTGAGCAAAATTCTGTATCCAGAATTTTCTATGGTGATGCTGAAAGTCTGTCTCAAATTAAATGTGCTTCCCTCAAAAAAGCAAGAGGGGAAAAAAAAAAAAGAGCCACAAAAAGTTTAAATAATTCGCCTTCAGGTTTTACAAAGCTAAAATAATTTACATCAAAACATTTTTCCTCCTGTCTTTTGATTTTAAACCTTTGAAACCTGAACAATGGAAGAAAATTCCATTTTGATGCAAAAAATGCGTTAAGAGCACAAGAAAAAATGGAACATTCACTATCTTCATACGCCCCCCCCCCAAACTTATCATATTATCATGTAACATTTTCCACAAAATGCAAACCACGAGCTCCCAGCCCACTGCTGCCTATCAGGGCCAGGGCCAAGCCCTTCTCACCCGATGCATCAGCAGTAGGTTTCCACTTCCTCAAAGCGTTTGTGCCCACGACTGATGTGACACCCGCTCCTCGCTCCCACTAAGGTGACGCTTACAGAGGCCACAGGGCAGGCCTGGGCCTCGGCACCTCTCCTGTTTTGCTGGAATCATTCTGGTTTTGTCCAAAACACTTCACAATATTTCCAGGCTTTGAAGGTGAATTCCCTTCACTCTGCTCTGATTGTCCACTTCGGGAGCCTGTCCGTTATCGCAGTATCGATTTAGCTGTGGCAGATGCTGAACTGTCCCTGGGCCTGACGGCTTCTTCAGGGCCTCACTGCTGGTTGTCTTAGAAAGCAGTCAACAGCCCAGTGAACCCTAGCTGCAAAAACAAGCATGTTTTCCCCATTTATAATCTACCACAAACTGCTCCACTAAAGAGCAACAGCGCGGTAAAATAGCGGGCAATACCCTAAACATATCTTTGCATTTTCCATCAGAGGAACACAAAGCCAGACAGTAATGTATATGTAGAACTGGATGGACATCAGCACTCCAAAGGTCACAAACAGGTCTGTTTTCAGATGAAACAAAAGCTCTCTAAACACTACATCAAGCACATTTCCTCCACCTCTTTCCACCAGTCCGCCAGCTCTCCAGAGCTCCCTTCTCCATAATACCAAGCAAATCAGCAGTGCTGGAAATACCAGTAGCCATTGATACTGTCCTGGTACAAGGGTTTTAAGAATATTTGATGGAACAACAAAAGATTGCATACACTGGCCAACCAAAAGAAACAAAACAAGTCTGGCTTTTCACTTCAGCCGCTGTGCATGCATTGCCAAACTCTGCATGACTATGTGAGATGGGAAAAGCGTCTGTATTTCCTGGCAGCCTCTCCTGGAGCTCTCCTCCTCCCTGCTCAGCTCCTTCTGATCAGCACTTGTTTCTATCTGATTACCTCTCTGTTTTCTTGCTCGCTATTCCAGGAAGGAGATGCTGGAATTAAATTTGCCGCATTTCCATTCCTACGTTAACATTAATTTCATCGAAGTCAATGAAATTATGTTGGTGTCTGGAGAGTATCAGAAGAGAATAATTGAGTGTATTTTATCACTTTCCTTTGACTTTTTTTGTGCTTGGTTCATAGCATTTTTAAATGTCCCATTTCACTAAAATCCATTTATTCTGCTCTTGGATCCTGCAATAAAGATACCCTCTTTGGGTTGATAGTGTTCTCGCTGTAAAGCTCCAGAAGCTGTGTGGAAGATGCCTGAGATGCGTATGACTCAAGGAGCTGCATACAGCGACAGAAGTGACACATAGCATCACACCAATTGCCCATCAAGGCCAAAATCCCCTGACTGCAGCCCCTTATGGACACTTAGGGTAAGACTAGAAGACAGAAGGTGCGCAGGGCATATCCTTGATTTCTGTGAATCCTGCGTCCAGGGACTTTCTAAACTGCACATTGCATCCAAACCCAGGTATTTATTAGCCACTGAGCAGACTTCTTCACTGAAAATGCCTAATTCCTTTCCAAAAATCTATTTCTGCTTTTTCTCACCAAAACATTATGTGGTGAGGTATTTTGTCACACCGTTCTGCAAGTTCTGCTGCCCCAGCCCTTACCATGGCCACCCCCAGCTCCCCTTGTGAGAAACAGCGAGTAACTGCTCCTCTGCACCTTCTGTGCACCACTCCTGGCTTTTGTAAGCCTTCCCCTGCTTTGTTTTTTCCATCGTGAAGAGCCCTCGTCTATTTGATCTCTCCTTCTGGGGAAGTCATTCCATGCTTTCTTCTTGCCACCTTTTAGATACCCTTTTCAACCTCACAAATCTTGTGGCAGAACAGTGCAGAAATTGATGTTTTCTGCTTCCATTGCAATTACTTGCCTAGAAATACTATTTGCCTTTTTTGATTGGTAGTGAATATTGCACTGATATTTTCAAGAAACTATCTGCAGTAACAGATTTCTTTCCTGAGTGGCAATTGCTAATTTAGAAACCATTATTGTATAGGTATAACTAGCTATTTTTTGCCTACACATACTAATTTGCATGCACTGACGCTGAATTTCACCTGCCCTTTTTACAATTGCTTCTGTGGTGGGATTGATATATCAAACCAGAAACTCTAATTTCAGGATTAAACAGAAAAAAAGACCTGCTGCACAAAGGAGAAAAGCTACACTTAGATATGACTAGGAGGCAAAGAATTAAAAAAAAAAAAAAAGGGCAAATTTAAATTGTTCCTTAGAATTTTTTTTTTAGGCTTATGCTAGTATCATGGCTTAGGTCCCACTAGTTGGGAAGATTTTATCATCTTTCCACTACAAGCAGCATTGACTATTTCCCAGAGCAGGGCAAATGCAAGTAAAGCTGTTCTTTTTTGAATTTTATCCAATGGTGACTAAGCCAACCCTACAAGTCCAGTGAATAAAGGAGAGATGTGACAGAATAAAAACATCAAGATGTGACCTAAGCATTTAACAGCTACAGGATGTCTCTTGAACATTAACTCTTTAGCAGCAAGAGTAAGCCATTAGTTTCTAAAATACATGTTCAACCCTCCCGTTCGGCAGTCCCCGTGTCACACTACTGTATCTCTTCTTAAAGTAAGGTGCTGAACAGCCATATATTCAAGTAGCAATGAGATTAGCTATGAACCCAATAGATTAAATTAAGTAATCTTGATGCCTTCAATGTTTTTGTTCACATGCTGATGAAATATTTATTACTTCAAGTCTCTTCTCCTGCATATTTTGCCAATACATGAAGTGATTTTCAGTTACTTCTCAGCTGTTACAAGGCACTAATAGCAGGGTATGTATTCCATTAATTTCCTTTTATTAGGGGTATTGGCATTTTAAATTACACACAGAACAGGGAATATGCATGGAATGGGGAGCTCGACAGTATTTTGAGTTTGTTTTTTTTTTTGGCCCTCTATGTTAATGACCTAATCCTGTTAGCGCTACTAACACCTGCAGGTATCATTGATGTTTAGTTGTCCCTCCCACCGACTACTTCTGTGAGTAAGAAATTGCTGTAAGCCTTGCAGGATGAAGCCTTCAAACCCAATGAAGATGAAATTCAACAACCCATTTATTAGAGCATCTTCTCAGCCCTTCCAGCATGCTTGTTCCCAAGCCTTTGCGGTACGGTACATTAATTTTATACTGAACTATTAATTGTAGTTGACTTTGCAAAGCTGTTTCCTTTACATTTTGATTCAGTTTTGCAAAACCAATCCCAACAGAGTTCATTTTATTCCCCAGTTTCTTTGATCAAATTGCAAATATTTCCTTTAATCTTTTAAGGCATAGGAACTTATTAGCTAAGGAGCAGAGCTCCTTCATCCCCTCTAGTGATAGCTTGGGAGAAACAATCGTTCATATATTTCTCATTTTATGCAAGTGATTATTCATGTAAGTACATATTAGTAAGCAAAACATTAAAACACATTTACCTAACCTAAACAAAAACACTTTGAACCAAATTAGCAAGCTAACCTGCCTTGGTTCTTAATGATATTAATCTGAACACATTTTTCCCAGAGGTCATGATCCAAAACTCACTGAGGTCAACAGAAATAAGCTGCTGATGTTTGTGAGTTTTAGGGTTGGCAATAAACACATACATTTATCTTTTCCTTCAAGAAGGTGTATGTGAAATTTCCCAAAGGTAGTACAAAAGGCCTTTGGGAAACTATTTGATTTTTTTTAGTGTCTACTCACAGTAAACTCATTGCAACATGGACACTGCACGTACAGAAGGATAGACATTGCTACTAAAGTAAGGGAAAATTAAAAAAAAAAAAGAATTAACTCCCCCCAAAATGATGCTAATGCCTCAGCCATCACATATTTGACATTTATACAAATATTTTACCAAGAAAAACAAATGATTTAATTTTGTTCCATATCTGTCACTACTACAGTACTCCCTGTTCTATTTTTCATTGAAAAATTCAGAATGAAATATCTCCATGAAATATCCCCATTTTATTTTTCAACTGTTTTTTTTTTTCCCTTGTGAAATAGGGTAAAGTTTAGCAAAATAACAGAAAATAACATCTGTGGGTTTTCTTTATCTGAATTTGTAGCAGCAGATCTTTTAAAGTGAAAGAATTAGAAACCAAAAGTCTTATTTCTTTTTTGTTCTATTTTTTCCACCAAAGTAAAAAAAAAATTAAAAAATAAAATAAAATTTCCTCTCATTTTTTAAAACCTTCTGAGCAGAAGACAAAGGGCAGGATTTTTCTCCCGTTTATTTCCAGTGTAAGAAAGGAGCTGAAAAGGAGGGAAAGAGAATGAGCAAGAGAGAACTTTTCTGCTATCTTGAAAACAAAGACATGCAGTTGGGAAGTAAAAACAAAAACAAAACAACTTGTACATATTACTTCTGTTCTGCAAAACATATCATTGTCGATAAAAATCCATTTTTCAACAAAATCCAGGTTTTGCCTAAATCCTTTCCATGTTATCTGAATAAGTTTCCACCAGAAGTTTTTTCACTATCTTGCTAATTCCCTCCATTCCTTTCTCCCCTCCAAGTCTCCTTTCAGCCTCTGCTCAAGTCTTCCAGAAGTGATGCAGCAGATTTTTTATTTTGTTGAGAAGCTTAGCTGCCTCCCACCTGACTTTCCTCTAAGCTGTTTTTCTTCACTTTACTCAATGTTGTTCCTAATTATTTAATGTAATTGATAAGATGCCTCCTCTGGGTAGAGCTGGTTGCCATGACACTGTAAGAAATAACTCCATACTTCTCCACCCCTGGATCTTTCTGAAGAATTTATACAGAACATCTCGCTTTCACCAACTCCCCAGCTTCACTCACATCCATAAAAAATAATTAACAATCTAACCCTCACAGCCAGGTTTTATCAGAGTAATGGGGCTAAAAATGGTTCTTTCATAAATAAACTTTTCTTTTTCTGCTAAAACTGGCTAAGATCCCGCAGCTGTAGCTCTCTGCCATAGCACTGCACACCTTTGTCATATGAAGTGCTGTCAGTTCAGCTGCCAAACGGCAAGCTGTCATCACTGGGGACTTGTTCCACCAAAGTAACCATAATTAACAGCCTCGTCAGCTTCTGTCCTGTGACTCCTGCTAGAGTTACTAGGGATGCTGAAGGCTCAGGGCTGCTTAAGGATGAAGCTCTGCCAGGTTTCTTTAACCTGACCACTGCATGGAGCTCCCCAGCTTGGCTTTGGTCTAAGACATGGGACTTGAGGCATCACGCACAGAACGCCTGGGGGTATTAGCTCAGCTGCTACAACATGAACGCAGACAACTTGCACGCTCCCCCCACCCGCACGTTTCAAATTCAGACAAAACCCACATTTCTTCATCTGCCATCATCTCCCGCCTGCCACCACCATCACAAGTCCAGTTGAACAGCATGGACTGCTCCTATGGCATGACAGCTGCAACTGCCCAAATGCTGCCCCCGACTCCTGCCATATCTGTGTCTACACCTGCACTAGAACATACGAGTAGCAGCACTGCAAGGCACAGGCACTCTTCCTCCAAGACCTTCCAGACAACAAAGCTCAAGGAATCAACACAACGGCAATGACTAACCTAACAGACACCTTCCTCCCTAGCAGCATGTTGTGAAGTCACTCACAAAGAAGGGAAGTTTCCAGGTGTTTTTGCAGCACATTTCTGACCAGGCGTAAACCTCAAAACATACAGAACATAAGGAATCTTCAAAATATAAGGAACAACATGGAAGGTGGTACTTTCTTGAAAATTTAATGAATGGCTGCTAAAGGCAGAGGTACAAGCTGCTCAGAGGTAGGGCCACCTGGACAGTGGAGGGCTCCGGATAGCTACATTCGCAATACACAGCTTCTTAGAAATAAAGGTGAGTAGGGTATACCTAATGTAAGAACACACCTCGTGAAAAGCAACAAGCAGGGAGGTGGCACAGGCAAAACATCAGACTCGAGCTGTTGACACTCCTATTGCTGAGCTGTGTCTATAATCAGCTAAATACCCCAGAAACACAACAGCAGAGAGGATAACACGCTCCTGTTGTCACACTCGCATTCTGAGCTGATGGCAGAGCTGGGTACTCAAGAACACAACCAGAGAATAATGCAGCTCATACAGGTATGACTCATAGGAGCTAAGCTGGGTTACAGCTGAGTGCTTCTGCATGACCCCCCTCTCTATTCAGATCACTGAAAAATGGTGCACACCTGAAATCATGGAGGAAAGAATATGCAGTTTACAGAAAGTTGGTGTCTGGCAAGCTGGAGCCTATCCTTGAAGTTTCAGGCAATCTTCTAATTACAGCAGCATGCTTTGAAACAGTGAATTATAGAACAGATGCTAGTGGCATGAGATGTTTTAAGGGTCCTGCAACTCACTAAGAGATTTACAGCTGCAGGAAAAGCAGTGCATTAAGGGAACCTTTGGAGGAACAGGACTTCACTAGGGAAGAGCTCATACTATTTCAAACATGAGCTCTGGAGGCATTTTCTGTGCCATTGAATTCATATAACCAAGGGACTGGTCCAGATCCATCCATTAAGTCTGGATGGAAATGCACATGGTAAAAGTGTAAAAGTGGAAAGCACTCTTACTTGCACTGGCCAGAAATGTCTACAAGCAGACAGAGTATATTAAAAACATATGCTCCTGGGCTGAGGTTCTCTTCCTTCTCTGTTTTCTAAGCACCTAGCACACAAGGTCTTGCACCCTTTTCTGAGATTTTTTCATGTTATCATGATGCAAAAATCAGTTAGGCTTATACTACAGAATAATCTCAAACTAAATTTTACAGCTTTTTTCCTGGAGTGTTGGAAAAGGTGAGACAATTAGGCATCTATGACCTGAGAGGTTTGAAAATAAACTCTTCCCAGAGGACTGCTCGCACTGAAATTAATGAACCTTCCCCGTGATACCACAGGAAAATGCTGAGCACCAAGTGAAGCATCCCCTAGCCATGGTTTGCACATGCAAGCTTCTCTTGCTAAAGAACAGGGACATACTAAGGAGCTCTGGAGGAAGCTGAGATCCATCTCAGGAGAGCAGTCCTTGCTAGAAATCCCCCTTCACCTTTGGTAACCCCAATCCCTCCTATATGACCCCTAATTCACCTGTAACCTCCACCCCAATTTCCTCACCACCGCCCCTGCTCACGGCCCTGACGTCCCCCATCAGGACATTTGTCTGAAAACACGAAACAAAACCGAAAGTGTGTTAAATATACAGCAAGCAGGATTAATGGCTTGATCTCTACAATCTGTTTCGGACCAGTTTTAGACAATGATCACACTGTTTATGTTACATTACCCCAGACAATTAGATACAAGTTAGAGGACCACAGTTCATACCTAATGAAGTCTGAAATACATGGCATGGACAACCCTCATATTGCATTTGTCCCTGTGAATGTTGTTAGAGAAACACAATATTAGCTGTATAAGTTATTTTTATTTATACAGACTACCAGAGCTTCCTTGCTCTTTAAAACTGTGTATTTAATATTGCAGAACTGACAAAGATTGAGAATAGCCAAGCTTTATATGCTAAGAAAATATTCATTTATTTTCATTTTTACTTTATCAACAAACTTGCTGGGTAAAACCTGCTTTTATTGTTGGTGATGATGACTCACCAACAAGGTTAGGATAACACTCGTGCTAGAAGCTAATGAAATCTTAACTAACAAGTCAGATATAATAACAACTTTGCTGCTGAAGTCCTTGATGCTGTCTCTATTTCACACTTCAGAGGCATAAGGCTATTATTAAACTTCAATGTTTTTATTATTATTCTGGGCAGATTCACACCAGATTCAAGGACTGGATTTATGTACAAGGATTTATGTACTTAATGTATTTGTTTTAATTTGCGAAAGACATTTCCAAGTGCTCTAATCAAAATAACATGTGAAATTCTCAAAAGCTACACTTTTCTGACTACAATTATTAAGAGCTTTCCCATCTCCCCTCTAATTTGCACAAAATGAATGTACAGTCCACTTCCCAGGTTCATCCTCTACGAGCAATCAGCGAACTAATACTTTTAAGAACATATACTGAGAGTGACTGAATAGAGGATGAGAAATGATCCTATTAACCCTACACAGAGACCACAGACAATTTAAGCAAGCCTGTGTCCACCCCATGAATCTCCTCCTGCCTCATGCACTCATAGAGTCAGTAGCTGCTCCACCGTTGGACAAGACCAAAGAAATGAATGGCACTGAGCAGAGTCAGCGTGCAGCACACACGGTAGATAACATCCCTTTATTCCCCCCTAACTACCAGGTACCAACCGCACACATGTTGCGGACAACAAGCTGCAGACAACCATGCAGCACGGCCACCAAAAGGGGGCAGGGGAAATTAGAGTGAAATTAATTAAAATTAAATAGTTTTGCACAATTTTATATTCCATTAGGAAACACGTGAAGAATAAAAGCTCAAACCAAAGGATATTTAATGACAAAATTGATATGTCAGTTTGTCATATACTGAATTTATCAGAACATGATGGAAGGAAGAGGACACAGAGCGCTAAGGAGTTTTTAAAGGATGTTTTGGCAAGATCAGTTAAATGCTTCCCCTTTGACAAATTAGAATCTTCTACTGAAATAATACTCTCCCTCAAAAAATTTAAGTAGCTTTAACAATATACCAATTTCCTTGCTAGTAAGGGATTTCTACAACACACCAATGGTATTTGCATTCAAGGCATTCAGACTTAAAAGGGCCACATTGAATATCCTTGTATTTAAATTCATGAGGATGTTCAGACAAGTTACTATAGTGACACAATCTAGTACTAGATTATTTCAAACAATTTGAAAGTAATTGCTCACATAGTATCTTTATTTTTTTTAATTATTGGAAGAAGAAAATTGTTTTATTTTTGATCTCATCATCCTCACATAGGCTGAGATGACATCTGGGAATCTGGCTATGGAACACATCTACCATGATGGATCCTTCCACATGATGTGTTTCATTTTCCTTCAGAGAAAAAAAAAATTACTATTTCTCAGCATCACTACTAAAACATATATATCACAGTCCTTCAGAAGCAAGTTCATTTCTCACTGTTTTTCACCTATTTCATTTCAAATAGAAACTGAATCATTCAAATTCCCTTTTGTTAAAATCATGACAAGGGCAGTACACCCTGTCCATGGAGAAGCAGTGACTTTGTCCACTGCATGGAACCAAAATACGACTTAATACCATACTGTCACCAGTAAACTAGTGGCTCTCTAGGCTGTTCACTAGGTCTTTGACAATAACCAGCAGTTGGCCAGGTCACTGTTTTGGACAGACACTTTTTCAGGACAGATCAGACTTGCGGGAACTTGGAAGGCAGGGCCAAGACGTGCCAGAGCTTCCAGGCACGTTCTGCTAGCCAGGGAAGGTGGGGATCATCACTAGTGAGGAAATAAGGATCTGTTCTGGAAGAAAATGAAATGCTTGCCATGAAAACAACCCAACCAACAGATACAACTGTGTATCCCAATTGTATTTCGCATTATTTAATAACACATTGAGGCTTTTGTGATGAACTCTCCCGTAAGCCTATAGCAAAGCCACAAGCTAAGTAACAGCAAAAATTGTCAGAATTGTAATTAGTCTGGTAATATGCACCTCAAATAATTTGCAATAGAAAGGCCTTGAGAAAAAACTGTACTTAAGAAAATGTTATCTTCATATTAAGAGAAAGAGGAGGGGGAAAAAAAGAACATTACCCAGCATCTTATCTTCCTAACAAAAAAAAAAAAAATTAACAGGTTCTAAATTTATGGGTAGTATATTTGAATGACAAAAAGATAAAGACAATCTATATTAGATGTACTTCTTCTATTTAGAGAAAAGTGACAATAGACGTTCTGGAGACCTACATTATATAAACCTGGCATCAGAAAAATCAAGCTCCAACAATTGCAAGAGTCAGCCCCTATAAGCTGACTGAACTTCTTTTCAACAGTCCCTTGAAAAGACAGAAGGGAAAGGGGGATAAAAGATGAGGAATATGGACTGAGGTTTAATTGGTAATACATAACAATTTTTCCAGTTGTTGGTAAAACAATGCTGTTTTAGAATCCTTTTATCTTCATTACATGAACATTTCGTGATGCATTCGTAATCAATAGAGAAAAGCTGCCATCTATTTTGAGAAACACAAAACTGTCTAAATTCGACCACCACACATTATCTGGCATTATTGGAAGTGCTGAATTAACACTGTTCTGACAGCAAACCTGCAGACTGATTCCTTTGCCTCAAGCAACTTCAGAGACATATTTTGGAGATGGGTATTGATTTGAGCACCAGCAGGAGTAAAGAGGGAATAACAGGGAAAGGCGAAAGAATTTAAGTACTGCTTTGCTTTGTTACCCTAACACTATTTTTGACTGGGAAAAGAAATTAAAAATCAGGTGATGTAAGGTTCAGGAATTTAGACAGTAGCCTAATCCAAACAACACGTCTCAGCCTCAGGCCCACCACAAAAATGCCAACAGCTCCCTCACTGGAGACCACTGTAGAGGTAACCAAAAAAAAAGGATTCACTTTCTGTCCTCTGCCTTAATACAAAAATAAAAAGGAAACAAACAAATGCCCCCTAAAACATTTAGAAAAGAAACATGATTACAAATGCAGTTGTCCATAAAATTAACAGTGCTTTTAAGAAGTCAGCTGCACCGCGATAGTAAATGCAGGTGCAAACTTCTCCTCTCTGCCCAGATTCCCAGTAACTACCTGAGACCTGCCTATTTTCTCCTCTAGCTGCTCCTTTTCTCACTCAAATATCAGTGAACTTACAGTGGAAGCCATTTGAGAAACAAAAGCCTATTACATACACTAAAATTATACCTTTTCTAAATACAAAATATTCTCATCATTTTCTCCTCTCTTCATAAGGAGTATAAAATGGTTATAGAAGTTTCAGATTTTTACAGTTACACATTAATGTACTCAACAGTTTTTGCAAGAGTTGAAAAAAACACTCAAAAGCAGCAAGCATTTGCACAAATAATACAGTCTTGATTATTTGAATTTTTCAAGAAGCAAGACATCTTCTAAAATACCAGTTTTGGAAAAAGCATTCCATTTTTAAATTTACTTTTTCTCATAATTTGATCATGTAATTGTATTAAATGCTCTTAGTCATCAAAATTTTTTAAAAAGAGAATGCAGGAGGAGGTACTGCAGATGAAACTGGTTTGTACCTCAATGCCACAGTATTTCAGCATAAACATTCAGAGTGGAGAATTTCACTTGGATAAGTGTTTTACAAAGTGAAAATGGATCATTGTTAGGGTCTTCGGACATCATGGAACAGATCCAAAAAAAAACCTCTAGCGAAAAACAAAGGTTAAGCAAATTCAGATGCCTTCATCCTTATGTTGCAATGAGGACTAACGCCGGAATTACTCAATATGATCTGCCGCACCTCTTTTTAGTCTAAATATTCCCAAGTCACCTTCAATGCTTTTGAAGCATTTCAAATGCTTTTCAATGCATTGAAGACTGCTTTTCTGCTTGCCCGGAAGTGAACAGTTTATATAACGTGGCAGTAGTCTCCCACCCCAGCCCTACAGGGACCCAGAAACACATCTAGGTAGTCACTGGCTGCCAACAGACCATCACACTTGGCAAGGATGTGGGAGGGACCAGGCAGAGGCATCTGCAAGCAACAGAGGTTGCTGAACTAGGAGGATGTGGGGAATAGTTAAGGATGGCCAGTCTTGGTAACAGGAGATGAGCAAGTTCATCTGGAAGAGAAACAGGCAGGAGCCTGGGGAAAGGAATAATGGTGAAGGACAAGTTAGAAAGGTGATCTGGGACCTCTAGGTGGTGAGAGATGCAGGTTTGAAATGCCTCAGGCTGTGCAGAGTTGCCTGCAGGCCATGCAGGAAAATATTCAGTCCACTTTCTCCTCAAATACTCAGGTGAGGGCAGCCACCCTGCCATGGTGAACCCCTGCAGACTCCTTTCAGAGAGTAACTACTGGCATTGGTGGTTGTGGGTCTCAGGTGTGCAAAGGACCTTGGTAGCCACCCTGCCTTATGACCTTCTGTTCATGGGATTTCCAACACTAGGATGCCCACTGTGTTCAACAAACGTCCCACTAGACGCCAACTCATTTGGCTATTTCCGTATTGTTACTCTCCTGCGCTCCCATCCCGGAAGCAGGTAAAAGGCACCTAGAATTTATAAGGAGATTTGTAGCTTCAGCTACTGCTTTGAAGATTTGTTACTAGTGGTGGGGCATTTTTGTAACCTCTGGTATTCACCGTCCAAACCAAACCCTACCAGAAGATCTTGTGGATCCACTTCAGGAGAGCATGCGTCCTCGTACTTGTAACAGAAAAGTGAGTATTTATTTTCTGTCTTCAGACAACACTCTAAAGCTGGTTTCCTTTCACTAATACACCTGTATTAAATTTCTCTGCTAATTAAAGAAGCCATAGCTAAGGAAGTAGATAGTGCTGTAACGGAATTACTACTCCGAGGTGGCTTAAATGTCATCATTTCCTTCTCCAACATAGCAAAATCTTGACAATCACACTAAAGATAAAGAGCTAGAATAAATGCTGCTGGCTTTTTCAAAGGA
This sequence comes from Chauna torquata, assembly GCA_013399475.1. Classification (NCBI taxonomy): domain Eukaryota; kingdom Metazoa; phylum Chordata; class Aves; order Anseriformes; family Anhimidae; genus Chauna; species Chauna torquata. The sequence continues at coordinate 212,958 of VXAL01017097.1, forward strand.
AACATCATTATGGATATTAACACCTTCCGTGTTAACTGTAATACATTAAATACAGCAGCTTGAGTGACTGAAATGCCTATAAAGCATCTGCCACAAGATAAAGCGTAAAGAAAACTGGGCTGAGAAACACCCCAGAGAACTGGAATTAAAAAAAGATCTCAAGCATATGTAGACTATAACTTGCATCAGACAACAAATACAGTCCAATTCAATTCATCTTCATATTTAAGAAATTATCTAAGCTATTTTGACATGAGGCTATGCAGCATTTATGGTTTTGTCATCATATCACAGCTCTCACTGTAATATCCCTATGCTCCAGAGACACAGGCTTTCCATTTCCTATTATGCCATTCTAGGGGAGAGGTTAAATGTTCTCTCTGCTCTTCACAGTGGACAACCTTCCCACCAGGCCACGGAACATGGTTAAAGAGCCAGTCTGCTCCCACACGCATGAAGAGCATCTGTATATGCACTATGTACAGTGTCATATGCAGATGTCACCTACTATTTTATGAAAGATACATATGTCTTTCCCTACCAATAAAGACAGCTCAGCCCTCCTCCCACAAGCCTAGAGCACATGGTCATGCAGTTGTCCTTAATCCAGGAGAGCCACAGTGTCAGCACTGGGGTGTACAAACAGAACAAGTTTCCCATGAACCTCAAGCATCTTCTAAACATCATTTTCCCTGTTTCAGCTTTTGCGTACACATAAAACCTCCCCAAGCTCAGTTTCTTCATAACCATTCTTCCAACACACATAATGCTATTTTCCCGCTCAAGCCTTCTCCACGTGACAATTTCAAAACTGGCAAGCAAATCAAGCATCCACATGGTGCAACTTTATGACACAGCTGAGCCATCGGTATTTGCGTCTCACACATAACAGCATGAGACTTCTTCACGGAGCTCACCGTGCTTGCAGTAACATAGGGCAGTATTGCCGGCAGATAAGACCTCTAATACCAAACCTGTTTTTTGTTTGTTTGTTTTTGTTTTAAATCTCTGACACCACCGCTGCTTTGGTATTTAACAAATGAAACACAACTAAGATTAAGACCAAAACATAGGAAGCACTGACATCCCTGCCTGCTTTTGGCTAGCTTTTCCATAGTTTTTCGCATTACAGCTGTTCCAATGCATCATCTTGGAACTTAAATATTTAAATTACTGAGACTGTTGAGAGGGTCCGGAGTTGACATTTAATCTTTAAAAAGGGGGAGAAAAAGAAAAGGAGAGGCGGAGGCACAGCAGACAGAATCTTCTTTTTAATTAAATGGTGTTATTTAAATAATAATGGTAATGTTGATTTGCACTGATAAGTTTTAGCCTAGGACTGGTGAGTTAGCTAGTTGGGAATTGAGTCACTGGAAAACAGCAGAAAGGAGGGAGAAGGTGTTCAGAAACAATTTTGACAATATATTTCCTCCTGGTTTTTGTCCAATACTCCTTACGACCTTTTTATCAGCCTTTTTACCAGATAGCCCTACAGCTCATGAAAAACTGGGATAAACAAACAGAAAAGCTGTAAAGCAGTCAGCTATGGATTTCAGACAACGTGAGAGTAAAAAATAAACCAGCATTTCAAAAATACCGTCCTGCTGCCTATAGGAATAATTGCTCAGCAGTACTTGAGCATCAAATCCCACATTTACTCACAACAGCCTTTTCCCTCTACATCTTATCCAGAAGGTGGAACATGAACTTGATAATTACAGGGCCTAGAAAACATGATACTGCAATGCCCTTGGCTCAAGGCTACCCTGAAAACCATCTCTAAGCCACAGCTGCACAACAGCACATCACTGCAACACTGCTAATGTGGATGTTGGGACTCAGCACCATTCCCAGCTGCCTGCACTCCTCTCTGCCCTTGGCAAATGAAATCTTAATGTCAAGCGCACAAGGACAAAACAGTGCCTACACGCCTTATTGTAGCAGCCAGCCAAAGGACTTGCCACAGACAAAAGCGAGCAACTTTCAAGCAAACTTGCCAAATAACATGATTATTTGGCCAAGTGGCTGACAGAAGGGAACAAGAATAAAGAAAGGGAGTGAGCACTTAAAGTGAGGAAATGTAAACAGCAGATGGTTTTACATAACTAGCAAAATGGAAAAAGAAAAAAATTCTTCATGAAAGGGGCTAAAATGTTGTAGATTAAAGTCTCAGTTTAAAAATTAATGCACTGCGGGAACTGAATAGTTCAAAAGAAAAATGACAGGATGCAAAGTCTTTCATCTCTCCATCCTTGGCCTGTACTAAGTGCTGGTCAGTAACTCTATATTCCTTGCTGGGTTCAAATGCAGGCAAATTGCACTCAAACCCAAACCCTCCCCTTACTGTGTGTGCCTGCAGACACCTCAACATCCACACATTTGCAAATCCTCCTAAACTTAAATGCTCCCAGAGGACCTAATTGCAATGATATGGTAATCAAGTTCGCAAGACTCATCTCAGAGTAGTTTAATGTTCATCTAAGCAGCTGATACGCCTCACCAAGGTAACTTGCAACCATTTGCCCACTTTTTGTACCCTAAATGTCTCACAGTTTTGGGGCACAGAAATAATTGGCTGTCCCTCAGAATACATTTGGCTATGTGCATAAGGAGCATCTTATAATTCTCTTCCCACCATTTCAGCCTTTATCCAGAAAAAAGCCATGAAGGCACAATAATAGAGGTCCACTGCTGATTTTAAAGTACCAGATTCAAAGATGTGCTTACACAAAACACCCCTACACCCAGAGCTCAGGAGTGGAATTAGCAAAAGGACTAAAACCAGGAGGTCAAGGAATAAAATTTGTGATGGGATTAGAACCAAGAGGTCAAGGAATAAAATTCTCAAGGCGATTAGCAGTACGAGGTCAAAAAACCAAAGAATTACTGAAGGGATTAAGATTGTTCCCTGGCTATTGCTATAGATGCTTCTTCCCCAGAGCACTTTCTCTTCTGCACTTCAAAATAAAACTGCTACAAAGAAAGCAGGAAGCTAGAAAATCTGAGCAGCAGCACTAGCAATCACAAGGCAACATGTTCTCCTTACCCCAGGTGGTTTCTTCACCTATGCTGAGAACATGCTTAGAAATACCTATTTTGTTTACTGATTGGAGAAACATAATTTTTTTTTTTTTTTTACAGTGAACATTATGACAAAACCCAGTATCTGGATCTACTTCGTGAAATCTAGAGACTGCCTGAAATGACTAACTGTCCTCAAAGTGACCACAGATAGTGTGCTTTTGCCTGGCCCCTGAACAAAATGAAAAGGTCAGTCGCAGCCTGGGTCCTGTCTTCTGGTCCTCCACAAAGACCTTTAGCTCTAACTGTTTAGAACAAATTTAATTAGAGAGAAAAAATAAAATAAAATTCATGCACTGTGCTGAAATCATCACATTTTACTGTATATTTAAAATTTCAAGAGGCAATAAAACTACTTTGCAGTTTATGATTTTCCTAATGACGTTGTTTCTCTGCCTAGTCCTGTTGAACAAACTTTTCAACATGCTACAGTCTCTGTGCATTACTTTATGCAAGTCAAACTTTACAGCCACGGGATTTGGCAACTGCCCTTCCTTTAACCACAAACATTTTTTTAAAAAATCATTAAGTTCTTCAAGGTCTGTGAATGACCACTTAACTTTCCACCATGAAGCACTCTCCTGACGCGTTCGGGAGAGTCAAGCACTAGACTTTTGAAACGTCATTACTTTGAAGCAAAACAGCACGTTACTTCAATCAACTGCTCTTCCAATGGACTCGGACAAGTGGAGGCAAGAGACATCCCACGTGGGCACCTGCCACCAAGACAGTGCTGTAGTAGCACCGTATGCCATGGTGAGGAGTTCCTCTTATGTTACCTTCAGGCAGCAGCAAGTCTCAAGTGACATGACACTCGCCAAAAGCTGTTTTTTAATTATTCCCATGAGGATTCAGCTGAGCATTTTTCCATATTGCATCTCAGCACATGGGGGGAAAAGGAGAAAAAAGAGACAGATTCAATGCCTCAGTGGGTGGATAATGCAGTATGGAGGCCATCTGTCCAAGGTTGACTCCTGCCTTATCTCCAATAACTGAGTACATTACAATCTGATTATACATCTCCAGTATCCCTTCTTTCAAAGACGTAGAATTTCCTATGTTGCAAACCACAGTGAAAATCCTTCATTTTTAAGATTGGAATGTATTTATCAGAAAATTCTTGAAATTACAGAAAGGGTTAGTTGCTTAGAGGAAGTGAAACTGCAGTAGCATAAGTCTCCTGAATCTATTTTTATTTGTGCTCTTTCTTTTTTGATTCTTTGTCAAGCACATTTGGTCTTGGCAGGCTGAAAAATGAGTTGGTGGTGGGGAAGTACTCACGTACTCCGTCTATTATATGCTGGATAACAAAAAAGAAAATCACATTTTCTATTTGTAATTTTTATTGCTATCGAAAATATGCAAACATTTGCAAGGAACTACCTATAATATTTGTACAAATAAGTGGTGTTTTATGTTTATTGCTGCAATGCAATACAACATGCAGGATAATATGGTGCAATGTGAATAATGACATTCAAATAAGAAAAAATTATATTTTTTATAGGGGAACAAAGCATATAAAATACTAGAAAAGTGACCTACATTGTTTGGTATTTCAAAGCTCAATTCATACTGAAAAAGAATGTTTTTAATTTTATTTGAAAACAAGTAGGCTTTGCTGGACTATGATATCGATTTTGCTTTCTGAAGGTGCAACCGAGAACACAAACAACAGGTATTGCCTCTGCAAGAGGCAAAACACAATTACTCAGAAAAGCAGTTATTGCAGGTTTCATGCCTCCTCCTTCTTCACCCTTTGTAGTGTATTATATAACAATTTAAATCAAACATTTCCATGCTTCTATAATTTCAGACTAGTCTCCAGCTTAAAAACCTCTCAGTCCCCATGATCTAACAGTCTGCAGGCAAGACTGACTGTGGCCATTACACGTATTATAGGAGCACAGTTTATTAACTCTAACAAAGTGATGCTGCCAGTGAAGTTGCACACTGACATCAAGTGCCAAAAATACACAAATTATGCCACAATCCAGAAAGCTAAATACTTTTTCAAGGAGATAAACCAGCCAGCCAGTGTATGAACAAGCTATGAGTGACCGAGCCGTGTAAGTTAACAATCATCAGAACTGATGAAGCTAATGGGGTTTGGGAGCAGCATGATTTGAGGGGCTCTGCTGAATTGAAATGATGATAGTTATCACTTCTGCATTCACTCTCAAGGTACTTATCGGCTCCCCCATAAACTCTTCTTTTCCCAAATACCCAGCAGCGCCGACTGCCCCATTTGCCTGCAGGAATGACGCTGGTGGATATTGTGCAAGGCAGCACACTCAGCTCTCAGTCATATTTACCATTTCTTAGGAGATTACCAAGTAACAAAGGAAAACACAGGCAGGACAGGAATTTATCACCATTCTGCAAATCTGCTAAGGGAGCTCAGCTGCAGCTCTTAATTTCTGTGCCTGACTTGTGTGATACGGTTAAAACGAAGCTATTGATTGCGGAGCCGCTATCTGCAGGCTGCACTGTGCAACTCGGTGCATCTTTTCAAGAGCGGATAAAATAAAGTAGGTTTTCAGCAACACCAAACTACTTCAATTTTCAAGTTTTTGAATGCTCAGAATAATCTCCCTGGATCACGACTTTATTTCAAATGAACCTGATCCAACTCAAACTGTTGCAACTGCAGGCAGCACTGGTACGTACGGAGTAAGCATATCTCAGATGTGGCCGAGCGGAACTCACTTTTGTTCATAGTTTAAACATTTAGGCAAAGCGCTTTCATAAGGGTAAACACAGCTACACCAACTAATAGAGCCCACTGGTGGGGATGGGCTGCACATAAATGCACAGAATGGGAAAAGAAAGGTTCGCCTACGATTGAAGGAATGATAAAAGCACAGCAATTATAAAAACAAAGCATTCAGACTAGCACACCACGTTTATGTATAAATTCACACCCACCCACATGCGCTCAATATACATACAAAGAGAAACAGTCCTCTTTGCTTTCTCTTCCTTCCTTTTCCACAAAAATACACTGTTTCAGTTCCACAAGCTTTTATGACAAAATATTTACTGGCAATGCACAAACTCTCATGCTTCATGAGGTGCTTTTATCTAAGCACAGCTGCGTTGTTCTTGCAAAGCTGTACCTGTGTTTCTAAGGAAATGTGGGATACAGATATCTACATTTAAGTTAGTTTCACAGTCCGACTCTTAAGTTACATCTCATTTTAAAGTACAGACACCTACTATGGCTGAGATATATTATGCTTTAAAAGAGCCCATTTCTTCCAAATTAGTCTAAAAGAAACCTAACGGGGACTAGGAAAATCAGTAATTTTTTATATCATACATGTCCTCAGTTAGGCAAGATGAAATCTAGCCACAGGGACCATTTTTAAAACATTCCGGATCGTGCACTAAAATTAATACTTTCTTATAAGAAACAACGTGCTTTTTTAAGATGACAGACAATCCAAGTTTATGTCCCCCCATGATACTGCTTTTTACTAGGAACACATGCAACCTGATGGCTGTTGAAACAAGAGAAGTCCCACAGCACACTGAAAAAGTACAGCCTGAGGTCAAAAAAGAAAATCATATAACTTCAATTAAAAAGACTATTGCTGAATTATAGATGTACTTTGAGCCTCTTGAGGAACAGACTCACATCCTACCTCCACCTAACGCCATCCTTATATGACATCCGTTAGTTAATTAAAAAAAAAAAAAAACCACCAGTGGGGCAATACAGAATCAGTAATAAGATACTTTTTCAGGGCACAGACCAAAATGAAGGTCAAGTTTTGTGCTGACAGTAGAAATGATCATCTACAACTATTACCATGATACATCAGAAACATTCTTCCTTTTTTTTGAGTTGCTCAGTTTATTAGCCATTAAGAAAAATAGGTTTTTCATTAAGAGCATCTTAGAAACAGCAGCATGGCTTTCACCACATGGTTTAATCAGTTCTCTGAATCTCTGGGAAAAATAATCAGGTTGAACAAAAGTCCACATTGTTTTGGTAAAGCTGGCTCTAAAATGAAGGAAAAAAAAAAAAAAGGCAGCAGGATGAAGGTCCAAAATCATTTTCTTCTGGTTATTCTAGAAGGACCTACTGACCGTAGGTGCCTTCAAACTCCCCTCCTACATACTCCAAGCAGAGGATGCTCTTCCTCTCTTTTACTACTCCCCCCTCCCCCCAGTTTTTTCAGGCCAAGAAAGGAACTGATAGAATAAAAGCTCCAGATATAGCATTTCCATCTGACTATATTGCTTATTTCACTTCACAGAAATTTTCCAAGACTTAAAAAAAAAAAAAGCCCCACTTCTGTGAAGACATTTCCACTGCAAATAAGCCCTTCGCACAGAACAACTGTTCCACCTTCACCCCAGGTTTTAACATGAACCCAGGTTACTACTGACATCCCCAAATGTATCCCCTTCTTCCTCCATAAGGACTGGATGAGAAGAACCACACCTGCCTGCCATTCTCCCCCTGGACCACCTCCGCCTTCAGTTTTCCTTTCCAAGGCAGCCTAGAGAGCCTTTACAGAGATGAAGTCTCTGGGACCCACATGAAGCACGCAGATACGAGCTCTGCTGATGCAGTCTCTGGGAGGAAGAGGCAAGCTGAATCCTCCTCCTCAGACAATTTTGCACAGTGATTTGGCGTTTCTTGCATTTTCTTAATCCGTAGAGATTTGTCAAATGGGACACCTTGCATTTTTGGGATAACTTTGCTGTACTCTCTGCTAAGTACTTGATTAATGGACAGCCGCATAAGTACTGATTAGGAAAAGGTGGGAGTCTCTCCTTTTTGTGGGAAAAGCATGCATCAAGTTTTCCAGTGAGAAATGGGCAAGATTAAAGCAGAAGCCAACAGAGTAACTGCTATGAAATGGGCCCAAAGTGCTCTTTGAGTATATTTTAAAATGTCTGCAATATTCTGTACTTAAAGACTTTGACAACATAATTCTGTACAAAAGCTTATCTATCCTGCAGAAAGAACACAGAGCACTAACCTCCCAAAGGAAAGCAAATACTTATTCCTGTTGTGGTGATAAATGTTTCAGAAGACAGCAGAAAATCTCTTCTCTAGTAGCATGAAGAAACACAGGGAACAAACCTCACTGCCAGCCCTCATCCCAGCCCATTTATATACCGAAAGTTGGAAAAGAGGCAGTAAAATTCCTGACTATAATTAATTTCAACCTTTTCTAACTTCAGCATGATCCATGCTGATAAATATTTTAATTACCCATCCCATACAACACTCAGCTACTTAGCCTAACTACTTTATGGAAATGTTTTCAAATCAGGAAGGTTTAATAAGCAGCTATTATTTCACATGCTATTTCCACCACGTTACGGGATGGCATAGATAATTTCGTAATAAAACAGAAAAAAAAAAAGGGTTTTCTTGCAATTTCACATTCTACCCTGATGCAAAACACACGCTTCACTTTCTGCGTACACTAATTGATGCTACCAAGAGCCACAAAAAGCCTCTGAGTTGATACGTATTTCCTTTCGTATCTCAACAGCATAAGTACACCCTGACTCAAGCCAGCTTGGCTTTCACTTTAAAAAGAAAGAAATGAAAAACAAACAAACAAACAAACAAAAAGAGATGTGGGCTGAAATTTTCCCGTTTTAATGAAAAGACGTCATGTAAATCATCCTCCAAGACATCATGCTCCACGCTTGTCACAAAGAGTGAGCTGAAATTAATATCAGCAAGACATTGTTGCACGGTTGAGCCTATATATCCTGCAGGTCTCCCTTTGCCATCAAAACAGCAGGGGTAAAATTCTGGCTGCATGGAACTAAGCAGAAAAATGATGTCAGGATTTCACCCTGGGACAACTTAGATGGCCTTATTCCAATTATAGCTGCACATAACTACCTAGCTGTATGCCAGGTCAACAGGGTTCTGCCACTTCAGCAATCTTTTGGGGAAAGACTAGGAAAAAGAATACATTACCATCTTCATGGAAACTGTTTCAAGAAAAACAGCATATGAGGATAGAGTCCTGGAGGATAACAACAGGATAATTGTCAAAACATCTTTATCTGACATATCAGATATCCAGACTGCATAAACACAACTTAGGAAAGTCCATTGTTCTATACTTGGTTTTAAGCAGTAATAGGAACAAAACCTAAGAAACGGATTTGTCGAAAACTACCTTTGTCCTCATTTTGTGACATTTTTCCAAACAAATTTTCCGCCTAGGATATTAATTTTCTTGGTATTTTTAGTTAGGTGTTTTGAATGTGAAGCAGAGAAATAAAACTAAAGAAAGAATATTACATATATAAAACTGATCATAAAATTTTATTTGGGGCAGGAAATGGAAGTAAGGTAATACTGTGTCCCACAAATGTATATTCGGTGGGTTTTTACCAAAATAAGGATATTTAGTTTGGAGTAAGAAAGGGAGTTAAAATGTTATTTGCAGAGTGAGCAGTGCATTCCCCAACAAAGATGGAGTTTCACCTCCCACTTTAAACTTCCTTCCTTTCCTTAGTCTAATTTGTTTTGGCTTGATATTTTTCAACCTCAAAGTGAATGCTTTTTGGAAATTTGAGGGAAAATGAGTTCAGCTGTTTTTCATTTGTTGTGGCTGTGCATGAAAAATACATTCTTCTTCATTTCTGGAACTACATGTAAAAGTAACAGCAGTTACAGTCAGACGTTTCAAATTCAATGTAATTATTGATCACTTTAGGACAAAGCATACATACAGACTTCAAAAATATCCTTTCAATATTAAAAGCAATCAAACAATATAATTTTTGTTCATCTATGGTCAAATTGAATTAATTATGCTTTTTTCTTCGGTTACTCCAAAATTTTTTAGGCAGAAACAGGCTGCAAGAAAAAGCAAGTAAGGAAATCTGGTACAGAAAGCTCAAACCAAGGATAAGATATCAAAATTTTAAATAAAAAAAATGTAAGTAGTTTTAATTGGTTGATTGTTTTTTTGGGGGGTAAAAAAGTAGATGTATATAATATTAATCTACTACTGAGTACTAGCTTAAATGTGAAGTCTTAAAGGTCAAGAAATTCAAGGTAAAGGCTTAATGGTTTACCTTAACTTTGCCTGTTTCTTCAGCAGCTTTTACCTCATATGTCCTACTATTATTAATATTTTGGTGTTTGAAGGGGAGGGGGAAAGGAATCAGGGAGCAGATCCTAAGCCAGTATAAAATGTCATACGTTGGTTCAAAGAGGAAAGGTGTTCAGGATAAAAAAAAAACGTGATGCAAAAGCGTAGGTCTCTCTGAAGGTGAATGGGACAAACTCCCAGAAGTTTTATCAGGGTTTTGAATATGTTGTCCAATGTCCTAAACAACTCAGATTTCCAGTGTCTATAACGGGTCTTCCAAACCTCTTGTAGATTTACAGCAGACAACTGTTGTGTCTTTGTCATGTCAGCCATTTATGTCTTGACATTCTACTAAAGAAGAATATTGACCCTGCCTTTAACATGCTACTGTAACTGCGTAAAAGATTAGGATGTAATGCACTGTTGCATTTATTCCTACATACGTTCATCACATCCTTATCAGAAGAAAGATAATTTCAGCACAATTTTGGCACTAATTTCAGCACAATTCTGTACTGTTCCCACGTGCCCTTGCTATGTTAATCCTGTAACTATTTGCTATTGAACAGACTGCTTACGGTAAAAAGAATTGCCTCCAGTCCTATTTGGTAGGCTGCATCCCCCAGAGTAAAAGAATATATATTCAAAATCAGAATGAATTACAAGGTTCGTCTGATTTCTTCCCACCTATGCTGTGTCTCACATCCACATGAACTTTTGGCTATCACAAAATATCCTGACTGCAGGCTATTAGACCGGCCAGTGCAGAGGACAGCATGCTGCGTTTACCTTTGCCTTCATCTGAGCTTTTAAAATGTAGATTGGTAAAATCTAAATGCCTCCTGCACTATCTGAATTTGACCTGAGGTCTGAACAGTCCACCAGTTACATGAACTGGAGTCCACTACAGAAATTCAGACTAATTCAGTGCAGTCAGACTCCTTTTTGTGATTCCTGGAACATTTTCCTTTGTTTTTGTTGGCTTCCTTTAACTTGGACTGTGGTTTGGTAGGCACTGCACAAAAACATGCGGAGTTCCTGCCCCTAGCAGTTTAACATTTAAACCAATAAATCAGGCATAGGTTTGGAGAGGAAAAAAGAACCACAAAATTTATCGAATGCCAAAGTTCATGATTTTACTAAATGTCAGACCTGGAAATGAAACTAAAGGTTTCACATTCCTAGATGAGAGCCCTAACCTTTTGATATCTCTACCTAAAAGCTCCTGATCCTCTGATACATGCTACCAATTAAAAGAGACCACAACTGATTCCTTCTCCTTTTCATCTACAGATGAAAGCACATTAGTTAACAACCTCCATGTGCTGCCATTACCCTGGTACGCGAAGATGCTTTGTTTCTACAATTATAACCCGAAAGATAAACTACGAGAAAGTCTGATTAATTCTGACATTCTTATTGTAGTAACATAAAAACCATCAAAAATGTCATGCCACTGCAGGGATGTCTGTGTCATATTGACACAAAAATGTGCCTTTATCCACAGTATAAATTTGGTTAGAAATGTTTGTGCAGCACACAAAGGAAAAAAGGAATAAATATCTGGCACAGAGATGAAGAATACAGGATTCTGCTTGTTCCCTTTGAATTTATAATCACAAAGTGATATATTTCATCAAACTTCCTCTTTGTTGCTTTCTCAGCTGGCTGAAAATGGATTATAAGGTGAGGATACATAACTTCTCTACGGTCCATTATTTCTTATCACCATCCAGATGGAGCGTGGCTATTAGAGCACCACTAAAAACTCTAATGAACTGAAGTGTTTTAGATTACTAATTCTTCAACAGTATGTTTGTATATCAATAACAGACTGTAAAAACAACAACAACAATCTGACTAATTAGTCTAGATCAAATCTGCTTCCTGTCCCTCCTATTCTGGGTGTCCATGTGGGTGTTCACTACTGACGCAGCTTCCATTAAACATCTTCCAGAGCCTCTAACCACTCCTTACAATATTTACAAACATGTAGAAGTCTGTTGCTTATAAGAGGTGTTTAAACAACAACACATCCATGTTTAAACCCTGAGAATAATTCCCTAGCTATTTTGTCTGTAATGCAGGTGAGTTTAAATCTCTCTCTCCCCTAAGCTGGCTAGAGAGTATTTTACTTGGGAAGACCCCAGTATTCATCATTAAGGCCTCAGCAAAGCACTTTAGGACCCTATTCATTACCACTTTATAATATTACTCTTTGGTTTTTCCTTCAACAGCTCACACAGAAACTTAATTTAAGCGCGTGCTTTCCTGGACTGGTCCCTTAGCAGTTGGCAGAATATGTAATCCACCTGCAGCGCCAGGCCCTACTCTGAAGCTTGGAACAATCTGGTGTTTTGTTTTGTTTTGTTTTTGTCCTCCCTCAAAAATGGCCAAAGCAGGCTGTGGGATCTATGAAGTCACTAGCTTCCTAAAACTGTAATCCTGCTCCAAAGCCTGTTAACCTAGCACAGATTATGTGCATCTGCTACAATCCCTGAAAAATATTAAGGAAGTCCTGCCAACAAAAATTTATTATTTTGAAATGAAGACTAATGCTTCAGATAAAGCTCCCTAACTCAGCCATACAAAATCCTATTTAACAGCAAATGCCACCCCCCAGCTTCCCAGAAGAGTCAGCAGAGCAGCCTCGACATCAGCGCAACCATGGGCATCTGCCTGCTCCTACCCAAGGGAGGGAAAGGGCACGTGAAGCTCAGCGGCACCGACACCAGCTCCCACCAGGTCCCACAGGACACCAGCAGGGTCATCTGTGTTTCACTTCTCAGCAGGACCAGCTTTCAGCCCCTGCCAGAACTGAAACCTCAGCACACTGTCACTCACACTCAAGTGCATGCACAGAGTCTTGCGCATCACTAAGCAGACCTCTCTGCTAAAATTACTTGGTGCATGGGGAAAAGAGAGGTTGGCCAAGGTTTGCCACAGTCCTCCAAGGGCCGTGACCATACCACGAGTGCTGCAGGCATCTCATATGCTTGTTTTCCTTCCCTCTCCTCCTTCACCTCACTCATCTTCAGACAACGAGGCTCGATTACAAGCTTTCTTGGATGACCAATCTTCACCCACATTTCATCATTTCAGACTTACATCCTCCAGCCCTTTCAATATTTTCTGACGTGGCACTGATGCCAACAGCTTTTTCTGTACTTCTTACCTTACTGACTTGCTTTGTTGTTTTTTTTTTCTTCCCTTCCAAGTGTTAATGCAGAAAGATTGTGTTTGATTAACTAGAAAGTTAAATTTCCTTTAGGTAAGGTAGGCTATCCATTTTGGCAGGAAATGTCTGCATTAATGAATCACAGTAGTTAAGCTTCTTCATGACTTAATTTCCTATTCAGAAATAATGGAGTGGAAGCATTCATCTGATTTTGTGCTTTAAAATGTTTCTGGTCAAGGAAGAAGAAGGGCAAACAAAGCTAGTCCTTTCACCGTAAAAACAAATGACAGCGTTCCCAGGTCTTTTCCAAACAGGTGATCATTCTAACATGTCATGTAAAAAATTTCTATGCATGGGACCTCGTTGAAATGGTGGACGGTTTACAATGTGCCTACATGAATTTTAGGCTCAAGTTCTAGTGACCTTCAAATAGGACTTAGGCTCTTAATTCCCTCTCGACTATAATTGGAAGTTCAACCCATAAACCTTAAATGCCGGAAATGTTCCTTTCATTATGGCTTGCAGCCAGAAAAACACTTAAAGGTAAGCTTGCATTAAGCAACAATGAGGTCAGTGGGACTATTTGTGTGCTTAAAATACACCACGTGTTTAAGATCCCAGTTCAGGAAAGCACTGAAGGACGTGACTGAATGCTTTTACAAAACAGGTGAGGATTCATCACACCTTGCTTTGCCCCTCTTGGCTTTAACCTAGTCCCATTCAATCAGGTATAAGGCAAGAAAGATGAGACTTAAAGGATGCAATAACCCATCTTTAAGTCAAATAATGTTCGCACACATGAAAGCTAATGATGCTTTCAGGCTGTTCAACTTTGCCAATACAGTATGAGAACTAGAATTTTGCCCCAGCCACTACTGTTACCGTTGGCATATGCACACACAAATGTGCTCTGAAGGGTCAGATATGACTGCTCCTTTCAGTGTTCAAACTTCAGGAAAGTTCTGACATTAGGGCATTCTGCCTCAAAACTGACCTTCTTCCACTGAGGAAAAACTGACACAACTCAACAAGATGCCACTTCTATAGAGCTGGGCTTTTTCCTGCAGAGGAATTCAGCCTCCAAGCTATCTCTGTCACAGAACCATGTAGAAATCAATGGCATATATTTATAACTTCCTTTCCATCAATTTCATTCTATTTCAATTCTGATTAAGCTTCATAATAGAGCTTTGAAATGTTTTAATTTTCACAACATAATTTAAAAGAAATTAAATATTCTGCTCTATTAGAAAATATTGTTAAGCAACAAAAGCGAAGACAAAATAAGATAAAAGATAATTAATCTTCCACTTTAACTCTAAAAAAATATTTTTGTCTATCTGCTATTCTTCCTTTTACTTGCTCACTTAGTTTACCCTGGAAGAGACAAATTGTTAAAAATGAGAAAATTGCCCCCAAATCTCTCTTTTCTCTTTTTTTCCCCCTCAATCTTTAAGGAAGAATCTACTTCTGTTTTTCTACTATTTTTCCAGTGGGTATTACGAAAATGTGTGGAAATTTAAAAAAAAAAATTAAAGGAATAAAGACAAGAAAAAGGAGGGGAAAAATAAAATTACCAAGTTACAATTAATATTTTCTCTTTCTTCAGTGTAAGGCTTTATTTTCTTAATGAAAACATCCTGATGAAAACATTCACGCAAGAATATTTAGCTGAGAACTATACTTAAGTAACAAAAACTTTTAAAGCAAAAAAAAAAGTCAAACTCCTCTACTGAAATTAATTTTCCTCTGTTTCCTGCAGATGGACTTGATTCAGACCTACAGTTACAACAGATTCTTCTTCCAAAAATAATTGAATCAAGACTTCTCAGCTCTAAATGATGCCTTACAAAATTGTTAGAGAATATGAACACTACTGCACAGCCCTTGTACTCAAGAAAAAATTCCACTAAAACTTTGCTTCAGTGTTCGACATCCTCATTCACCTTCCAATGTCTTGCCCAATCTGGATGACAATGGCATTCATTCAGGCCAGGATGACTGTACAGCAGCGCGTGCATGCACTCTTTACAGTTCCAATATGTAAGTGATATAGTATGAATATGAAGCGCAGACTCACATCCACTACATCACAGACCATGAAACATTAATAAATGTTAAAAGATGGTCAGCCATCTACAGACTTTCTCTAGATGCTTTCTCTGAGTTTTGCTTGCTTTGCCTTGCTTAACAGGTAGCAGAGATTTTCAGCTGTACATTATTCTCACTGCAACATCACACAGACATTGGGCTGGGAGGACCTCAATGGATTGCCTGGTTCAACTGCCATACTGAGGCACGAGCAAGTATACCTGGAGCAAGCCTGACAGATACTCGTCAATGAAGTGGAGTCTACCAAATCTGGTGGTGGCTTTGCCCAAGGTCTGAAAACTCCCACAACAGAAAATTTTTGCCCCATTTCCAAAAATCGGTCTTTCTTTCCCTCCTAACTGACCTGATTGCCCTTCAGAAAACACAGAGGACCAACCATTTTTCCCTTTCAAGAGCACTGTTTCCATGACAGAAGTCAAGTCTTCATGTTCCCCTTCAGCTTCCATCAGCTTAAACCAAGCAAATCAGTTCCCTCAACTGTTCCCCTGAGATCCTGTCCTGTAACAGATTTTTATTGATCTCCTCCAGATGGCCTACAGCTTTCTCAAAGCCCTGTATCAAAAAAGGTGTCTCACCAGCCCCAATCCCAGGAGAATAAATGCCTTCTTCAGCTTGCCTATTACATTGTTCCTGATGCTTCCCAGAGTGAGGTTTACTGCTTGTGGCCCAGTGCTGCATTATGTTCAGTCTGCAGTTGCCCATCACTCTCCCCCTCCCTTATCCTCCAAGACCCTCTCCAGCCTCACAGCAGCAGAGCCAGTTATTCCCTGCACTGCACTTACGCATTTGATTTGCCCTCCTTACACACAGTGTATTGCACTTGCCTTTACTGACATTCACCTTGCTCATTCCAGGCCACCCTTCCAATTTATCGGGATCATTATGGATTCTGATGCTGCAGTGTAAATCACTTGCAACCCGTCCCATAACTTTCCTGATGTACTCTCTCTGTTCTGCCAATCAACTCTACCAATAAAAGTGTTGAATAAACACACATGGGACAAAGACGTTCCCTGCAATTTCTCCCAAGTTTGACAGTGAAGCCCTTGATTACTTTTTGAGAGAGATTTTTCAATCAGTTGTCGTTGACTTTGCTATGATTGTGTCGAGATCATCCTTCACTCATTTGCTATAAGACTGCCATGCAAAAAAGTGTCAGAAGCCTCTTAAAATGTTCAGATACATTATTATCTACTAGATCCCCCTTATTCAATAGGCAGTTATCTTGTCAAAGAAAGAAATCAGATTAACTTGCCATGAACTCTTCTTGACAAATCAATGCTGGCTGCTGGCCAGCAGAAGAAAACTATTTTAAATCATTCACGACCAAAATATTCCTATTGAAGCACAGAAGGATTTTTTGACTCAGCACACGGGGGTACACACAGCAGGTACCCAGGGGAGAGGGGCCATTTTGGATGCTATTCTGTCCTTCCTCCAAATCACAGTGAAAGGGGAAACGTCTTTAAGGAGGAACCTGCAGTCATACTCCCACAAAGGTTACGCTTCATCCAGTGGAAAATTTTTCCAATTCTAACAACGTTCTTGCTGAAAAAGCTGCAGGAAAGATGAATGAAAAAGAGACATGCAGGTTCAGCCTCCTGTGCTCTCGGTATTTTCAAGAGAAACATGACATTGTACTACTTCAGACTACAGAAATGAAGCAATGAGAAACTAACAACTAGTAGCTGTCATCTTTCATACAACTACCTGACATCTCTTAGTACCACCAAACACGTTACATTACCACAAGCTGTACTGCAATAATGAAACCTCCCAGAGATCTGGCTTTTTATTTCTCTTGGGGAAAATAAATAAATAAATAAAAGAACAAACAGCTCTTTCAGCCTTTCTGGACATGCAATTATGTCACTTTCTTTCAGTTCTGAAATTCAACCCAAGAAACTTTGGGCCAGGAAATCTCTTGACTGAGATGAAAAAATAATTGTATTTTAAGGCCTGATTCACTGGTGTGATTCAATTTTTCCATAGTAGGACAGTTCCTAAAACACCTTGTCTCCTCAGTCCACTGCCCTTCCTAGCAACTTTCTGTACCCTCTGGTTGATAAACCATAGCTCGACTGCAACTCAAGCTAGGCCAGTATTAAGGAGATTTAACTGCAAACACCTGCTTTACCCACTGAAAAGCAGTGCCCACCAAGAAGCAGAGCTCCACTGAAACCAGGCAGGATCTGCTTGGATCGCTGGCCTGAGCCCTTGCAGCGAAGTATTTATGCATATTGCAGAGAACATTTATACAGCTCTCCCTTTTGAACATGAACCACACACCAGTATTGCCTCCATGAGTATACAAAATCAAGCCCTGCAGACTTCCAAGGATCTCCCTGTAGACACAAGTCTAGATCACTCATTTGTCTTTTTGAAGCTTAAAACACAATCTCTCCAGCCTCTTCCATCCAAGTGGTATAATACCTTGGGGGTTATCTTTTATCTAGGATTTTGTTTACCCCTCTAGCATGACATACTATAAAGCCGTGCTGTCTTATGATCCACATGGTTGTATTTGCTGATCTAGTTGGATTAATTAAAAGTTTTTTGCTTCCTGAGAAATACAGCTGTTATGAGTAACCTGGCACAATTTGATAAGGCCCCTGGGACAATCTCAGTTGGTTGCTTGCACTGTGCAAGAGCAAAAGCACTGTGGAAAGGTTGATTTTCCACATTTAAGTATTTAATTTATGTAATAGCAATTTTCAATTGTTTTAAATAACATAGTTCAATAGCACTAAATAACATTTATTCAGTCTTACCTCTCCCACTCACTGCCCTGTCTCTCTTGATACCATAAATTCATTTAAACATATTAAGCCAATGATAATAAAAGTAAAGCTTATATAAACACACGGTAGATATAACCTTGCAAAAATTCCCATAAAGCTTCCCAAGGAGGCTGTTTTACAGTTTTAAAGCTGTTTATATAAGACACATTTTTACCATAAGCTAGGCGACTGAGTATCTTAAAATCTACTGCCACGTCAGAGTTAAAGCAAAACAAGGCACATATGCCCCCCATGGTGCTTCTGCCAATTAACCTCATTGCATCTACCAAACTCTTAGATTGAAGTTTCTTGAAAAAGTGTATGATGCTGGATCTTTTACTAGGGTTTTTTTTTTTTTTTTTCCTGTAGGCTACTAATATGTTTATACTACAAGCCTTTGCCATGCATCTGCTTAGAGAATATGAAGATTGCCAAGTTTGGATGCTGCACCAAGACCACGACCCTGCCTGGAAACCCTTTGCCTGCTCCTGCTGTGAGAAACCACTGAGATTGCTAGTAATTAAAAGAGATCATACAAAAATCTTGATATCGTTGCTTTGTAGAGCTAAAAGTGCTTGGACTGTGGTCCAGCAGTCCAAAAGCGCCAAAAACCTTTTTCACTGGCACTCAAAAGGGGAGATTTCCATTGAAAGGCAACTTAACTTTGTGTCACTTCCTTCTCTGTGCACTGATGATGTGGATGAACACTTTGACTCCCTTCTGATCTGAATGTTAAAGAATTTATCACCTTTCTCATTGCCTCATCTGAAACACCAGACAAGTGAATTTATCCCAACGTCCACATAGCATCACTGACTTAGTTGTGCAGAAAGTTTTACCTCCAGTCTTGTAGGTGACTTGCAGCCTTTTGAAAACCTTTCTTCAAGCTCTGAAATATCAAGATGTGCTCACTTCAAAGGCAAGGGGTAGTGGGGACGCACAGCTTTACTGCTGGCATTTCATCCAGTAGGACAGTGGTGACAAGGCCAAATGCCAACCTGCCCAGAGTAAGACAGCTAAAAATACACCCAAATCAGCCTTTCTTAGAAAATCTTTGGCACTCAGTCTCAATGAGGAGTTGGGAGGGGACTCATTCACTGCCAAGGAACTTGATATGTTGTATTTTACAGAGTTCCTAGTACCACAGTATCAGATGCAAACACACCACAGTATCATCTGCTTAAAACCACCCGGGTCAAGCACTTCTTTACTGCAAGGCAATCCCCACATCAACACCTCCTCCTCCATTAGCCCTACATCTCTTAGGAGGCCAATTAGAAACTGATGATTTCCTTCAGACAACCTCCGCCTCCTCTAAATAAAATGCTCTGTCTTTGAGCCTTAGTCGTTAATGCACAGCTGAGTTTGCAGCTTCCTGGGTGGTGCATGCTTGCACAGAGGAACAGGAGGGAAACAGTCGCAAACAGAAGTGCTCCTCATTTGGAAGCATCCTCGTGCCCTCCTCTGAGCGAACCTTGATATGGACCCATTTTTCCAAACCATGTAGTAGGTTCAGGTTGTACAATATGAAAGACCATGGAGATGTGAGAAGCTGCTTCATTCCTCCCTCTACTGGGCCCAATTCCGTAGAACACTGAAAACTTTGCTAAGTCAAACCTGGCAATAACCTGCAAGCGATCCCTCCCAGGGGTGCAGGCTGTGGGCCAGCCTCCTCACACTGACTGCTGTGGTAGCATCCTGCACCCACCTCTAAAGAAGCAATTAATGCTCACTAGCAGGGCCATATTGTTGTTCAAAGAAACATGTTTCCCCTCACTGGCCCACATTTTAAGAAACTGTAAGGAGCAGCTCAAAAAAAAAATTGGCGCAGATCCTCTACTTCCAAAGAGGTCAAATCCTCCTGCAGCTCATGGGTGGGTGGTGCAGAGCTGCATCCCTCCCATGTCCCACATCCCTGCAGGAGAAAAAAATGCCCTTGCACAGGACTGACTCCCGTAGGTCGCCCTTATATCGTGGCTGGATTTCAGTCACAGTTAAACACCCAAGCCAATGAATTCCTACAGATATAAAGCCCTCTCACATTACTACCTGCTGCTGTGCAAAATATAGAATCATAGAATC
>VXAL01017098.1:0-46566 GCA_013399475.1 Chauna torquata
TGTATTCCTATCTTATAGGTGTTTAACACAGGCAAAATTGTTCTCTGTGTGCTTATAATGTACACATACCCTAATTCAAAGACCCTCAAGCGGTCAAAAGTGGCTGTTTTTCAATAAATTAAAGACTGTATGGTGAATCTCAGAAAGGCCTCATTTCATCGTTTGGTTTGTTTCTGATGAATTATTACTCTATAGGAAACAAAATCCTGTCAATGATTGATGGACTTTTCCTTCTGAATATAATCATTTCAGAAGAGAAAAGGGGCTCTGTCACTGGAAAATTTAGAGACATCTGGAAACTACATGGCTGTTTCCTAATGTTTCCTAATGTTAAATATAAATATTAGTGTAAGTATGATGTCTCCTAATATTAATATTAGTACAAGCATTCCCTCTATTAATGTGGTCTCATCTCAGCTGAGGCAATGAATAAACATGGAACATAGTTGTGCTCTTCAACATATTTGTCCTGTTGTCAGTAAATGTGATGTATAACTAAAGAGTTAAAATATTACCATTGTAAATCTGTCTGATAGCAATAACATTAAGGCAGTACATAACGATGATCTTTAATCAGATCCAGATGCCATGAAGCTTGAATCACACATTTTAAGGTGGATCAAGGTAAAAAAATTGTTTAGGGGGGACGACAAAAACAAATATAATAATAAAAAATATTCATCTGCCTTGAAAAATAGTTTTAAGACATGATATTGGTCTAACCAGGGTGAAAATGATTAACTGCGTAAGACAAAAGCATCCAAGCTTTGTTCTTAGTGGCCTAGATAGCATCTCATGCATTTCTGCAATGACCATGCATCCCTGTCTACACCCACCTTGTGACAAGATATCCCTGTGCATGTGCATCATGCATGAGCTCTGCACATTTAAGAAAACTGATGTGTCCACAAACAATTGTATTTTCTGCATAACCATTGCTCAGTGTATATCTCTCTTTACTAGAACTTTTTCCACTAGGCCCCTTATGGGAAAAAAAAAAAAAAAAAAAAACTATTTTCATACTGGATTTATAGTGGATTTATTCTTTTATTTATTTATTGGTTGAACATTTTTGGTTTTAAAGATTGAGTTTTTGTTCATGCCTGTAAGTGCAACTTTAAGTAGCTGCTGACAAGCACTCTTTAGCATATTTTCTATCCCATTCTCAGATTTGAGTTGCAGACATTCTATGTCAGAATGAAACTGCTTCCATCTTCATTCCTGTCTATCTGCAAACTGAGATCACCAAAAATATGTTAGCTCAAAGGGAAAGACTACTACTGATACCTGAACTTTAAACAAAGGCAAGTCATATACTTTGTAACAAAGTTTATCATAAATAACTTAGGTTATTTGAACAGGTATTAAAAAAAAAAAAAAATCTGCTCTTCACCACAAATGGACAAAATCATGTCATTTTGTTATCCCAATGGAGGCACATTTCTGATGTCTAGGTAACTGCACTGGTACCTACACTGTAATGCATTTTGTGTCAGGACATGAATATCTGACAGGATTTTGTCAAAAACAAACACTGAAAGCTCTGACTCAGTCAGCTGGGTTTCTGTCTGAATACTTCACCCTGCTCTGTTCCTTTTAGGAAAATGTCATAGACTCAATTGCTATGTAAATTTAACCACATGTATGCATGGAATGCAGCCCACCACATCTTTTCCCTGTAACTCGTTTGTCCCCCAGCTATACCTGAACTTCTTCTATTTAGAGCACAGGATAGAAATGCTTATGTATTAGTCAATAGTCACATTTGCAATACTCACAGAAAGGCAAGGGATACAAGGAATACTTTTTTTTTTTTTTTTATAATGATAAAAGCAAATGATTGTCTTCTGCTCATGTTTTTTACACCTCTTAATTGTTCATTTACACAGTCTTTTTTTCTGTATGTAGTTAAATAATCTTTTGAACAGTTTGTGAAGAAAAAAGTTTGGTTTCAAGTGAGTTTGGGAAAAAAATTCAAAAATATCAGAGGACAGCATGCTCTAAATGACACTGAAATTTGATGGGAATTGTACTCTTGCATTCCATTAAGATTAAAAACAAACACAAAAAACAAACCTTAATTCTAGAAAGGAATTAAGCTTGTGTGAATCCAATTTTTAACAAGCTGTAATTTTTTTTATTAGATTTTGAGGTGGGATTGAAAGAAGTATTAAAGCATTATCTTAGAAATCCTAGTTGTAGGAAGTTTAAATTGTGAATTCACAGGTGAAAAACAGTCAGAGCTATTTATCTTGTTTCTAGGAGATCCATAAGCTTAATTTCTTTTCTCTGTCACTAAAGGATAGGCCTCTGCACTGGTCTGTTTCTGTCCCTACTTCCATCACAGATACTGAATACCCCAGCTTCTGCTCCTTATGGTTTTGTGGGCAGGTGGATCTACTAGGCAGTGAAGCAAGAGGCAAGATAGGCTACAGCAGCATTGTTAAATACACCACAAAGTCTACCCCTGCCTTTAGGCCCTTGGATGCAGATTGTTCTATTACAGTAATGTACTAGTAATGTACTACACATTACTGATGATGAACCTGAAACAGATTAGCTACCTCCATATCAAACAGCATTTGTATCCAGATCAGGGCTTCTGTGGCTCTGTCCAATAATTGTTATCCTCCTCTGTCCCCATATGTGATATAATCTAAGGGCTTAATCATAGCCTACTAGACTAATGCTTTTATAGAGTGAAAGCAAAATAATACTTTTCTTGCTCTGGGTGCTATGATAGCAGGTGGGGTGTCTGACGGACAAATCCTATTGGGTTTGTGTTTAAGTACTGTAGAGAAGGTGGACCCAACCCTGGTTCAGTCTCATATGTATTGTCTTTCTGAGAGTGATCCCTGCATCCTTAAACTTCACAGAAGGTTCATTTTGGAAGAAGCTAAATGATGCAATCAAAAAGAGAGCCAAGGATAGAAGGAACATTTGCGCAATATAGGCAGTCAGGGAATCCAGGAGCATAAAGGAGATTAAATTTTTGTCAGGAGAAGTGTGCTGTGTAAACACCCATAGCTCATGGAACTCTAGCTTTATAATCATTGCCATTTCTATATCCCAGGTGTTCTGGTTCAATAACATTTTAGAAAGACTAACGAGCTGTCTATGTTGCTGCTTAAGATTTTACTCCATGCATGAGATGCATCATGACAGAAAGCCCTAAGGTAGTCTTTGAAATGTTACATACGTGAGTTGTGATGAAGACAGATAAGAAGTGGGGTTTTCACATGGTGTTAACATCTAAGAAATAACAATTAAGGCCAAAATATACATATGACAGACATCTGGGTGAGTATCTGATTTTGGATACAATGAAAAAGTGCTAATACTATAATAATTTGGTTGAAGTGATGAGCCTGGAAAAACATGCATTCAACTTCCTTTTGAATGGATGAAGATGGAACAAGATCAGATTTGTTAGGGTCAGAAAATAAAAGATTGTAAGAAGTGAAATACAGAAAAATGGACCAAAATATTAGAAATGTGGATAAAGAATGTCATCTTGTGGATGTTATATAGACCCTAGGTACTTCAGAATGATATTGATATACACATCATTGCATATTATTTAGATGTACTGCTTCTGGCGTCCCAAGGGAAATAATTTATCTTAGCACAAAATTCACATGAATTTGCAAACATTCTGAAAACTTCAAAATTCAGATTTCTGCCAAAACAAAAACTGAAGCCAAATCCTCCAACTGGTATGAGAAGTTTCCTAAGTAAGAAAAGGGACAGATAATTTTAAATATTAATTTTATTTTTTTCTCTCTTTGGGGTGGGCTACAGTGTCACATTAACCCATTCATAGCAAAAAAGACCCATTCAAGAACATTAGATATTTAACCTATTTCTATATTTCATAGCAGAATCAAAAATATACCCATGAAATTGTGTTTATCCAGATCTAGAGGAATTGTTGTCATCTTGAATGAGGTGGAAATATTGACTATCTTTTAGGATCAGCCTGTCCTAGCTTAAAATTCAAATCCGCAATCAGGTACAGATGGCAGAACGTGGGGATATCAAAACAACTGACTTATGTAAAGAATTATAAAGATTATTTTTTTTCTCCTCAGAGATATATCTAGTTTCTTGTGGGTTGGTGGGTTTTGTCTGCTTGTTTGTTTGTTTGTTTAAGTGTAAAATAATGTGAATTATTAATATCCTCTGTCTGTGAATTGCGGAGTAAGAGTATAGCTTATGAACGAAAAGGCTTTGTGCCATTACGAAGATGCAGAATGATTAAAACATGATGTAAAGAAGCTCAAATGACATCTGAAAAGTGGTATCATAAAGTTATATCATCTGTCTCTTTATTCTGAATTTTCACACATGTTTTGTTTATGATTATTCAAATAGCACGGGCTTGTCACACGGTACCACATTCTAAGGCAATCAACTTTCTTTTTCCTAAGGAAAGTGTTCATGAGCTAACTGACCACTGTGTTTTGCGTATTACTGTAACTTTAAAAAGCTCATGCAAATTTTTGCATGCCTATTAATAACTTAATAATGGCACCCATGTATAATTTTACTAAATGTAGCAAGATGTGGAATTAGGTTTTCAATAACTGAAAATGGAGACCTGATTCTACTGCTGGTTGTAATTACTATTGCATTAGTAGGGCAATTAAAACCATTTACATTGCCCACATCCAAATGAGATACTCAATATCCAGAGTTGAATAAATAATTCAAAAACAAAAAATTAATCAAATACATAAATAGTATTTGTTTAATTAAATAAAAAAAAAGAGTTGTGGTTTCAGAAACAATAAGCTATAACTGAATATATCTACATATTACAAAATTAGCAATTGCTGTGTTGAGAGTGTTCAGAAGACTGATAAATCATACCAGTCTTAAACTTCTAAACCAAACTTCTCTAGCTGGATGCTCATTACTAGCACACTTCATACTAATGGTTAGTTCTAACAAATTATTATGACCATATATGTCTTACAACTGTGAAACTGTCTGTGAGTACAATACTGGTAGCTGCAATGCTTGGAGATCCATAGTCACCAAGATCAAGGTGATTAGGCTTGAGAGCTCTTTGCTGAGAGAGGGTGGACCTGATGCTGGCTATTGCTTTTCTCCTCCGTCTTTCCCCCATCATCCTTGTTGTCTTCGCTGCTTCTCTTCTTGGTTTTGCTGGTCATCCTTCCTGTGTGTTCAGAAGGATGTTTTGCCTATTTGCAGTTTCTTGTGCTTTTCTTGTTCTTTGTTCTTTATCTGGCAAAGTCTGCTGGACAGGATGCTGTTCACAGGCTCTCTCAGGCCTCCTAAATGCAACTATTTATGTTTTTGTTTTCTTTTTGGTGGTCTCATGGCTTACATACTTATACAGACATACTGTAGCTGACTATGCCCACAGAGCATTACAAACTACTTATATACTTTCTTTAGTTACTCTATTTTAATAAACTTTTAACTTTCATTAGAAGCAAGGTAATATTGATTATCATGATTATCACACTTAAAATTTATACATGTCGCAAGGTTTTCCTTTGTTTGCAGGTATCAAAATACAGGTGAAAAGTAAGGCAATATTTTGCTTAGCATGGTGAGTGTTTCACAGGATTAGCAAGCTTGTTATATTTCTACTAGAACTGACAGAGAGGTTGGTTTTTCATAGTGCACATCCCTCCTTCTCATGATTACAGCACACCACCACAGTCTATATTGGTCCTGTGTGCAGTTTAACAAAGACAGAGACAAGCTGTGATGCTACTCTGGGAGAGAAGGGATTGTCCATTCTTCCTGGATAATTAGTTATTTCACCCAATGATTATCTAATATAAAATACAACCCAGGGAATCTTTAAGCTTGTGCTACAATCTTTCTGTAAGCTTATATTAGTTAAGAGTCATCTAATATTTTCCTAGTCACAAGGCAGATATTGTACTTAAGAAAATGTTTTTCCCTTGAATGGCCTTTAGGAAGATTTGTTTGTGTATAAATGCACACAAATATATTATTTTTACTCTAGAGCACAACTCAGTGTGCTCCAGAAGACCAGAGAAGGACTGAACAGGAGTCCTCACTAGCTGCAGCTTTTCTGTAACAGAAAGAACTAAAATCTTATCTAACATATACAAAGTCTTCAGACTATAGCCTAATTTGACCTTTGATAAAAGGAAGGAATCTTTTTTTTTTTTTTTCTTTAAGGTTCAAAGTGTGTACCTGATAGCCTGTTTACTTTTGTATCTCCATATCTCATAGCAGACTTCCTTTGGGAATAGTTTTGTAGAAATGTCTCTTTTTATTTCAGTGACACAGCAGCTAAGATTTTACAGAGGTCTGCCTTTACTCAAGTTTTGGTATTTATACCTCAGTAAAAATATTGTCAGCTGATTACGTCAGCAGAAAACTGGTAGTGTATGTTTTTCAGTTCCCAACTCCTGCTTCAGTTAAATTACTATCTGAAGGTAATTATAGTACTGACTTACTAGTCCCTGCTAAAGCGAATGGTCATGATTCTAACAGTACAGAGTAAGTCCCTAATTTGCCAAAGTTGAGCCTTTGCCTCAGAAAGATAAGTCTAAATATTTCATGAAGTCACCAGAGATTAGTAGTGGTGTTGTTTCCTCCTCCTTTCTGCTTTTTTTTTTTTTTTTTTTTTCCTTTTAGGTTTCTTAACACTATCCCACTTGTCATTGATGTCTGTAAGTCTGTTATAAAAGATACTAAGATGCTTTAGGACACAGCAAGATCAGAGGTTTCAAAAACACATTTTCTTCCAGACATTTATTACATATTTTGTTACATATTTATAAAGATGTAACACATTTCTCACATAATATCCAACAATGTTGGAGTGGTCTGTACATTTCTTTGCATGTTAGCAAGCAGACACATGACTAGCTTGCATACATGGAAAGCCACAAACAGTTCTGAAAGCCTGTTTCTTACATCACTTGAGGAATATAATACAGGAGGGCAGACTGACAAATTGAAACCACACCATGTGTTTAAAAAGATAGGGAAAACAAAGAAACTGTATGTACATTCCCCTTATTGTGTCACATCTCTTTTGCTTTGTTGTGAATAGTTTCACATGACAGTGAAAGGAACAATGAGCATAAAAAGCTTTCAAGTTATTATTAAGAAAACAAAGCAAGAATCACTGGCACAAATACACATTGTGATGATTACTCATTGCATTTTACAAACACCAGCTGAGTACATAAAATCAGCAAACTGTAACCAGTTTTTCAAGTTTTTGTTTTTATAAAGTTCTGAAGATAAAAAGACTTTGGGAACATGTAATTCCTTTAACAAATAAGTATTGTATCATTTAATATATGAAAGAGAGGAAAAGAAAAGGTTAATTTTGTCTTCATATATTTATCATGGCCAAAATGACTTCATGTTTTAGGTGCTTGATTTGAATCATTTTTGTTGTTTTGTTGTTTTAATTTTTTTAAAAAAAAAAAATATTAAAGTTTCTTAAACTGAGAAAACTGCAGTAGCATGTACATCTTCATAGAATCATAGAATGGCTTGGGTTGGACGGGACCTTAAAGATCATCTAGTTCCAACCCCCCTGCCATGGACAGGGATGCCACCCACTAGATCAAGTTTCCCAGAGCCTCATCCAACCTGGCCTTGAACACCTCCAGGGATGGGGCATCCCCAGCTTCTCTGGGCAACCTGTTCCAGTGCCTCACCACCCTCTGAGCGAAGAACTTCCTCCTAACATCTAATCTAAATCTCCCCTCTTTTAGTTAAAAACCTAAAAAAAAAACAACAACAACATCAACAACAACAAAACAACCCTAGTTTAAAGCTTTCTCAGCCTTTCTTCATAGGAGAGGTACTCCAACCCTCTGATCGTCTTTGTGGCCCTCTTCTGGACCCTCTCTAACAGGTTCACATCCTTCTTGTACTGGGAGCCCTAGACCTGGATGCAGGACTCCTAGTGGGGCCTCACGAGGGCAGAGCACAGGGGCACAATCACCTCCCTTGACCTGCTGACCACACCTCTTTTGATGCAGCTCAGGATACAGTTGGCCTTCCAGGCTGTGAGCACACGCACTGCTGGCTCATGTCGAGCTTCTCGTCCACCAGAGCCCCCAGGTTCTTCTCCGCAGGGCTGCTCTCCAGCAGTTCTTCTCCCAGTCTGTACTCATGTCTGGGATTGCCCTGACCAAGGTGCAGCACCTTGCACTTGGACTTGTTGAACCTCATGAGGTTCACGTGGGCCCACTTCTCAAGCCTGTCCAGGTCCCTTTTGAATGGCATCCCTCCCTTCTCTTGTATCAACTGCACCACCCAGCTTGGTGTCATCTGAAAACTTGCTGAGGGTGCACTCGGTCCCACTATTTCAGCACTCGTCACTGGCCTCCACCTCGACAAAGAGCCATTGACCAAAACTCTGTGGGTGTGTCCACCTAGCCAATTCCTTTTCAACCAAATAGTCCATCCTTCAACTTAATCTCTCTCCAATTTAGAGATGAGGATGTTATGTGGGACTGTGTCAAAGGCCTTACAGAAGTCCAGGTAGATGATATTGGTCAGTCTTCCCTTGTCGACCGATGCTGTCACTCCATCATAGAAGGCCACCAGATTGGTCAGGCATGATTTTCCCTTGGTGAAGCCTTGCTGGCTGTCTTGGATCACCTCCTTGTCTCTCATGTGCCTTAACATTGCTTCCAGGAGGATCTGTTCCGTGATCTTCCTTCCCAGGCACAGATGTGAGGCTCACTGGTCCGTAGTTCCCCAGGTCTTCCTTTCTACCCTTTTTAAAAATGGGAGTGATGTTTCCTTTTTTCCAGCCATGAGGGACTTCACCTGACTGCCAGGACTTTTCTGATATGAGGGAGAGTGGCTTGGCAACTGCATCAGCCAGTTCCCTCAGGACCCTTGGATGCATGTCATCGAGCCCCACAGACTTGTGCTTGTTCAGTTTCATCAGGTGGTCTCAAACCTGCTCTTCACTCACAGTGGGAGGGACTTTGCTACCCCAACCCCTGCCTGGCTGTTCTGGGACCTGGGAGACATGGGAAGCCTGACTGCCAGTGAAGACTGAGGCAAAGAACTTGTTGAGTACCTCAGCTTTCTCCATGTCTGTCATTACCAGTTCTCCCTTCTCATTAATCAGAGGGGGTACACTCTCCTTGGCCTTTCTTTTCTGACCAATGCACCTACAGAATTCCTTCTTGTTACTCTTCGCATTCCTTGACAATTTCAGTTCTATCCGTGCGTTGGCTTTTCTGATCCCACCCTTATATATCCAGATGGCATCACTGTATTATTCCCAGGTCACATGTCCCTGCCTCCACCGCCTGCGCATTACTTTCTGACATCTGAGTTTGACCAGCAGGTCCTTGCTCAGTCATGTTGTGGTGGTTTTACCCGGCTAAACAGGTGACCTCCACCACAACCGCTGCAGCGTAGAGATCTGCTCCGCCGTGGAGGAGATCAGAGTGGAGCAGGTGGATGTGGCCTGAAGGAGGCTGCAGCCCATGGAGAGCCCCCGCAGCAGCAGACTCCAGGCTGGACCTGTAGCCCGTGGAGAGGAGCCCACGCAGGAGCAGGTGATCCGGTGGGAGCTGCCACCCATGGGGGACCCGTGCTNTCGGTTTCCTACCTTCCCTGCTTACTTTCTTACACATGGGGGTAGAGAGCTCTTGAAATCTAAGAAAAGTGTGTGTAAAGAGTTGCCAGCTCTGATCAGCTCCTTTGTCCCTAAGGACAATGTTCCAGGGGATCTTATCCACTAGGTCTTTAAAGATCTAGAATTTCATTCTTTGGAAGTTCAGGGTCCTGACTTTGCTCTTTGCCAGGCCCATATTCCTTGAGATCACCAACTCAACCAGGGCACAGTCGCTGCAGCCCAGACTGACTCCAATCTTAACCTCTTTAAAGGGCTCATCCCCATTGGTGAGCACCAGGTCCAGTAACGCTTCTCCTCTGGTTGTTTTGTTTAATACCCGGAGCAGGTATTAGATTCTGTTACCAGAGTCCATTTTTTTACCCAGAAAACTAAGTTATTACATTGTTTCTATCCCACTGATAATTTTCTATAGTTTACCTGAAATGAAAGTACTTTGAGTAGCTAAGGTGCTCAGCTTTGACTTATTTATTGAAAAATTGTATTGATGAGATAGTGTTTGATTACTGGCAACCTGTATATATTAGATTATCCTGAGGATTGTTTTATGATTTTTTTTTTTAAATAGTTTTAAATTGGCAAACTGTTGAAGACTACCCTTTCTTTCTTTTTCGCACACACACACATATGCTCAAGTGAAGTTAGATGAAAGCTGAAATTGAAATTAGCAGTAGCCTAAGGGCATTACTGTAATTACTAGGCCATTTAAAACATATCAGTATCATGTCTATATAACAAAAGCAGAGTTGTAGCTGTTGAACAATTAAGATCAAGAGACTATGCAAAAGGTTGTCAGATTCTGTTAGCTGAAATCAGAGCCAAAATAAAACAATTAGCTTTGTGATTACTGCCACTGCTTATAACCAGCAAATCTCTGCCTGAAGAGGTTCCTTGATAGTTCTTCTATCTATAGATAAATATAATATACACTATATTGCCTTATTTTATTTTACATAATTTTTTTTCTTTTTTGTTGTTGTTCTGGATAGGTAGATTTACTCAAATACAGCAGTATAACCTCTTTAAAATAACATAATGAGTAACAAGGAAGCAACAAAAAAATCAAGATGTTAGGTTACATAGAAATAAAAGCTGTCCCTGCATCATAGACTGATAATAGAAATGGGCCTAAGCATTCATACTAGAATTAATAAGTATTTATGGAATACAGTAAGGGTTTGGGGTGTTTTGTTTGTTTGTTCTTTTGTTAATCTTTCTCTACATTAATAAGAATATTGATGACAAATTTAGACAAAATTTAAAATGAAACAAATGAGTGCATCAAGCTTTTGCCACATAACGTCCTTTTGTGACTGTGAATTAATTTCCAAGCACACAGATCTTTTCAGGGACATATAAACCGGACGTGGGAAGTCTGTCACTGTGGTTAGGAACAGGTTGCAAGAGCCTAAGACAACAGCACACAGGGTCCTTTCCACCAGATAACACCTGGAGTGGCCAAAAACAAGGCTGAGACAGCAAAAATGTGACTCTGAAGAATGTATATTTTCTGTAGGCAGGAGGAGGATTTGGGATACACAAAGGCTGTTAAGTAGAACATCATCCTGCCAAAAGCCAAAAGTGACAAAGTAGATTTGCCTCATAGTTACTTAACGGTACACACTATTCAGTCTTGCAGTCCAGTCCTGCGTATCTTGGATATCTGATTGTAGCCAGGTGGCTATTTCGAGGCTTTGGTTGCTTGACAGTGTGTGTGGCAACATTGACAAGCCTCTTTTAAGTTATGTCTATTTTGGTCTTCTTAGATTAAAATGCCCCAAACCACTGAATATTTTAAGTTCTTGTCTTGGTATTCTTATGGTTTAAAGGGTTCTGATTTTTGTTGTTTTGTTGTTGTTTGTTTGCCTTTTTTTTTATATGAAAAACATTTTTTGTAGCTAAATAAAGCTGCCTTTAAAACAAGCCCGTAAAGAGCCATGAAATGTATCAACATAGAACTAAATCATTTTTCTTCCACTCGGCTATTGCATAAGGGACATATTTAGCTGAAAATTTTCAACAGCTCCAAAGAGAAAAGACATCTGGGTTCAATTCATAGAAGCCTAGGGCAACTAAAAACCCTTCTAAAACTACATTGAAGCAGGAGGAGGTGATTGTTTCTAAGACAACAAAGAAAACTCATCCATTTTGTAAAGCCTTAGCAAAAGATACAGCTGCTTAAAAAAACTGAAATAATTAAGGAATATTCAAGGCAGGGAAAAGGAATGAAGGCAAAGACTCTGGTAGGCTGCATTTATGAGGGTGATGTGGTTGTCCCCAATCCTCTATTGTGGTTATATACGGAAACAGACATTATAATAAATCTATATTATAGTAAAGATTAGCTTTATGAAAAGGTCTGGAAATTAGAAAATGTTTTAATTACTTTATATTGTTGTACCTTATTATCCAGACATAACAATCAGATATTTCTGGAATATCTTAACAGTATACACAAACATCCTTTACTCTAGTGTTCTCTTCCCACTACTTAGTTCTATGAAAATACATGCTTATTTCCAACTATTTGATGATATACAAAAATGTGCCTGTGTCTGCAGTGGTCAACATTTCTGTGGTATCAGCATAAAAAAAAAATCTTTCATTGTATCTTAGTTCAAGTAAACGAAGCTTTCTTTTCCACTTGATATAAACTCCAACAATTTTTTTAAAAGAATGTATAGAGCCAATATGTTAAGTAGCATCCTGTGGCATATTATCAGTAGGTTAATTTCACTTCATAACTGCTATTTCACCTCTGAGTTTTTTTAATATTACATGTTTGTAATGACAGAGATCTTAAAAGTATATACAATCCAGAATTTCTGTATAGCATTAATTACTTTTTCATCTTCTTTTATTCATTTAGTCGACTCATTTCCAACCAAATACTGCCTTTAAAATTATTTTTGTTATAATTTCTCCTTCCAGGCTGTCTCAATTCAGAAAAAAACGTTCTCTAAAAAATTGCAATCTGCGATTTCTCTGTTTAGACTTGCATGCAGCTGTCAAATGCACTGACAAAATAAATGTACTTCAGCAATTTTCTGTGATTTACTAGTGTAGCCTTTCTACTGATGGGAAATGTTTCCTGAAATACAGAATATTTACAAAAAAAAAAAAAAAAAAAGCTGGTCTGAATGCACTCCATCACCTCTTGCATGAGATGTCCCATGTGTTCCAGAAACACAGGACAGTATGGTGAATTTCAGAGAGATGTTGCAGTTAGGGCATGAACATCTTGATGGAAAATATGAAGGAAGGAGAAGTAGAAAGTTTCAGTGTTAACTTCTCCAAGGGAATGAGTTAGAGCTTGCATATAGTGTCCTTATCTTGCACTGGGATGAAGATTATGAAATTATAATTTGTAATTTTTCTCTGTCTTTGGTCTACTGTGTCCAAACAAAGTGAATAATAGACCAATATAACATTGCTAAGCCATACTGCTGAGGTTGTCAGGTGCTAAAATTGAATTATCTAGTACAAAACATATGTTTTATCTCCTTGAGTACTTTTTATTTGCTTTCATAAATAGTAAAAATTAGCTGACCAAAAAAAAAAAAAACAAAAACNAAAAAAAAAAAAAAAAAAAAAAAAAAAAAACCCCCCCCCTACAAAAAAAAAAAAAAAAAAAGGGGAAAAAAAAAAAAAAACCAGTAAAAAAAAAAAAAAAAAAAAAAAAAAAGTAACTGTAAGCAAAACTGAGTAAAATAGAAAAAGATGCATTAAAAAGCCCAACTAACAAAAATACTGAAAAGTATTGAGTAGTATTTAACAAACTAGAATACCTTTTACTATTTACTCTTATATTTATGAAAAGCATAACATACGAAGTACATGGGAATACCTCTTCTCTCACTGGGAATTCGATATGCAGAAGGTGTGTGAGATTACGGTCAAACTCAAAAGATCTAAAGGATAAAAAGACATAGTGATAAACCCAGATTCCCTAAAGACCTCTAAATTAAGATTCTGGATTGAACATAAAATGTACAAAGAAATTTAGGCTATGCCAAATGAGTTTTAAAAAAAGCTTGCAATGAAGGGAGGTTCAGTTCAGTATGCTTTTGATGCTAATTTGTTAACATACTGAGGACTGATATCTGCTGAACGTCTATTTGAAAAATCAAAGCACAAAAGTTTGTTTTGTCTCATTACCTAAGGAACATACAAATCTCAGAAGATTATTATGGACAGCTGAACCTGGCAGACTGAAAGAAGCAGTTAATTCCTCCCTCCTGGCTCTCTAGAACCCATGCTACTGCTTTCCTCTGCCCCTGTGTACAGCCAGAAGCATAGCTGAGCACATATTCCCAATTGACACATGGACATACCCACAAACACAGGATGAACACAGCCAACCACAAAGGGAGATTAACACAGAGAGAGCTGTGCCATTTCAGGCACCCATATAAATATAAACAACAACATATAGGGCCGGATATTTTTCCTCTTCTCTGGCTGGTTTGGCTTTAGGTTTACTGGT
This sequence comes from Chauna torquata, assembly GCA_013399475.1. Lineage (NCBI taxonomy): Eukaryota > Metazoa > Chordata > Aves > Anseriformes > Anhimidae > Chauna > Chauna torquata. The sequence goes on from VXAL01017098.1 coordinate 14,121, forward strand.
AGAAGATACACATATTCATGTGTGCATGCTCATCTTTGTAACTCCCTCTGTACTCTGGCCCAGTCTTGACATTCATACATGCCCCAACCCCAGGCCCCTTTAACCAGCCTTCAGCTCTGTCATTGGGTCCTTCTACATGCTGGTAACCCACTGGTCACTGTCTAGTCCTGCAGTTTCCTAGAGGATCGCTCTCTTTCTCATACACTCACATAGCACAGTCACATAGCTAGAAAAGGATTTTTGTAAGAAGATAGGACAGAAAGCAGTGCTCAGGTGCAGGACTTAAATGAATATACTCACATGCAGCTAGTTTTCTTACAACCTGGACCCCTTCTTTCCCTTTCCTCATGCTTATTTGTCCATGATCTACTTTGATCCTGTTTCTTTACCCTTTTCCTCTCCCAAATTTACAAATGTCTGTATTTTTTTCCCCAATTTGTCTTGAGAACAGCATTATTGTTTCCTAGAATATCTCAGCCTTACTTGGTATCACTGATGGGGTTACCAAGCTATTCCTGGCCTCATGAGATTCTCTTCCCCGAAAGGCCCCCAGTGCTCCCCTGGAAGATCAGCTATCTCTTGCATGCCTTTTCCTGAACTGTCTGTGACCCAGCAATGTCTAACAACAATATTTGTAACTTCTGTTAGCTTCTCACTTTGTTATTTGTCATGTTCAGTATTTTCTCGTATCACACCTAGAATTTTCTCGTAATCTATTCTGTTAGGTATGCCTCAGGGTGGGGCTTAGGCATCTGTCTGCAACCTTAACAGCAATAATGTTAAAATACTGTAGATAAAACCTACCTGCTTACCTTCATATGATAGGTTAATGACATGCATCACTCCTCTCAGCTCAGCAAATTACAGACCCAAGATGAACTCCCAATGAACAGACACTGAATTCTCCTGTCTGAAAGGAGAGCACCTTTACTGAAAAATTATTCTGGCTGCAAGGTAAAGGAAAAGTTATTTTTTATTCCTCTCTGGGAGATTTTATGCTATCTAGCAAATTGTTCCAGGTCAACCTATTTAGACAGGGAACAAGAAAAATATGACTCTTTAACTTCTGGGCTGAGAAATCTTAATCTTCATTTTGGAATTAATTTAATAATTCATTGGATAAAATAGAAAATCAGATAGCAAAAAAAAAAAAAAAAAAAAAAAAAAAAAAAAAAAAAGCATTTCCTGGCCCCCTCCCCCCTTCCTGGTGATAGTAGATAGTAGATAGTTTGAGATAGTTTGCTAGTCACTGGAATTGTGTCTCTCTTATATGGCTTCTGTCAGTCTAAAACCTTTAACTCTTTATTGCACAGTGAAGAACTTTTTACTACACAATGAAGCAACTTCAGAAGAGTGGACAGACCCCTTCATCACACTGATTCTAAATTGTAACTCTGATTTAGTTACTAAAGCATTTTTTTTGAAACTAGAGCTTAGCAGATTTGAATCCTCTCAGTCATGAGAAGTAATGACTTGCAAGACAAGTATTTCACCCATTAGACAGTAATAAAAAGGGAGACTAAGCCCGGTTGTGTGTGAAATAAACCAACCATACTGTATTTCGGTGGAGCCCAGTTCTGTAAGCAAAGATTAGGAATGCTTTGACAGTTTTTACGACAATGAATTTCTTGGACAGGACAAAAAGGTTTCAGAGCTCACTTCGGTTCACACCAACATGTTGATGGCAATACACTCAGCTCCATTGAGACTCAGAACATCACCTCTGAGTAACCTTGGGAATGCCTTGTTACATTAACAAAACTTGTGGGAACAGGCAGGAGCTGAATCAGAGATCTGGGTCACAGTGCAAGATATAGTTACTTCCATTCCACCTAAATCTTAATTCAGACCTCTAAAATCTTATCTGGAGCTTCCGTAAGGCTTATTGTAAATGCTTGACCCTTTCTGATCTGGAATATTTCCTCTTTGATATGAACCATTGAATTTACTGATATAAATTTGAGATACAAATCCCAGATATAAACTATTCTAAATTTTTGCAGATTTGTTTCAACTTTTATTTCTGGCAATAGTAATACCAAGGTTTAATAATGGCACTATATAAAATAAACTGTTCTCTGCCTGGAGGAATAGAGACAATAATAAAGGACTAAGAAGGTCAGTGGCAAGTAAATTTTGACAAGTTACTTCTAAATTATGATTTCAAATACCAGATCAAGAGCAATATATGACAATTTTCCGCTACTTTTTGGAGGCATCTAGAAATAACCAACTCAATAATTCTGGAAATAATAAAAATGGAAACGAAATAAAAATATGACATTAATAATGACACCAGCCACTTAAAACTTATAAGAATATACCTTCAAGATTGTGTGAAATATTCTAAAATGTTATATTAAAAATTATTTTTTTTCTCATTCTCCAAAGGAAAGGGAAGAAAAGCTCAAATATAAATATAAATATCATCAACTGGCACTGAAAACCATTTCCATAAATATTACCCTATTAAGTTTACAGTCCATTTTTCATGGCTTCATATTTTTTATTTTTATTTATGTATTTATTTTTTGCATTTCTTTTCCAAAATGGGGGTTAGACTCTGCTCATCCAAATTTAGCTATGAGTTACCCACTGCAGTTGCTGCAACATGTGAATATCTACTGGAAATATCGAAGTAAGTTTCCTGCCATCGTTCCCACCTTAACACTAATCATTTTTTTCACCTGATTTTAACTAACTTTAGTTGATTTGTGAATTGAGGAAAAAAAAAAAAAAAGGTTTTGTTCCAACTAAAGCAATTTTCTGAACCAATGCATGAATTACTAAGGCAGATAAACGAGTGCAGTATAAGCAGAGGGACAGAGATAGGTACTTGCATTGCCACCAAATAAAAGTCAGTTTACACTGCAAGATATTCACTTAGATTTCTTTCATAGTAGATGGATAGAACTAAATTTATTCTGAAAGTTTGATAGTAAACTTTCAGAAACCAGGACTTTTTGCAGCTCTTCAGTAGAGTATGTGACTATATTTCAGGTATTTTAGCTGGACCTTTAGAGCACAGGGACTGGTGTTCTAAAAATACATAAGTCCTTAAAAGCAGAGGCTTCAGACTGAAAAGGAACATGCAGAGCTAAGAATGAAGAACAGTTCTGAAGCACAGCGATAATTTTTTAGTCATTGTTTTTTTTTTTTTTTTTTTTTTTTTTTTTTTTTTTTCCCAGCATCAGCAGGAAAATATTGTAGCTTCATCTTCAGAAGTCTGAGGAAAATCAGCATTTTTAAGCTTGTCCATCAAAAATGTTTATTGTATCAAGAATCATCCTTTTTTTTTTTTTTAATTATTCCACTAATATAAATAATACAGGAGGATATACTAATGTAATTTAGATCACTACAATTCTAGTATATAAAACGTTTTATCTACAGTATGTGGCAAAACTTACTATCTTAATTATACAAGGATAACACAGAACATCTTGGTTTTCAAATTTTTCTTGTTTTGTAAAATTGAGCTTTATCTTCACTTATGTATTTTAGAATGTTTTCTACGGCATGGCATATTTTATTTTTACTGATATGAAGAACTTAATAAAGCTATTTATGGATTTCAGATGTTTAAGGCATCATCACACTCAAGTCAGTCCATGAGAGAGCCACCAGGATGCTTCAGGGCTTGAGCACTTGCGCTTTGAGGAGAGACTGAGGCACCAGGGTTTGTTTCGCCTGGGGAAACTGGCTGTGGAGGGCCTAGCAGCAGCCCCAGTAGCTATGGGGAGGTCAGCAAGGAGACAGAGACAGGTTCTTCACAGCAGTGAGTTGCAGGAGGACAAGAGGGCACAGGCATGAATTAAACAAGAGAAATTTCCATAGTGTGGACAGCCAAACAATGGGACAGATTGTGCAGGCAGGATGTATCGTTCCTGTCCTTAGAGGTTTTCAAGACCCAACCAGACACAGCCTTGGACATCCTTGTCTAACCTCAGACCTTACCCTGCTTGAGCAGGAGGCTGGACTAAAGCCAAGGTCCTACTAATTGGAATTATGCTATGGCTCTATGAATGCATGGTTAACAACTTAATCAATATCAAAAAACGTACTTTTACAGTTTCTTCCAACCTGTGCACAGGACAACCTGAAAATAACATGGGAACTTCCACAGACAGTGTCCTGTTTTTAGCTGGAATAGAGTTAATTTTCTATTTTCCATGGTACAACTATGAAGAAAATTAACTCTATCCCAGTCCAAACCAGGACAGGCAGGTAAACTGTTACTCATGTATTTCTTTTACCTTGTTATCCATTTTTCTTGATTCAAATAGAAGTACTTTGTCATTCAGTGACAATTAGTATTTATAATAACAAACATCCAGTTTATATTTATATGTACAAATATATATCCATGTCTAGTCAGATTTTGAGTATCTCCAAGGATGGAGACTCCACAACCTCCCTGGACACATTCTAGTGTTTGACCACCCTCATGGTAAAATAAACAAATCAAGGAAACAAACAAACAAAAAAATCAACAAACTATTCTGTTAAGTTTAAATGGAATTGTATTTCAATTCTTGCCCTTTGCTTCTTGTCTTGTCACTGGATACCTCTTAGAATAGTCTGTCTGTGTCTTCTTTATGCTTTCTTGTCATGTATTTGTACATATTGATAAGGTCTTCCTGGACCTTCTGTTCTCCAGGCTGAACAGATCCCCAAAGTGAGTAGGGCTTCTCTTACACTAAACTTATTGGACAAACTCTCCTGAATGATGGCTGCTAAATTCTGTTTAAGTGGCAGTTCACAGCTTGCTCAGACATGTGGCATGTACAAGGCACAGACATGACATAAGAACTCTTCAGCAGCAAACTCTAAAATTTCTGAGCAGAACTTGGTGAGGTTATCACTTGTGTTACAGGCAGAATACTGTTTATGAATTTATCAAGGGTGAAAGCTATTTCAAACCTACTGAGATTTTAACTTGCAAGAAAGGTTGAGATTTAATTCTGGACAGATGTGAAACAATTTAAATATATGCATTTCTGAGTGAGTAATGAGGATTGCTCTATTCATGCAATATTAAGCTGAAGAAGAAGAAAAGAAAGGCAATACAGAAATAATCCGGAGAAACCCCAGCACAAAGCTGAAAGAGGTGGTCAAGTCTCTATAGAAAAGGAGAAATTTGATGTGTTTGACAGTCAGAGTGCTTTTTATCTTCAAAAGCAATTAATCCAAGTAAAGCAAATGTAGCCAAAACTAATTTTAGAGGCTAATAGCATCAAGGCCCAGGACAAATGAGAAACCTTCCCCATCAGATTTTATTTGGCATTTACAGGGAAGCAGAGAGACAGCCTATGACTCAAAGAAAACAAATATTTGCTCAATTTCTTCATAGGAAATAATACTTTCAGTAGAACAAAAAGTTACTTGAAGGTATGCTCCAAAGCTGAATTATATTTTAAAAAATCCATTTGTGTTTGACTTCAAATTTCCTCCTTCAAAAGGAAGAGAACTAGAATTTCACATATATATATTTAATCTACCTAAAATATCGAGACGTAAAAAGTGTAATTTTTGTATGACAGTTCCAAGACACAGCTTTACTTAAGCGTGATTCTTTGCTATCACCGACTTGTAAAAACAATAGTAGTAGTTATATTACAATTCTCTACATCTACATTTCAGTCTTAGCAATTTCTGTTTATTTAAATTCTTGGTATTGCATGTCCTCAGAAGTGTTTGCAAAGTTAAATAAAATAGAGAAAATAATTAGAAAGAAATTTCTACAAATATTTGGTCTAAGTTTCAACTAGTAGATCTTTGTTCGCCTTTCATGAATATTTCATTTACTTTGTTTAGGGGAACAACTATTCTCAATAAGCGCATTTCTCGGTATTTTTACTAGGAATGCTTGTGTACTTATTCAGAAAAACCTCACTCCATATGGCTCATACAAGCAGCAACAGCTAAACTACAATTACATTGAAATGCAACTTCAATTAAAATTCTTCTTTAAAAGCTGTTTATTTAATATCACTTTATTTTAGAGTTTTGAACTAATTTTTATTTGTGAGATTATTGTTGTTGATTTTATCTACAAAGTTATTTAGCTGAAGTTATAATATGTCAGAATTGTTTTAAACAACTGCACAACATTCCCTTGACCTTCTCCTAAAGAACAGGGAATCAGGCTAGACTGCTTTTTATTTAGACAAGCAAGGCATATAGATATTTATATCTCATCAAGGCAGTGAAATCAGGTTGTCTAGTCCTAAGCTTAAATACTTCAATGAATGGAATTTTAAGAGTATCTGTATCATACGTAACACTTCTGGACTATGAAATAATACTTAAACTGACAAGTTAGATATTAGCATACTCTTCAGTTATTTCTCTTATATCTGTTCTGTAGACCGATCATTTGTTTCTGTGTCTTAATTTGGTGCCATTAGTCAGCTTCATTCAAAATGAATGGAAAAGATTAGTTTGATTCCAAAATACAGTGTGTATGTGATATAATCAAGGTTTCTGTGATTATAATGGCAGGAAAAAAAAAGATCTTTTTTTTTTCCAGAAGTCTATGTTTAACAGTAGCAACAAAACATTCACTGGCTTCTTTTTATTTTAAAGGGTTCTGTTACTATCACATCTCCTCAGTTTCTTTACCCTTTAGAAGGGACAGCAAAAGCACTGATGAGAGTAGACATCAAATTAGAGAGGGAACACATATGGTGAAGATGATGTCGAACACAAGCAAGTAAGAAATAAATAAATACTTAAGGAACAAAATCTGCCATCACCAATTACTGGTCTCTTTCTTGACCCTGTGTCTTCACAGGCTTCCATGGGATAAGGTTCTTACATGAGAAGAAATTATAACAGATAACTCCTATTTTCTGACTGTGAAATATGTTTGTGAGATTGTTTACTAAACAGAACAGTTAAAAATAGCTTGAAACTTTAGAACTTAAAAAGTTTCACTGACATAAAACTGGGCTGTGTTCTACCCTGGACTATCATTAACTGCTCGGATACCACATGGATGGGTAGATGCAACAACATTGCAGCAATATATTTACCTAGAACTGTTGCGTGACAGAGACATAAAGGTTCAATGGTAACATTCCTCTTCTTGTAGCCAGCTAGGGGAAGAAGATCTTTGTGATTACAGTATAGGAGTAGAGTTGAAACATGTGGATTCCCTAAAAGATACAGCTACAAATTTTGTATGTCATGTCCATGTTTCGTACATGTCACATAGGGGAGTCTAAGCAAGCTGTGAATTGCAGCTTAAATGGAATTTAGGAGCCTTCATTCAACAGATTTTATCTAACCTGCTTAGTGTACTGAAATAACAGTGTTTCAGGTAAAGCTGGTAAATCTGGGGAAAAGCATCATGTATCTCTAAGGCACCTGAAAAATATGTATTAATGTGTGAGGACACACTTAATTACCCGAAGGGTAAAGAATTTGACTTGCACTGTAACAGATTTGGATATGAGAGCTGTTTTATCATCAGGAGTTTCTGTGTTAAACTTCCTTTCTTTATTATATCTTCTCAGTTGTTTGGAGAATTGTTCACAATGGCAATGATTCTGAAGCATTTACATATTGTCAGAAACAAACTGATATTGTACTCTGATATTTGTGATAATATTATATTGCACCTGTATTCAGAAGGTACAGAGGGTGGTGTGTCTCATACGAGCCATTGATAAAATTTACTTTTTTAAATGTAATTTTATGGCAGAGACTGTGGTCTTGAATATTTGCATATGTTTATATATTTATGTAAACTAATGTTCATGTTGTTGAGGTTTCACGTCTCTGAACCAGTCGAATCTTGTACAGGAACCATTTCTCTCCATACGTTTGCACATGGCTGAACTCATGGTTGACATTCAATAATTATAATGAGCTGTCAGGAACTGTTTAGACAGGAAAGATATGAATGATTTTCCTGCTTTACATCTTTTCATTACAGTCTGTTGGTGAGGAAAGGAAATATGACTGCTTGCTTGGCTTTCCAATTGATTTGCTGTAGGGTACACTGAGAAACAGCTCAAGGCTTCTTAGCATTGTAGGCAAAATTTGGTTTTGCAGTGACAGCAAAATGAATTTAAGGAGAAAGTGTGGTTTATTAGTATTTTGGAAGGCTGATGACAGCAGTGAGAGATTTATCAAGGTCTAGAGCTGTTTTTCAGTAGGTTGCGAATGAGAAGGAGTCTGAAAAAGTTCGCAGAATTTTCAGGGTGTGAAGGTGTAACTAGAGAGCTGGGAACAATTAGTATGACTTCAATGGAGCTGTAGCTGATGGTGGAAACCTCTCTCACTCCTCTTCTTTAGTCTTCATTTCTTTCTACTCTCCCACATTCTTTCTTCCCTCCTGGAGATATGAGGTACAGCTATCTTCTCTCTCCCATTCTGCCTCCGCGTTTGACAGATGATCCCCATCTATATCACAGACAGTCTCATAGTTCCTATCTCATTTCTCCATGAGCTCATTTCCTCTATCTCATTTCCCACTATTTCCCCAAGAGCTACATTCTACTACATCTGCTTCCTCTGCAACAGCCCCAGCTCACTCTCATCTGTCTCAGGCAGTGGCTATGCAGTGGGGAAGGCGAAGAACATATCATGACACTACAGTAGAGGCTAGAATGGGAGAAAGAGATATGGAGAGTAGAGCTTTCTCTGTGTCTCTCTAAGGGCTGGATAGAGAGAGATGTAAAAAGCCACATCACAAGCCCTCAATTCTCCCTTAAAGTGAAAAAAGAAAAGAAAACTCTAAACAATGGCTCCATTGCTCTGACAGGACATGTTGGTCACATTGTCAGTCAATACCTCATAGGGCACAGGAAAAATTAGCAGTTCATGGTCCTGGGTGACTCTATTTCTCCTACTTTTAGAATTGACCTTTATGCAAATGCTTTTGACATGTAATATTGAGCTTTTCTTTAAGATGTAAAATGTAAAATCATTGTATTGTGATACAAGTAAATGAGTGAGTCTTGCTTGAATATATTAAAATTTGCAATGCTGGTTCGGTCACATTTTTCATCACTAAAGATACTTACCACCAAATACTGTAGACAATAGAAGCATAAGGGAGGAGTTTATAGAAATGCAATCCATTGAAGAGTATTCATTACAAAGACATCACCTCTGTGAACTGCAAATTTTTGAATGGTAAACAAGTATTCAAGCAAAATACTGCTGTATTCTTTTACCCATTATTTCACTGGTGTCTTTCTTGACCACTGAAGGAGGCAGGATAATGGTTTCGATAGACTTTCCTCCTAACCCAGAAGGGTTATTATTATGCTATGTGTTTATGTTAGGGGTGTTTCTTCTTTTTTTTTTTTTTTTTTTTTTTTTTTTTCCCCTGTGCTTGCTTTTGCAGGAGGGATAGAGCCAATATCTGCTGTGTTTACGGCAAGCTTCTGAAGCTTTATATCTCTTGAAGTAAAGAAGTATTTTTCCTTTGTCACCTGTGAGTATAATGAGGCTTAGCTTCATAAGATACTATATATTTTTTCTTCTCTTTATTGCTTATAACAATGTTTTGTTTTTATTTATCTAAAATAATATTATCCAATTGCAGTCTGAAACAATGAAAAGCTAGGGGTTGCCAGATTTGCAATAATTTGTGCAAACTTAATTAAACGCTATTATGATCTTAATTACATTTGCTTTTATTTATATGGTAACATATAATTTATTTCCCACATTATTTTTGTAAACTAATACAATGATTGGTTTTTCAGTCAGTTACAGAGCTGCCATTTCTAGTGCCTAAGTACCTAAATATCTACATATATAAACATATTTTGGACAATTTGCTTTATTATAAGCAGTAGACTACCTGTCAGAAATTTCTCTCAGTGAACAGTAGAGAGATAACATCCTCCAGGATGCCTTCCTAGGCCAGGCTCACACACAGTGTGGTTACAAAGGTAACCTAGGAAGACTTCTTTGACTCATCTCATGTAATTTAAATGCCAAGACTTCCTTGGTTCCCTTTGTAGTCAGTGACTGTAGAGGAGTCACGTCTTCTCACTGAAAACTCTAGAGTTAAGTAAAATGTTTCTGAATTTGTATTTACACTTGAGCACATGCTGCTAGATTAGCTAATGTAAATTCTTCCCCATCCATACTTGACTGTATACTAAGAGCATATCATCCCCCATTGTTTTTCCCTCCATTGGATCTCTACTAAAGTTACAGGTCAAAATAATTCATGAGGTTCATGATGTTAAAAAGAAAATTTCAGGTGTGTTTTCTCAGAAATATGCAGAGAATTAGATGTAACAAATAAGAAACTTAGTATAACAGAAACAATCACTTCCCACCTGGAAATGAGTATTGCTGCTAGATCAGAAAGTAAAGAGAGGACAACTTAAATACTAGCAAAAGCAATCTTTCCTCAGAAATTGATAAAGGAGCTGTTAGACCTATTCATGCTCCTCATCAGGAAGAGCAGACTTTGCTATTGGTATGACACATCCCTATCCACCTGCACATTCATTAGCATTTGCAGACTCATTCAAAGTGTCATGCTACAATAAATATAGATCATTCATGCGCCCTTTGTGTCCCTGAGATTTCCTCCTGCCAGCTGCTCTGTTTAGCCACAGCAATATTCAGTGTGACAAGGTGGGTCAGATGGGGTGGTGGCATCGTTCTACTAAATTTAGGTTATCTCAGCTAAGGTCCTTTCCAAAAGTTCTTAAGTAATTCTTGGTAGAAAACTCAGAGTTTCCAGATACACTTTATCTAGATGTACATTTTTTTTTATTCCTCTTTAGCTATTAGCTTTTAATTCAGTAAAATAGAACAGAATGGAATTATACTACATGACAACGTAGAGTCATTGAATTCTAAAATGCTGGCAGGTTTGGTGTGGTGACCACTTCCCTGGGTCCAGCCTGTTCCAGTACCTGACCACCCTCTTGGTGAAGAATCTTTCCCTAATATCCTGCCTGAACCTCCCCGTCACAGCTTCATGCCGTTCCCTTGGGTCCTATCGCTGGTCACCAGAGAGAAGAGATAAGCACCTGCCCCTCCGCTCCCCCCATCCAAGGAAGCTATAGGTTCTGATGAGGTCACCCCTCGGTCTCCTCTAAGTTAAACAAACCAAATGACTTCAGCCACTCCTCGTACGTCTTCCCCTCTAGACCTTTCACCATCTTTGTTGCCCTCCTTTAGACACTCTCTAATACTTTTATATCCTTCTTATATTGTGGCACCAAAATTGCACACAATACTCAAGGTGAGGCTGCACCAGTGCAGAGTAGAGCAGGAGAGTTACCTCCCTTGACCAGCTAGCTATGCTGTGCTTAATGCATCTCAGGATACTGTTGGCCCTTTTGGCTGCTAGGACACATGGCTATATACTTTAAAAAAAAAAACTGTTTTATATTTTAAATATAAAAATCATGCATTTTGGGCAGTGATCCTTCCCCTCAATTTTTTTTTTCCTTTTTTCATTATTATTAGTCTGCTGAGAATGCATATGCTGAATTTGTTAACTAGTCCTGGTTAGCAAAAGTAGCTTTTGCTAATCCTGGCTTCTGCAATTTGCTCAACACAAGTATTTTTTTTTCTTTTTGTGAGTCTGGTGAGTGAAATTTTGATCAAATTATCTGGATTCCCATTTCAATGGAGAAACAAAGAGATTTCTATGGCGTGATTCAGTTATTTAAATGTAAAAGCCAAAATATTCCTGAGCTGACCAAAGCAGGATCTTAAGTGACTGCTGCAGTTCCAGGTGTTTAGACTGTAGATAGTAAAAAGTTAGGCAATGTGAATTGCACTCAGAATACCAGATTTAGAATTTATCTCAATTCCTTCCACTGGTGAATATATGATTCAATTTTTAATAGCATAATCATACCATTAAATTGAAATTGGAAATTTGTGGGACATCACAAACATATACATGGGCCTTTGATATTACCGTGAATCTACATTGGTTAAAACTCAGCAATAATTGAAGCTTGGTTAGTCTATAGCTGGCAAAAAGTTAGAGAAAAGATTCTATGAAATGCAGTACTAAGAAATTTCTGGAATTGTTCTGAATAACATACTAGAGAAAATAAAACATTATCCTGAATCCAAAATGACTAGTTTCATTAAAAGAATCCATTGATGTGAAGTAACAATTTGCCTACTCAAGCAGGATTATATATTCTTTGTCTTCTCTTGTGTTCAGATATTGTATTTTCAGATATTCTGATTAGACTCCTGACACAGCACTTGAAAGCAGTCCCTGGGAGATCTCCATCACTCAACTCTAGGCCTGTTGCTGCTCCCACCAGCTGTGCAGCAGAGAATAGATTAAAACATAGAAAGTGCTCATAATAGCAGAGAACAGCTCGTTCTTCCCTCCAAGAGCACCTTGGCTGTAAAGACGAATATATTTTCCTAGAAGAGAGAGAATGGTATTCTATGCCAGTTCATCTTTTTCCTTGAGCAGGAGCCGGTAAGTATACTCTTAAAAGCAGGGATCATAACAATGTATCGCAAGCTCTGTACAGCAGGCAGTTAATGAGAATACTTTAGACTAAGTGGGAGTCTGTGTGTTCGGACTAGGATAAGGTTGACTGCTTCATCATTATTTACATGAATATCCACATAGCAATTAAGTAACACTGTCTATGAATAACATATGCATAAAACTAGGTAGAATTATGGCCTCCAAGTCCTATGCCTTTTCTGTATTGTGAAGCAAAATGCAATCTCACTGAGCAGATGGAGATTTTCACAATAGACAGTGATGGCAGGATGATATTGAATTAGCAACCTGATCAGGGGAGAGCTCTAATACATTATTTGTGTCCCACAGAGGAGCAATATATATGTGGAACACATTTTCTCTGTGATCAACTGAGCTGAATTCAGTATAAACTCAGTTTGGCTGAAAACCTGGAATCCTGATAGGACAGTCTCCTTATTGACAATAACACATTGACTGCCTCAGGCTAGTTCTTTTTTTCTGTGTTTAAACTATGATAAGAATGTATTACAAGAATACAAATCAGTGGGGTTTTTTGTTTGTTTATTTATTTATTTATTTATTTATTTTTAAGAAGAAAGAAATAAAAACAGTAAAAATATGGAAAGGTTTTCACATTATAGTTTTTTTTTTTCTTTTCAAACAAAAGTAGAATCACCTGGATGTCAAAGAGTTATGGTCAACGGCTCAACATCTAGGTGGAGACCAGTGATGAGTGGTGCTCCTCAGATCCTCAGAGGTCGGTACTGGGACCAGTGATGTTTAACATCTTTGTTGGTGACATGGACAGTGGGATTGAGTGCACCCTCAGCCGGTTTGCCAATGACACCAAGCTGAGTGGCATAGTCAACATGCTGGAGGAAAGGGGCGCCATCTAGAGCAACCTTGACAGGCTTGAGAGGTGGGTCCATGCAAACCTCATGAACAAGGACAAGTGCAAGGTCCTGCACCTGGGTCAGGGCAATCCCAAGCACATATACAGGCTGGGTAGAGAATGGATTGAGAGCAGCCCTGAGGAGAAGGACTTGGGGGTGTTGGTTGATGAAAAATTCAACATGAGCTGGTAATGTACACCAGCAGCCCAGAAAGCCAACCATATCCTGGGCTGCAAAAAAAAGAAGTGTGACCAGCAGGTTAAGGGACCAGATTCTCACCCTCTAGTCTGCTCTCATGAGACCCCACCTGGAGTACTGCATTCAGCTCTGGGGCCCCCAACATAAGAAGGCCATGGACATGTTGGAGGATGGCCACGAGGATAATCAGAGGGCTGGAGCACCTCTCCTATGAAGACAGGCTGAGAGAGCTGGAGTTGTTCAGCCTGGAGAAGAGAAGGCTCCAGGGAGACCTTATAGCAGCCTTCCAGTACCTAAAGGGGGCCTACAGGAAAGCTGGAGAGGGACTCTGTCAGGGAGTGTAGTGACAGAACAATGGATAACAGGTTTAAACTGAAAGAGGGGAGAATTAGATTAGCTGTTAAGAAGAAATTCTTTACTCAGAGGGTGGTGAGGCACTGGAACAGGTTGCCCAGAGATATGGTGGATGCCCCATGCCTGGAAGTGTTCAAGGCCAGGTTGGATGGGACTTTGAGGAACCTGGTCTAGTGGAAGGTGTCCCTGCCCATAGCAGGGGAGTTGGAACTAGATGGTCCTTAACGGTTTCTTCCAACACAAAACATTCAATGATTCTAGGATACTAAAACACCTGGAGTCATCTTCCAAATAACATTTTCTGCAAAATATTTTTATATGCTTTGGACTAGATTCTTTCACATTTTGATTATGTAGACCATGCTTGGTCCATTGGGAAATTTCATGTGTATGACCCTCCACTCTCCACATGTGGAATATCTCAATGAACCTAGTCAGTGATCATTGGACTCTGACAGTGTGCCAGACTAATTCTGCATATATACCCCTAGTATTTTCCAGCTCAGGGCTTCAGAATTTTAGTCAAGAGTTTCCTTTTTTTGAAGTGGCATTTCCAAGAGTGTAATGCATTTAAATTTCCCTGGGTCTTCTTATATGAAAATTAATGGCTTATTTTAGATTCTTGAAAAAAAAAAAAAAAAGTGATCTTTTCAGCATCACAAATGTTCTAACATTAGATTAGCAAAAGTTGTATTTAGATATGTCAATATTTTGGAATTTAACTTTCTTAATAAATAATGTGTGTATATATACTTAGTGTCTCAGTATAGTTCTTGACATGGAACTTATTCTGATGTTTCCACACTGGCCTCAAATTCCTGTTCCAGTTTGAGTCATTGTGGACTCATTTAAAGCAGGACAAAACATTTACATGCTCAAATGAAAGCTACTGGAGATCTATGTACCTATGCTTGAGGCAAGCATCTCAAGCCACAAAATAGACATGTACTTCAGCATGGTAATGTTGGCTTCCTTTTCTTGCCTCAAAATGCTAATAGAAACAATTCAAAAAAAAGAAAAAAAAAAAAAAAAGATAAGAAATATACATAACCAGTGAAATAGCTGGAGATTTACCAGATTAAAATTAAAGAGCAGAACTCTTTTCAAGTGGTAACAATATATGAAACAAATGGGGAAAAATGTGCCTTCATTAATCACAAATAATAATGACAACAGTCATAACTTTATATTACTAAAAGACAAAGCAGTTAACAAAGTTGTCTGGTGGATCCATTGGTAGGGTTACTTGCCAGTTTATTAGGGACATGAATTTTTTCTGTACTTAGCCTCAGGTTTACTGCTCACTGGGCATAAACAGGAGGCATTGCAAGGTGACCTTTTCAGTCTCTTGCAGTTTGCATCACTCTTGAGCAATTTAGTGAAGTACTAGTATAAGTATTGGCCTCAGGAGAGACAAAGCAGTTCTAATTCTCCTCCCAGGTGAAGAAGATGTGACCCTTTTTATGCCAGATATCAGAATGATAAAAAGAACACAATAATAGGTATGAGACACCAATTCCTACCAGTGGAACGCACCTTATATTCCTGATAAGAGATCAAAACTCTTGATAGGAATCCAGCTGCACTGTGAAGGGCGTGCTGGTTTCTTCTGTATGAGGATGTTAAACCAACTCACCATTGATTAGCTTCCTAGCAATAGCTGCAGGACTCCAAAAGGCAGAAAAGAAACCCTTCAAATGCCCATATAGGAAGCTAACAGGCGTTCCAATCTTATTTGAGAAAAATCTGGCAGTGTAAGTTAATGGAAATAATCCTTGGAAAGATTTTATAAGAAAGTAAGGAGATAAATTACTTGCCAGCAGAATGTAAATAAAGGAGCATAATAGTGACATGAATTAATGACACGTAATAAAGTGCTAAGCACTGCCATTATCACTTCTTCCCAGCATGTCTTAAACAGCTGCTGCTGAAACAACTTGTAATAGGACTTTTTTATTCTGAAGAGTTTACTAGAAATTGCGTAAGATTTTATAATAAACTGACAGTTTATAAATTCTGTACCAATTTCTCCATTATACAATACACATACTTCATTTCACTATTTGACAGTACAAGTTCACTGAACAAAATTGCACAGGGTAAATCAACCACCGTGTTCTCATGTCATAGCTCTGTATCAAGGGAGAAATCACTGTGCTTTGAGGCCATGTTGAATGAATAGGCAGTACCTGTCTGAAAACTATATGCACAGCAAAATAAGCCCAGAGCTTCCACAGATTCTAAACTGATATAGTCCAATTTATGTGCGAATGACAGGAGATAAATTCCCACCGATATTAGTATGAAACATTATTAAAAAAAAAAAAAAAAGAGGAGAAGATATCAGACTGTTACTTGGTGTGATAGTTTGGTTTCTTTACCTGTGAAATCAGATCCCAGCCACTGTGTCCGATTTTACACGGAAACAGAAACAGATTCCATATTCCTATCCATTGTGTTATGTAGGAATGGCCATTTATTATTTTTTGATTAAGTGAGGCTTAAGTAGAATTAAGACACTTTTGACATGCATAGAAGCAATTTTCTAAAGAAAGAAGAGTAAAAAAATTCTCATTGTTGTCGAGCTCCAAGGGTAATGTAGGTCATTTTGCATTACTCTATATCAGTTCGGTGGTTGAAATGGAAATAGTATCATTCTCTAGAAACTCTGAGCATTTTAATTAACAAATGGCTGACATGATTAGTCCAAAATGGAGTGGGAGAGTGAAGATTTGGAGTCATAGATCCGGGAATTAATATGTCAGAAAATTACGTATCTACAAAGAAAAAAGACTTGTACATTTTACTAAGAAAAATAGTTCAGAGTATATACTTATCCATTTCTGTAATCTGCTTTCTGATTTACGTAATTACAACAGCACTGAAGCTAGAGGTCAACAAATCTGAATAAAAATGCTGAACTACCAAAAGCATGTTTTCTTTCTTTACATTTGAGTTTTATGCTTCAATTCAGCCCCATAAATTATTCAGTGTTAATGACTGAATAGTCAAAGACACTGAAGATAACCAGGGAAAAAGGGCAAGTTCTCAGAATTTTCCTAAAATTCATGTTGTGGCTTAAATTAAACTTGCAGAATGTGTACATAACATTAAAAACAACAACAACAACAACAACAACAAAACTTATTTGGTCCCAATTCAGGGTCAAAAATCTAAACTTTATAAGTATAAATGAAAATTAAATATTTTGTTCAATTTAAAAATATTTTTGTTCAATTTTGTAGTATGTTTTAGTTCTTGCTGAAAAAAAAATATTTTAAAAAAATTTAAATTAAAATAAAGGTAATGACTAATGAAAATGAATTAGTTTTGCACACATACACAAATAATAGTGTTTCCTATNTTAAAAAATATTTTTGTTCAATTTTGTAGTATGTTTTAGTTCTTGCTGAAAAAAAAATATTTTAAAAAAATTTAAATTAAAATAAAGGTAATGACTAATGAAAATGAATTAGTTTTGCACACATACACAAATAATAGTGTTTCCTATAAAGAATTTTAAAATTTTGGTGAAAATAAAATTCACTTGTGAAGGAATACACCTGTAGAGCAAGGAGTTGCTTGTAGTTTTTGGTACTCAGGTCTATTCAGGCTGACACTTAATCAAAATAAAATGGTGGTATGGTTAAATTCCTGTACCAATGGTACTGAGGTAGTTGATCGTCTTTATGCATAATAGTTTCAGTTAGAGTTTAAACATACCAGTATACTGCCCCTGCTTTGGGTTTGTGTAACTTCCTGAATTGTGGGATAATGTGATGAAATGTTCCTTTTATGGACACGGATAAGTGTTCTTTACTAGCTGCTGGACGTGAAAGGCTGAGATACTGTTGCCTTAGCATGTTGTTGAAAGCCTTATTCTTAATACATACTGGGCTTTCAACTTTTCTTAGTGTTGAAAATCTCAGGCAAAGATTTCTGTGAAAAATTCTTTAGGTAGTATCATTACCTTGCACAGGACAAATCTATGCACAGAAGTCTTGATACAGGATTTTGCACTTCTGTGGGCATTACAAGGTTCTCAGAAAAAGTATCTAATAAAAAGCTCAGCCAGCAGCACTTTTTTGTTGATTCATATACTTTTAGACACTTTAATATATTTGCTTCATAGGTGAAAGCACTATATGGCTATTCAGAATATAGTCTTTTGAAAACTGTCTTGCCCTGTCTGTGAATAGGAGAGTAGTCTGGTAGTTATGAATTCATGTATCCTTTTTCATCAGGTGAAACAGTTTTCTGCATTTTTAAGTATTGCTTTTCTGGTGGTAAATGAAGATATAATATGAAATACTTAACCCTACACTTATATACAGAGGTGGTATACATTCCCCAGAACAATCATGCTGAGATTGAAGTTGAGCACTATAACCACTGTGCCATCACAAGATTACCACTAAGGAGGGATAGCCCTCCCTCCTTAACCTTTAATTCATTCCTGTCATTCGCACATTGATATGATAATCTTGTGTATAGCAATGAAGTCCTGTGAAAGGCAGGAAATGCTTATTTATTCCTAATTACATTTTCCTTACAACATACTATCCTAGATCAAATAAAGAAGATGGGGAGAAGATGGCTGATGGCTTTAATTTTCTACACTGCATTGTTTAGCGTAGTTAGCTGGATGCAGTAGATTAATATATATCCTTTCAACATGCCTATCACTGGAGTATGTAAATACATCCTAGAGGTGTGATTGACATCCGTCATGCATTGTATACTCTCATAGTTTATATTGAGTGAGAAGCAAGTGAATGGAGTTCTTTGTTTTGGTATGAGTCTTTGCTATTTGTTTGGAGTTCATTTGTTCACAAGTGTCTAATATTCACACTACTGTATAGTTACTAATTTGTTTATTTCTGCCTAAGATACATGGAGGCATTTTGAGAGCTCACATGATACTAAATGCTTTCAGTGGTGAAATGTCCAAGAACAGAAAAATCTATTTCTTCTATGCAAAGAGGATTACCTGTTAAAATTTTCAAATAAAAGATAAGCTGTTTTCATGCATGGAGTTAGAGTTAATGTGTATTTGTCACAGACATTCTGCTAAAGAGTCACATAAACATTTTTTTTTTCCTATGAATGTGGGGAAAAAAAAAAAAAAGTCTTTGACTAATGTATGAATACTCTAAAGCATTTCCAGTCTTTTCAAAACATCACAGAAAGCAAATAAACAAAGACAATTCATGCACATTATGAATAATGAAAGAAATGAGTTCATGCTGTTCACATTTGTTAAAAATGTACATCTTTAGTTGTTTTTCTTGAGCTAAACTGCACTGTAGACCTATGAAAATATTTATTTATTTAACAGTAATTATAACAGTATTTCTTTATTTTTCTTTGTTACTAGCTTCATTAACTTAATATGTGTAAAGTATGACGTTAAAGAATGGCTATTAAGATGATACTAACATATGTCCAGTGCTGCAGTATAGCTTTTGCATCTGAGAACATATGGGTGAATTTTTTTCTAGTCTCAAGAAATTACAAGAGTTTCCTGCTCATTTAGGAATTTTAAAATCAGATTTTTAAGATGTACTCCTCCTTAACAATGCTAAAGTATTTTAGTTCTCCTTCCTGTATTTTAATCACATTAAGCCCTTTCTTATTAGAAGAAATTTACTAACTTCTGTGCTAGTTATCAACATGGAGAGAAATATTCCCACCTTATATTTCACCTTTTGTTTATACCTGATGCGAAAACAGCCTTTTTCTTCAGTAGATATTTCCCATTTTACCTGCTAGTAAAATTTTTGACAATTCCAGTCTTCAATGGGTACATTCAGTATACTTTTTAAAACTCATACCATGCTTTTTTTCTTCTATGGCAGTGACAATGTGAGTACAGTTAAATCAGGGCTCAGTTTTTTCAAGCATCCATTTTGGTGAAAAGGAGGTGGTGTATAATACCTTGCCTCTATGAATGTCTAGCAGCAGATGCTACAGATGCTACAGGCTACAAAGGAACAGACCGAACTATTCAATCTCTCAGAACTTTTTTGAGGTGTACATTTTTCCTTTTATTGAGAAGCTTTAATTATTGCTATTACAACTATTATTTTTTGACCATGAATTTGTTTAACAGTTTTAGACCCTATGCAACTGCTGTAGGTGAGGTGTTACACAGTTTGTTTATGCAGAATGATTAAATACCTGAAAATTCACACCTCTTCTGATACAGAGTTTGCACCTGGGAACAGGAGAGAAAAGAGGTATTGTGAGATTTCTGAAGGTGTGATTTTTTTGGAGGCTTCCTCCCATTTAAAGACATCAGCTTTTAAAATCCTAGAAGAAATAACCATCGAAAATCGACTTCAAAGTGTCCAGGTGCAATAGCAACTTTTCTTGCTATAGAAGTTCTTAGATTTTCTTCACCATTTCCACTGTGAGGGACACAGCAGGTATCTTTTTTTTTATTTTATTTTATTCTCTGAAACACACAGGAATGCCCACCCACTGGCAGACAAAATAAACTAAAATGGTAACTTAGACATTTGTGTTCATGTTAAGGAAAATCAAATGATCAGTCCCAGATTTTTCTATAGAAACCTAGAGAATTAAAATGTCAAAATGGTAACTCAGAGAAAAAAGTGATCATGTTTTACTACAAAAAGAAATACAGCATACCTTAATCAAATCTATCCATCATCAGATCAGATCATGAGAAAAAGAAAACTTTGTCTGGCTTTCCATGCATGGGGCAGACAGAATCTTTGGAGAACCTAAACATGTGGCTGCTAGTGCCAGCCAGATACTATCTGGAAGTCACAAATAATCTGGTTTTAATTATGCTTCCCAGCAATGGGTGTAAATGGCTCTACAATGCACTATTGAAAGCTTTGGTCTAGGTAAAATGGCACATTTTACTTTGCTTGTCTGTGAAACTCTTTTTTTGCATACTCATTTTCCTCTCATGACACAGGAATACCAGTGTATTGTTACTCAAGGCTTCATGGAAACTTCATGACTATTCTACTGGACCTAAAACTTCTGAGTTTGTCAGTCTAGCTGTGAGATTTCCATATTCTGATCCAACATCCAGTTCAAATATAGCTTTGGACCACTCTATTTCCCCCTACCAGGGTTTTTGCAGATGTATCCTCCAGTTCTGCAAACCTATTTCACCCATATCCTGTTCTTAGTGCTGGCACTTGCTGTTTGTAAGCTCATTCTCACTAATTCAAAATTCCAGATTGCAACAGATTCTTTTTCAATTAGTTTGAAACTGAAAAACTATTATTGCAGAGGTAATTACTCAGATTTTTAAAGGAGATAATATGACACTGCGGTGGTGTTCACCCTCAACTTCGGTCTGGCTGTTGTCTTACTCAGACACAGGCCATTGCACCCAAGGCCTTGTTCAGGCAGATAGTGACTGAATCCCTAAATCCTGAGTGGCATTGGTTGGGAGAATGGTTACATCAAAACCTAGGTCATACCGACAAAGAAGCACGTTACTTTGCTGCACAGAATAAGGGCTGGCCCGTAAACAGAAAACCTTGTGAAACTATTCTTGTAGAATGTCCCCAGTGTAGACTGAAATTACAAGCAGATCATCCTGCTAAAACACCACGTCTACATATCAATGAAGTGAAAACTTTGTGGTCTACCTGGCAAATCGATTATATTGGACCATTCAAATCCTCTGCAGGATACTGATACATCCTCACAGGAGTGGAAATAGTCTTCAGCTTGCTTATGGTGATTAAGCGTCGGGAAGCTGATGGGTGAAATACAGTACGAGGGTTATTGTCTTGGTTCTCACATCTAACTATCCCTGATGTTATCCAAAGTGATAATGGCTCACATTTCCTGTGTGCAAGAAGAGTACAGATAAGTGTAAGACTGGGCAAAAAAAGAAGAAATTAATTGGGTATTTCACACCCCATACCACACTCAATCAAATGGGATGGTAGAAAGAGATAATGGTTTATTGAAAAGGAATCTCAAGCCACATGAGGCTCAAGGTACTCCATCAATTAAATAACTGATACGGACCTAATGGAAGCCCCGTAGGCTGGGCTTTCTTTGTAAAAATGGAGCTTAGCACTCCAACTATCAGGGAAATAGAGTATCTGACAAAATTACAGCCAGGGCAGCCTGTGATGATCAATTTACCATCCATTGGTAATGTATCTATGACCCTAACTAAACCTCGTGGCCCACTTGCCTGGCAAGCTACTGATAGCAGTGCTACAAAACACAGAATTAGTGCACAGTAGATTTTTCCTTCTTTTTAACAGGGTAACATGTTTGGAATACCCCCGCTGAAACAAGTCTTTATTTTTGTCTTACAGCACTCTGCAATATGACAGACAGAAAAGCTGTGTTCATGTTATTATTCCAAACCTTAACAATGCTACTCTTCCCAACCTGTGGTCAAAGAACCCTAGAGTGACCGGTCTCAAAGCTCATGCTAAGTATGCCAGGAGTATGGGCATCCACTCTAGTAAAGAAGATTTAAATCTTTCTACCATGATCATGCACTGAACTGAACTATACTTAGAAAATGAATGGAGCTGGCATAAAGATGAAGCTGATAATAAAGTTCCTCCACTTTGGGGAAGGTCAGGGAAAAAAATTAAAATAGGATGCTGTATGTTCAATGGGTCTACCCATGAGAAGGCATCTCAGATTTCTGTGTAGAACACTACATCAAACCCAACAGTAAAAAATACAAAACTTTGTGTGTCTGAAAGATTGGACTGTTGGTACAATTTTACCTTAGTACAACCTGTTTCTGTAGTCTGCCTCTGGGCTCACCATAGCATTGGACTATCATTTAAATTTAAAGTAGACATTACTAAACTTAGTACAACAACAACGTCCACCCCAAGTAAGAATAAAAAAATATATATCCCCACAAATTTCTGAAATTGTGATCAGAAATACAGGCCAAAAACGAGTGTTATTTAATCCATCGTAGTCTCTTAAATGAGCAAAACTACCGATGCAAACTCTTATCTCTGCAGTCAAACCAACCTGTTCACTAAGTACATCCTATGCAGGATGGTTAGTTAATAGTTACGTAGTGTGTTGGGTAGGCTCTGCTCCTGTACAGTGTGGCGGGTATGCTCTGTTCCTGTACTTGGCATAAGCCTTGCTCAGGCTTATGAGCCACAACAGCCTCAGTGTGATTGCTCCTTGAACTGGACAGCTTGTTAACAACAGTGCCTCAGGCAGAGCTCATTAACATGCAATCTCTCATGGGAAATAATGAAGAAATCTGAGCTTGACTACAAATCAATCACTTTATCTAATAAAATGGCACCTTATCTCTTTCCTTTCTATAATCAAAGGAAAAGTCATCTTGACATCATTCCTCTGTTATCTACAGAGTCCGGTGAAGCCTGATGCTGCCTCACTCCCCTTAACACCTGCTGTTTATGCAATATAGCCACTGGATCATCAGGCTTCGCCTCTGATTGTATCCAGCCCCTGTGGTGTGACTAATTGTCGAGAGCAAAATTAGGTGCTAAGGGGAGGGGGACTGCGCAA
The DNA here is from genome assembly GCA_013399475.1 of Chauna torquata. Classification (NCBI taxonomy): domain Eukaryota; kingdom Metazoa; phylum Chordata; class Aves; order Anseriformes; family Anhimidae; genus Chauna; species Chauna torquata. Next base: position 37,548 of record VXAL01017098.1, read on the forward strand.
CCTGATTCCTAAACCTGATTCAGAAGATGTGAATTCTGGAAAATTACTGACCAAAAGACAATGGCCTTGCAATCCTATAAATAGCAATCCCAAACAAGAACTCTTTGAGCTCTCTAGGGACCACAGCGGGCTGCACCCTTGACCTCCACCTGAGCTGGGACACTTCTCAGGGTACCCTTGAGGGGAAGTGCATCTCAGGGTTGAATCCTTGAGGAACAAGCTCATCCACAGACAAACACCAATGAGGAAGTAGGGTGATTAATTCACCCTAGGGGGTATTTTGGAAGCATATGACTGGATTTAAAAAACACCCAGGACCCTGCTCTAAGTCTCGGGTGAACTTTGCTATTCACGACTCTAACTAAGTCGCTGTTTCTATTGTAGCAAATTCCTTTAGATCATTGGGTTAATCGACTAATACTTAGATACCAGTTAAGTGCTGCTAAAATCATATAATCTAACCTTGTTATTTGCTACAAAGGTATATAATAAATCCTTAATTGCTGTTACATTAGAGTTGTGTAAATCTAATTCCGTGACACACAGGTGAACCCTCACCTCTCCAAAACAAACACAGAGAGATGTGAGTGGTATCCTAGGGACAGGATTGGGAGTCTTAAATAGCATAGATGCTGTAGCATATATTTATATACTCATAAATAAATTAAGCACAAAAGCAAGTGATTTAAGCAAATTACAGTATCCACTGCAGTCTTCTTTATTAGCACTGGGAACTCACCAATGGCTCTTATCAGACACATTGCCTCAAGGGGAAAGAATTAATAGAAAGGACCACAAACTGATTGTAGATGCACTTGGTGTAGCCCAAAATAATGTGTCTAGCTCTTAATTGTATCCAAGCTCAACTATGGATGCAAGATATGGTAGCAACAATTATAAGAGAAGGTGAAGGGAGCACCTTGCCTACTGAAATTCAAAAGGTAATTTGTGATAATGCAACAAAATTTGAAAGGAAATCCTAATCCTGGTGGTATTTAGTCAATTTTACTTATAACCCCATCACCAATAAGGCCGCAGCTTTTGTCTTAACAATACATAATGCTTCAGTATATTACCATATACCCAGTCATTGTGCTATATGGAACTATATCCATTAGAACATAGAGCGTGGACCCAACAAAATGGAAACAAATGGCAAACTGTTAATGTTAACATGTTTTGTATAGTAAGAACAAGGATTTATTTGTGAGAGGAATATCATCAAAGCCCAANGTACTTGGCATAAGCCTTGCTCAGGCTTATGAGCCACAACAGCCTCAGTGTGATTGCTCCTTGAACTGGACAGCTTGTTAACAACAGTGCCTCAGGCAGAGCTCATTAACATGCAATCTCTCATGGGAAATAATGAAGAAATCTGAGCTTGACTACAAATCAATCACTTTATCTAATAAAATGGCACCTTATCTCTTTCCTTTCTATAATCAAAGGAAAAGTCATCTTGACATCATTCCTCTGTTATCTACAGAGTCCGGTGAAGCCTGATGCTGCCTCACTCCCCTTAACACCTGCTGTTTATGCAATATAGCCACTGGATCATCAGGCTTCGCCTCTGATTGTATCCAGCCCCTGTGGTGTGACTAATTGTCGAGAGCAAAATTAGGTGCTAAGGGGAGGGGGACTGCGCAACCTGATTCCTAAACCTGATTCAGAAGATGTGAATTCTGGAAAATTACTGACCAAAAGACAATGGCCTTGCAATCCTATAAATAGCAATCCCAAACAAGAACTCTTTGAGCTCTCTAGGGACCACAGCGGGCTGCACCCTTGACCTCCACCTGAGCTGGGACACTTCTCAGGGTACCCTTGAGGGGAAGTGCATCTCAGGGTTGAATCCTTGAGGAACAAGCTCATCCACAGACAAACACCAATGAGGAAGTAGGGTGATTAATTCACCCTAGGGGGTATTTTGGAAGCATATGACTGGATTTAAAAAACACCCAGGACCCTGCTCTAAGTCTCGGGTGAACTTTGCTATTCACGACTCTAACTAAGTCGCTGTTTCTATTGTAGCAAATTCCTTTAGATCATTGGGTTAATCGACTAATACTTAGATACCAGTTAAGTGCTGCTAAAATCATATAATCTAACCTTGTTATTTGCTACAAAGGTATATAATAAATCCTTAATTGCTGTTACATTAGAGTTGTGTAAATCTAATTCCGTGACACACAGGTGAACCCTCACCTCTCCAAAACAAACACAGAGAGATGTGAGTGGTATCCTAGGGACAGGATTGGGAGTCTTAAATAGCATAGATGCTGTAGCATATATTTATATACTCATAAATAAATTAAGCACAAAAGCAAGTGATTTAAGCAAATTACAGTATCCACTGCAGTCTTCTTTATTAGCACTGGGAACTCACCAATGGCTCTTATCAGACACATTGCCTCAAGGGGAAAGAATTAATAGAAAGGACCACAAACTGATTGTAGATGCACTTGGTGTAGCCCAAAATAATGTGTCTAGCTCTTAATTGTATCCAAGCTCAACTATGGATGCAAGATATGGTAGCAACAATTATAAGAGAAGGTGAAGGGAGCACCTTGCCTACTGAAATTCAAAAGGTAATTTGTGATAATGCAACAAAATTTGAAAGGAAATCCTAATCCTGGTGGTATTTAGTCAATTTTACTTATAACCCCATCACCAATAAGGCCGCAGCTTTTGTCTTAACAATACATAATGCTTCAGTATATTACCATATACCCAGTCATTGTGCTATATGGAACTATATCCATTAGAACATAGAGCGTGGACCCAACAAAATGGAAACAAATGGCAAACTGTTAATGTTAACATGTTTTGTATAGTAAGAACAAGGATTTATTTGTGAGAGGAATATCATCAAAGCCCAAAATATTTGTCTTGATACTGAACAAAATATCTGTCATTTTGAAATATATCCCAATGAAATCCCTGAAACTGTACTTGTGTATATTAGAAAAGGATCTGTTAGTATGAGAACCCTTTGTAGTTTTATATTCATAGATAACATTACTCTAGATACAAGTAATCACTCAAATATTTGTGTTTGTAACTTTGCTAAAATTATAGGATGTGACTTTAATTATTCAGCTCCTGTTACATCTTATCAATTACTACAATCTAACTACATATTGAGTCAAGAGTTATTGCTTACCCCCATCAGAATGAACCTTACATTAGTGAAGAAACTACTGCAACATGATGTCCTGTGTCAACTGCAAGAACATGTCTGAAACAATAGACACAAAACTCTAATCGCCATTCATCATGAAACATAAGAGATATGCCATGTCTTGGAAAGAATGTAGAAGGATGGAGGACACCATTGGTGGGAAACTCTTCTTAGATGGTCACCAACAGCAGCGCGAATTTTTAGTTTCATGTTTCACCCAGTTGTGATTTTACTAACTCTAACATTAATGTGTCTATTGCTTATCATCATATTGTATATAAAAGTTTGGTACATGATAAAACAAATAACTCAACTCCAACCACCTAAAACATATAAATTAGTATACAATTAATAGCAATATTTTATGCTAAAACTGCTTGCCGTGGAAAGCAATATCTCACTTGCCGTGAATCTGTAAGGACATGAAGTATTAACATACTATTTATGGCACAAAGGCAAGAGGTGACTGTACCACCACTTTTGTGACTGGTAAGATGAATTGACTATAGTCATGGGGTGGAGTGTGATGGTGTGAACCTCTCTCCCTTGCCCCTCTCTCCCCTGTTTCGGTCTGGCCATTGTCTTGCTCAAACACTGGCTGTTGCAAGGCCTTCCTCAGGCACATACCGACTATGGTAGTGGCTACACCTGAGACCTTGCTCAGGCAGATAATGACTGCAGTACTGACTATGTCCCAGGCCTTGCTCATGCAGGTAGCAACCACAGTATTGGCTCACACTGTGTGCTGGAGAAACTGACAGACGTCTTAGCATCTGAGAGACAATTGAGCCTGCACCAAAAACAAAAAAAAGACTATTAGTGCATCATCTTACCACATAAATAGTGAACAGGCCAAGAGCCCTTTGAGCTCTTCTGCACAGCAGCTGGCTGCATGACAGGATGTCCCCTTGAGTAGGGCTGCCTGTCAAGGTCACACCTGCTACAAAGATCTCTTACTGCTTGTGAGAGATTCCTTGCCACAGCAGATCATCAGTAAGTGATTAATAGCTTGCTAAACTTTGTAAGTTTCTCTAAGATTATATCTTTGATTGTTTGTGTACTAATAATCCTTAGACATAAACCATTGACAAAGTCTAGGACTAGGAGTGGGTTCAGCCACACGTGGGCTCCTTACCTCTTTGGTTCGAGCAGTTTAGAAAGGAAAGGGGTTCAATCTGAACCTCATGACTCAACAGCAGGGTCTGTCTGACGCATCTGACTTACCCTGTCCTCTATGCAGTTAAAAAATCAAATGTACCTTGCCACCTCAAATCTTGTTAAGTTGCTGTCTTATTTATGATTAAGCTTTGGTAGATCACTATATTATATCAGTAAATATATTGCTGCTTCTCTCTTACAAATGAAGTGAATAATTTCATCCTCAACAGACACTAAATTTCCCCTGGTATACTGAAACAACAAATATAAATAAAGTAATTGCAGAATTTGAACCAATGCCTCTTCCAAATTGCTATATGCTGTGGTTTAGCCCCTGCAGGCAGCTCAGCACCACACAGCCTCTCGCTCACCCTCCCCAGGTGGGTTAGGGGAGAGAATCAGAAAGGTAAATGTGCAAGAATTCATGGGTTGAGATAAAGACAGTTTACTAGGTAAAGCGAAAGCTGCAAGCGCAAGCAAAGCAAAACAAGGAATTCATTCACTACTTCCCATGGGCAGGCAGGTGTTCAGCCACTTCCAGGAGAGCAGGGCTCATCACGCGTAACGGTTTCTTGGGAAGACAAATACCATCACTCCGAACATCCCCCTCTTCCTCCTTCTGTACCCCAGTTTTATTGCTGAGCATAACACCACACGGTATGGAATATCTCTTTGGTCAGTCTGGGTCAACTGCCCTGGCTGTGTCCCCTCCCAACTTCCTGTGCACCTCCAGCTTCTTTGCTGACAGGGCAGAAAAAGAACCAAAAAGAAAAAAAAAAGAAAAACAAACAAACAAAAAAGAAAAAAAAAAAGAAAAAAAAAAGTCCTTGGCTCTACGTAAACACTGCTCTGTAACAACCAAAAACATCACCACTATTTTCGTCAAAAATCCCAAACACAGCTTTGTGTGAGCCTCTACGAAGAATATTAACTCTGTCCCAGCCAAAACCATGACACCACAAGACTTTGAATTGCCACAGTTGGACTGTTGTCTGTCAGTAGTTCAGAAGATAATGCATTTCTTGGTGCTGCACACAAATAACACAATATAGCCACAGGAATGAAAGACTGTATTATTAAAGGGGAAAAAAAAATGGATTGAGCATGATGTTCAAGGCAAGCTTTTTATAAGGACTGAATACTAAGATACTATCATCTCTTGCTTTACATACCAGGTAAGTTCCCAGTAATAGCATCATAGCATCATTTAGGTTGGAAAAGATCTCTAAATAGAAATTAGTTCAAAGTCACTTTGGCTTTATTTTTATTAAAGCGGCAAAGATACAGTACTCTTAAGGATTATATACACTTGTAGAAATGGCACAAGGTAAAGCAATTAGGTTCATTCTTCCTGAACAGAATTAAGAAGCCCTCCTGAACAGCATGAATTCCTCTCTCATCTTAAATCTTAATTTGACAAAGGCAGCTATAGATAAATTCACTGATTTTTCATAAATTCACTGTACATGGTGAAACAATCTGAGCCAGTAAAGGTTGGAAACCCCGCTTCCTTAGTGATCATCTCACTTCATGTTACTGTGGGGTTGGTGAGAGTGATTTAATAGCCTCCAGAAATACTGGCTGTGTAATATCCCTTGCCAAATATTGTGAAGGATGTATGAAATATGTGTTATGAAGGATATTCTTACAACCACTATGCAAAATGTTTTCACTCCCAGAGATGCAAGCTAAGGCTGAATTTGATGTATTTGCAGTATAAGTTCTCAGAGTGGAATCTCATGTTGGAAAATGACCCCTTTAGTCATATCACGGTTTTGGAGATACATGACGCACTAAATGGAGAATTAGTTACAGTCCTGTCTGTACAGGCACTGTCTGTATATGATAATATATTCAGAGATGTTTTTCAGTTAACAGTTTTTTTTTCAGGTNTTTTAGGGAAAAAATTTTGTCTTTTTTTTTTTTTTTTTTTTTTTTTTTTTTTCCAAAAAGTTCTATCTTACTTATAATGTGCCTGTATGTTTGTAACAAGGCAGGCAGTTTACTATACCAAACGTGGAAGTAATGCTGTTGTGGTCTTCGTGTCCTTCCTTTCTTCTCTCCAGACTGAGGCACTGAGGTTAAATTTCATTATGACTTAATTCTTTCTTCTAGACCACTATATCCTACTGAGAATATTAAGAAGAGTTCATTTTCCAAATGTTGATTGTAGGTGGTTCACACATACAGACTGTAAAGAACAAAACCAACCAACCAAAAAATAACAATAAAAATACACAAGCAGTTTCTCACTAAAAACAAGCAACACCAATGAAATAATCAGGGAAACACCTCATTTGAATCAGGCAGTCTTAGTGCCTATTTTCTGTTAGCATATGGACAACTCAGACTATGATAAATGCACTGTGTTGAAGCTTTGTCATGGCTTAGCTTCTTGTGATGTTTGTGCCTGTGTGTATTGTTTAATTAACTTTAACTAAATAATCTAAAAGCTTACTGACTTCAGGAAGATCCTATTTCTCTTGTAAAATTTTGATATGCTTGGAAGATTGTACTTTTTTTCCTTCTTTTTAGTTAAGTGGTACCATGCCTTGTAGAATATTAAAGTCTCCTGATTGTAGTCTACTAGGTTTATGTATATATCTTTGATTGCAGGTCAGTTTTTAAAGCAGAAAAAAAGGCTGTATTCTGAAACAGAAAAAAAAAACAAAGTTATTCTCCTACTCATTAACAACTGCATATGTGAAATATATCCGTTCAGAGATGATAGTTGTATCTTTTCAGGCATCATAATGATCTTCAGCTGATGGTTTTTTTAAGATAAAAGTTTCTTCTTCCTATTGTGATATGAAAAAAGTAGACATAGCTGGCATCTGTACACTGAGAAATCCTTTAAAAGAAGAAAGAGCAATAACTCTGTGTCAAAGAGGTAATCCTGTAGAGGACCTGCATTTAACATCAAGAACATTCAGAGAGCAAGTGGAAAAGAAGGAGAGAGAGAGGAAAGAGAAAACAGTATTTCACACAGCTAGTCATTGTTTATGTTTTTGTGTTCTTTCTTCCTGGCCTGAGGATTTCCCCAGTGATGACTAACCTGCACAGACTGAATGCCATTCCTATTTTTCAGTGTTTGTGTAATTCTGCAAGCAAGTACTTGAAGTAGCAATTACTTCCTGTGTAGTTTCTCCCTGCAGACTTTTGCCTTTCTTTTTTAAACATAGGCTTCACAACTTCTTTAGTGTCTAAGCTAGCATGTTTGATTTTGTTCATCTCTCCTTTTTTTTAAAAATTTTTATCCTTATTCAGAATGCAGATTTTCCTGCATTCATTCAGAATGAAAAAATAAAAATAATAAAAAAAAAGATGTTGAGACTTCAATTCAGAGGTCTTTCTTCCCAGTGCAAGAAAGCCCTTGATCTTCCAATAAATGTGAGGAATCTGTAAATATTCTAAGAAAAATCAGAATTTTCATCTATAACCCTCTGTCACTATTGAAATTATCACTGTTGGAATTGTCATTATTGTCATTCTCTGTCACTATTGAAATCACCATTGAAAAGGCTTGTTTCTGTAACTGTCCTCTTTTGGTGCACACAAAACAAATATCATTTCTTCTTTTTCTTTTTTTTTTTTTTTTTACATTGGATTATAGATGCACGATGCATAATACATTGAAAACTTTCTGGAACATCTATAAGCAAATATTTTACCAATACCTCATTGAAACTGGGTGAGCTATCCTTCTAGTTTGGTATTTTATGGTAAGGCTATGGTGAACCTTCCTACCAATGTTTCCAAAAGCACCTAAGTGGTGTGGACACCTGTTGAAAATGTTTTGTAAAACCCACCAGTAGCTCTGGTAGTGACTAAGTTACAGAAAGCAACTTGGAGGATTGTGCAATGATCCTTAAGAATTCTGCCAAACTTTAATGAGAGCCGTAAGTATTAAGAGGGGCTTTATAAAAAAAAATCTCCCAGACAGAAGCTATTGATCAAACTTGCATCTGAGATGCATGTTAAAGTTAGCTGTATCATCTCATGTGGGAGATCAGGCTGCAAAATGCACAGACACCAAAGATATTGGTAGACAGACAACAAAATCTCATATGCTATCTCCCCAAGCAATGATGCTACAGATGATAAAGATGCTACTGCTCTGCTTCTGCCTCAAGCTGCGGTTTTACCATGTTTATGTGGCATTTAGAGAAAAGATTCAGTTAGCAAGACTGTAGAACACATACTGATGTTATCAATATATTGTCTTCCCTGCTGTATACTATACTTGCTGAATTCCAAAGAGAAACATGTCTTACTGGGTGGCGTACTGTCTGGATCTTTCTATTTCTATTCCTGTAATGACGGTCTAGACTGGAGCTTAACAGATGCATAGCTCCTCTTCGTACAGCCTCAAACTGAAGATCTGTTGATCATGATTAGTAAATGTATTTGTGAAAAACAAAAATAACCACTTTAATTCCTGAGTCATAGCACTATTCGTATGAGATTATTTATTACATCTTGTGGATTTACAGATTTGAATTTCTGTGCAGGATCTCTCTAGATTAATTACAGGAACTCAGCATTGCCTAAATCTGCAAGTGATGAAATCCTCCAGAGAATAAGTGGAATTTTAACAATTGACCTTAATTAAATGTTCACATCCCTTAGCCATTTACAAATTCCTTTGCTAGCAAAAAGGTGAAGTATAAATCACTTTTA
>VXAL01017099.1:0-61728 GCA_013399475.1 Chauna torquata
CCCTAATTCCTCTGGGACAATTCGCAGATATTTTCCTGTTGCTTCCTAAAATGTCAGTGTTCCCTGGCTCTTCTCTGTCACATAGAAGCACATCCACTTTCCCCACTGAATCTAGTTTAAAGCTCTGCTAATAAGTCCAGCCAGCTTGCTGACCAGAACACTCTCGCTCCACCTGGTCAGGTGCGCCCCATCTAGTGTCAACATGCCTGGTCTCTCAAAGGTGCATTCAAAATCATATAATCCAAAACCCTGAGCATGGCAGCAGCCACACATGCTCGAATGAGCTGTTAAAGAACACTTTCCTTGTAAAAACAGTCACAGCGAGGTGTCTAACATGCAATTACAAACACACAACAACTGGCTATGAAAGACTAAAGCTTGATTACTTCAATGTTCAATATTCAAGTTGTCCCTTGATTTTCAAGGATTTGGGATCAGTGACAGTACAAGTAGAAATGATCAGTCTGCCACCGTACTCAGCCAAGCTGGTGATGAAAGCTCATGACCTGTAATAAATGCAAAACCTGGTTTTATGCCAGGAAACATTACAATGGAAGTGCTCATTTTTTAATGCAATTTTGTATATTACTGATTAGCACCAAGCTGATTAGTATCTGACCAAATTTTTACTCAGCTTTTTAATTTTTTAAAAAGTTTGTTGATTTAATAGTTTGTCAGTGTAATAGTTTAGGTAGTGATAAAGCCTACTCAGTCTGCTGCATCTTCTGGCAAAGGCTGGGGTTCATTTAGAAGGAGCAGCAGTGAACTGGAAAAAGCATTGCAAACATGGAGAGTCAAATTCAAATGCAACTCATCCACACAGTTTAGCAAATGGACTACTCAGATCACTATCACATGGTCTGGAAAAATTCTAAGCCTACTCATTTTCCAAGGTTTAAAGTATCTGAACTTATTCTGAACTCCAGTGGTACTTCTGAATTTCTGTTCATCAAAACTACAGCGAAAAAAAAACAATGCAAGATCTTCTTCAGTATTACCATATCAGTGCAGTAACATGCATTGCAATAAATAAATAAATAAATAAACAAAATAAAATAAAAATTAAGATTTGCAATATTCAAGTTGTGAACACAATCGATGGAGAAGTTTGGGTTATCAGAACAAGTAACGTTTATTGTAACTGGGACATCTATTTATGGTAAGATTCTAGGTTGAAATAAGCAGAACTCTTCTTAAATACTCTGAATAGTCAGATGACCTTAGTTTTCCTTGTGTAAACAACTAAATCTTTGATGTCTGCATAAATACCACAATATGTAACTGGCCCTCCAAGGCATTTCTAGCCTAACTGAAATTTACCAAATATCCCATCTGAACATTCTTTTCAAACTGCTAATGAATAGAGGGCTTGTAAATTGTTGCTGTGCACAAAGTGGGTAATTATGAATTAGGCATACTCTGATGCTAAGACACTTACAGTCATTACAGTCATTCACATTTTCCGCTGATGTGAACATTTAAAGATAGATGGTGAAACTTAAGAGGGCACTAGAAATTAGTATTTGGTACTTCCAGTTACATGGTATATTTTTGTTGTTACTTTTACAAAGATTGGAGAAGCCATTTCATTGCATGTCAAATTCAGTAGTTTTACAAGCTTCCAGTCTTTCCCTTGAGAAGAGAATCTTCCTATTTAATGGAGATGCTACTATGAGCTTTGAAAATACAATAATATCATGTTAGTGTAAGTCTCCAGGTCTCATGCAGACCAGTGGGTGCATTAAAACCACTCCCTTCCTGCAGTCCTCAAGGAATACCTAAGAAATTTTAATTCTTTATTAGCGGCTGCATTGCTGAATTTCCACCCTTTAAAATACCTTGTTTTGAGTCCATGTTGCTATGTCTTTTTAGCAATTGTTCCGCATCACTGAGAATTTTGGATTAAGGGAATTTTTGGAAATAAAATGAACACTGTCTAGAAATAGTCCGTGTTTTCAACATGTTGTGAGCTGTAATTAGCATTAGAAACTTTCTGCAATTTACAAGTTATGAAGGACATTTTACAGATTGGCAGAATGGAAAAATTATATGACTTGCAAAAACAGAAATGAGAAAAAAGAGAAATTCTTAAGACTGGGAACATTTTTACTGCAAAATAATTACAACAGCTTGCTCTGTTACCAAAACCTACCTGCAAAGGCATAACCAAATGGCCTGTCAAGGCACAAAACTGTTGGAAGCTGTGAGCCCCATCACCCCGGTGACTCCTACACACGAGTCTGTGCTAACAACTCATTTGCTCTTTCATTCATTTATTTATTTATTTATTTATTTATTTATTTATTTATTCCTTTATACTCTTTCCTAGGTAAAAAATTCGACAGACTATTATGCAAATGTTAGTACTTTGGACATCCCTTCCTGTGAATGATCATTTTAAAGGTTAGGGATTTATTATGCTATATATCTTTGTTGTCAGGAACATGAGCGGTACAACATCATGAATACTCGTAATAGATCATTAATCATAAATAACAAGTTGCAACTCATATTCTTTCTAGGATGTGCCTAGAAACAATTAATCACTGAAGAAATAACCTTAGTGAAAGCACTATTTGAAGCCTGTTTGTGTATTACACAGGAGAGGAAGTATATTTTTATTACATTATGTGCCTCTTCTGGGTCACATATTCTGAAAGATTATATTGTCCTTATTATTACAATTCCTAATGGTATAATGTCAAAAGTAATAAGGTTTGCAAAGGGAGCTAGCTAAAAATGCCACAAAGAGAAGGCTCTGATTTCTAGGATTTTCTTACTGCCATTTTATACCAGCTTTCACTGTGCTTACCTGCTGATACTATGACTGATGTTGCTAATAAAACTACAGTCAAAAGTCACCACAAAGAATAGCCACAGTAGTTTATGTTGTGCCTCTGCTCTGAATCTGAAGTGTTTTTTTAATTGCATCTCTGCTGGAGACAAGCCCCTTTGCAAATGAACACAGAGATCAGGCTATGAGCACTTCTCATCCACATCAGTGAAAAATTCATTTCCTAAGTTGAACCTGCTTCTGAAGGCCCTGTAAAATTAAAGTGGTTGACTCTGTATCTGGCTGAAGCAGATGAGACAATTCCTTCCACTGAATGTGTTGTGGGAGTGATTGCTTCCAGCAAGGGAGTGATAATAAACAGCTGGCAGACAGAGGCAAGGTGAAGGAGCTACCCTTAGCCCTCACAGCATTTCTGCACCAATTGTCTGATTATTGCCTGAGGCTTCTGGACACTGAGGAGTGAAGGATTTATCTTACTCTTCTTGCCCATGTCAGTCTATTTGTAGGGACTAAGCACTTGATAAATAAATAACTTGATAAAAAAGGGTTAGCTGCTCACTTCTTTGACTTTCCTGCATGGGCAGGGATGGAACCACAAATGCAGCAGATGTCCCTGTGCTGCAGCATCTACCAGTACTAAAGGAAGGGTGGGATATTTGTGCATCAGTCAGTTCTAGACTATGCCTATCTTCTAGTTCACTCCTTCTCCTATGAAAGTAGTTTTTATTTTATTTTATTTTATTTTAATTTTTCAGATCTATGCACAGTGTTATTTTAGCCAGATTTCTACAAAGAAAGCTTGCTGTGATCGACCATTTGCCCCAGATTCTTTTCATACTTTACTGGTATTTGTTTTATTGCTCTTGATTTTCTTCAGCCTAAGTGTCTCATCCTGTACTATTGAAATCAATGGAAATTCTAAAAATATTTTAAATAGATGCTTTTAAAAAGGTAGCCAAGAAAATGAGAACAGGCCTATATTCTCAGCACCATCTGATGTCAACATAAATGTACAAAATCCTCCAAAATAATAGGTATTAAATGTTCTCTGAACTCTGGTATAATATTAACATTTGCATCAGCTGTTCTATCATTGTCAGCAGATCATCCACTGGAAATTTCAGGTCACCCAAATCTTCCTTAAAATTGGAATGAAAAGTAACCCTCCCTAAGAAAAATATTTTCCATCTGATTTGTGCTTTTCCATTTAGAGTGTGTAACCAGTATAGTGTCCTTATGACCTTCTGATTTAGGTTAAAACTGTGCACTGCCTTGAGAAATACCTTTTTTTTTTTTTTTCCCTTTATTAATCAATGGCATTAAATGGAAAACAACCTGGATATGCTTGCCACTGATTTCTACATAAAAAAGGCTTGTAAACAGGCTTACATTGTTCATAGGGATTTTTTAGTAACAGGGATTTTTTAGTAACAGACTTGCTATTCACTTACGAAGTTTGACTTTGATCAGTTTTGCCTGAAGTCCTCTGATCTAAGATTTGCAATTTATAAAAGCCTTTGAAAACACTGTATTTTCACTGTCAGTTGTATGAATAATTAAAAAAAAAAAAAAGGTTTTTGAAGTATCTAAAATATGGAAAGATTTTGTTACACATTTTAAATGTCAAGACATGTTTTGGACTATCTACATAGGGTCTTAAGAAATGTTCTGAAAGATGCATTTTTAATCTAGTGTAACAAAGTACTGTGGCTTGATTTTTTACAGCAAGGGTTGCCACATCAGCAAGATTTTTAAAACGCTAGGCTTGAATATTTTCCATTGCAGCTTTTTGGTTATTCCTTGCATTTTTTGATTTTAGATCTACTGCTGAATCTCAAATTCTGATTCTTTTGACTGAATAACATGCAGAGCTGATTTCAAAACTCAAAATTATTTAATGGAAAAGGTGGATAGTTCAACATGTGTAAGCACTTAAAAGCTACAAAATATTCTCTGGATCTTATGCATTCATTTCGCTCTTTTATGCTCTGAAAAACCCTCATGATAATGATGAAAGTGAAATTAAACAAACACAATTACAGTAGAATGATCTTACAGCAAGGACTGATAAAAGACAAAGCCACCCAAATATCAGCAAGGGAACAGTTTCCACTACTCCATCTCAGGTCTCTCAACTCTGGCCCTTAAAAGAGTACAAAACACCTTCCAAAAGCTAATGTGGGAAATAAAATTCATAATTCTTTTGAATAGCAAAACATAACCTTTGAGAGAGTACATTTTCCCTCCTTGTGTTCCACAAGTTGCAAACAAGATGTCTCTCTCTTCTCCCTGGCAATTAACCTTTCTTTTTTTCCCCCACCTCTCTACTTCCTTTTACTGGAAAGATTTTTACAACATATTCTTACAGAGATGATCTGATAAACTCCTACATATAATGTGAGCATTGCTTTCAGATTTTGTTTGGTTGCTAAGGTTTATGTTTCTGTTTCAGAGATGAAGACAAGACAGTGACCCTGAAGACTGTAGCTTGACCGCACGAGCCGGTAAAGTAAAAGATTAGTGCTAAATTTTGTCCTTCAAAACCACTTTTTGTTAACTATTCCTTTCTAATATTATCATTTACATTTAGAGCCATGAAAATGAGGGCTTACAATCTTAGATATTGCTTGTAAATTGGCAAACAGAAGATGATTTTCTGTCCTTCTGACAGCTCTGTTGACAATAAAAAATAGATAGAGTTATGCAGGTCCCTTTGAATACCTGCCCATTGTATCACCCTGATCTCCTGCTGGGGGCCTGGGCAACTCTTCGCTGAAGTCTGAGAGGGCAGCCAGCACACAAGGAAGAAATGGGAAAGCCAGCGATGGAGGGGTCATCCATAACATTCATCTGTCTCTGCAAGTGTTTTAGTTTGTGACAATTATAGGAACTTACTGCAGTGATGTTCTGACCTATCTACTTCTCTTGTCTTCAACTAGACCCCAAATATTTGAAAATCACGTATCTTTATAAAAAGGAAGATACACAAACATTTTTTTGTCCTAATGTGAAGAAAACTTTTGGAACTCTTGGGCTTCACAGAATCACAGAATGGTTAAGGTTGGAAGGGACTTCTGGAGGTCCAACCCCCCTGCTCAAGCAGGGATACCTGGAGCTGCTTGCCCAGGACCATGTCCAGACAGCTTCTGAAGATCTCAAAAGAAGGAGACTCCACAACCTCTCTGGGCAACCTGTGCCAGTGCTCCGTCACCTGTATAGTCAAGAAGTGCTTCCTGATGTTCAGAGGGAACCTCCTGTGTTCCAGTTTCTGCCCATTGCTTCTTTTTCTGGCACTGGGCACCACTGAAAAGACCATGACTCTGTCCTCTTTGCACCCTCCCCTCAGGTATTTATAGACATTGATAAGATTCCCTCTCTTCTCCAGACTGAACACTACCAACCCTCTCAGCCTCTCCTCACAGGAGAGGTGCTCCAGTCCCTTGATCATCTTGGTGGCCCTCTGTTGGACTCTTTCCAGTATGTCCAGGTCTTTTTTGTACTGGGCAGCCCAGAACTGGACACAGCACTCTGGGTGTGGCCTCACTAGTGCTGAGTAGAGGGGAAGGATCACCCGTGTTGACCTGCTGGCGATACTTTGCCTAATGCAGCCAGGAATACCATGAACATTCTCAGTAGCTTCTGGCATGGACCCCCTGACCTTGCCATGTACCAGAAATTGTCACATTTCCTGGATACCACTGACCATTAGATTATATTTTGTCCTCACTTGATTTCTGAAATGCCAACAGATACATAAGGTTGTTCAGCTTGAATGGAGCAGCTCAAATCTGTAGCATGTTAGAAAGCTGGCCACTTCTTAATGTGTTCAGTTCTTTGATTCGCCATCACGTGCTTGTGTTAGGAAGCTTTAAGATTGTCCAACTATCTTGCTACCCCCTCACATCAACCTACCATAAAATGAAAATACAAATATTTATTTACATGACCTATCCTAAGAAGTCTCTTGTAGGAGGACTCATCATCTAGACATGCCTGTTCTCCACTGGCCATAAGGCGAAATTCAGATTTTTAAGTTAAGACAGATGATCCCACCCTCAGTATATACATTTCAATGTGAATTATATCTATCTGCTCAAACTTATGTCTATATATAAATTTGTACATAAACAGATATCATGACAACAACATCAATATTGCAGTAATGCACTTAGCTCATTACTGTTGTTAATTGAGAGCAGACTTAAAGCTAGTCAACTATTTGGGACAGCAATGGTTTTATTGTATTTTTATTGTAACTTTGGTGGCTAATATTTCCTTGGCCTGCATATTGCCTCAAAGAGACAAATTTATACCAATCTTTTATTCAGTGCTCACATTAAACCATTTTTCTCATTCAGTTGCAATAGAAGCTTTTCTGTGGAATGTAAGTGATCATATTCACCAATTAAATATTTAACATTGATAATCGAATAAGCCCTTGCAGTAGCAGCTGCAAAATACCTGCAGTCCAAATGATTATAAGTACAATCCTATAAGCAACCATGAAGAGCAGCAAGCAAGTTAAAAACTACCTTGATTGATTTATTGGTAAATTACAGAGAGAAAAAGCTCGTAATGGGATACAATATATGTACCATGCACTCTGAATTGACGAAGGACTGCTGGATCATCTACTCTGGCCACCTGCAAACCATAGGCATCAGTATCATGTTACAGCAACAACCCATGGAGGAGAATTTATATTCTAAAACAACAGGTTGGATTAGAAGACTCCAGGAAGCAATTCAGTGTTCTTACATGCTCATTGAGGAGACATCCAGAGCCAGATGTTAGGAAAAGCTAAATACAATTTTATGTCTGGATTCTCTCCTCCTTTGAGGTTTACATGATTACTCATGATTTCATGTAATTCTCTTGGGACAGAGCCCAGAGTCTTCTCCTGGTGCAAGGCAAGGAAACTCACTCTTGAAAAACATTGCCAATGGCATTTCCAGTTTGCTTGACCTATGGATCAAAGCACCAAATGGGGAAGCTGAGTTCTTTTTTACTGTAGAGGAACAGAAGCAACTTGCATGCCCCAGGTCTTGGCAACCATGTTATGCAACCTCCTACTCTCCATTTCTACTCTCCTTCTAAACTTAATGAATCTTACATTCTTTGTTATACAATATCCAGTTTCACACCACATTCAGTTTTTACCACTATCTAATGTTAGAAAATCCAGACCATTTTCTAGTCCAGCTTCCTCAGCACTGTTGGATACATCCCATCTTGCTGCAGACTTATGTTCTTACAAATGGCTTAGTGTTCCCAGACTCAGTCTTTCTGTACTTTGGGTAATGCCTCACTCGCACAGACTCTGCTACTAGGCTCAGGAACCTGGGAGGTCTGAAGGCAGACCTTACCAGTGAAAAACTCAGCAAAAATAGGCTATACAAATAAAGCTGTGAATTGTAGTATCAGAAATGATTTCCTAACTTGCAGCACCAAAGAGTACTGTCCTGTCTTGGATCACACCAGAAAAGTTCTGCTGGAGAAGTTTTAAATCTTTATGGTGGTCAGCTTCTATAGGGAATGCTACAAGTAGTTTATGAATCATACATATTCTGCCCGAACCCAGTGTAGGTGTGAACCATCTAGTGGCTAATTTGAGTTGGGTGTGTTAATCCCAGTGCACTCCACACATACCAAGCCTTTCTCACTGCCTAGACTCAGAATTATTGAATGGAAACAGAGAAGCTGGCAGAGCCAATAAACCATTCCTGTAACGTAGATTAATATTTGAAAATTGTATTTGAGCAGTTTTCTTGCAACTTCACTACACAGCTTGTAGAATGTTATAATCTGCAAATGTGTTTTATGACACAGAATATTCGACCATCCCTATATGGTGGCAGCTCTTTGTCTCTTTTCCTGTTATATACTTCTTCCAATTTTAAAGCTACCTATTCTGTTAGTTGGTGAGAAAATCTAGTGAGTACTGGGTGTAGGAGAGAGAGCGATAGCTAAACAACTCTTCCTTCTGTTTTTATGTTATAGCAAATAGTAGAAAATCAGATGTTGAGAGCTAATAAACATTTATAAGGGCCTATTGCAGACAGATATGAAGAGGACAGTTATCTGCAATATCTACAATTCACACTATATTTTTCTTCAACTTTTCATTATTAATGGAGAAAACAGTTCTTAGCCTAAAATATTCACTGACTTATTTTCAGGTGTCTTGTATACTTCATATGGCGAATTGTTTATACTGAGTGACAATGCTAATAATATCTTCGGGTTCAGTTTAAAATCAAAGAGTAGCTTTCCTGACTTATTCAGAAAGAAGAATAAGGAAATTGATAGAATGGTATTAACATAATACACTAGTCTACATATATACTGGCTTATCCGTAGGCTCTGCAACAGTGTGATACCTAATCAACGCATACCAGAATGATGTTCTCAGAATGTTGATGACTACATCTTCATTTAATGCAGCAGATTCAACAAGATTTCCTCCAGACAACTGCTGCTAGTTATGTATAATGAAAAGCTATCCCTTCTGGCAAACTCCTTACACCTGTACCTTAAAATGATTAGTTAAAAATAAGGCTGCTGTGAAGTATGAATCAAAATGAAGCCTCTCCAATATAACAGTAAATAAGCTACTACCATAAAATTATAATTTTATTAGAAGTTTGAGACTTTGGGAATGAATTTGTAATATCTGTTACAGAAAAGGGTTATGTATGAGAGCACAATTATAACATTCCTGTAAGTCCATGAAATCTACAAAAATGTGACTCAGATTTTAATTTAGTGATTAATAGCCACACTAGTAAAATGGAAAACAATATGATAATGTAATTAACTAACAGGAACAGTATCATATGTAAGAGAAAGTGTTCATTTTTGTCTTCTTCACAGGAAGTAATCTAGGATATGAAACACTCTTATCACCCCTACCAGTTCCCTGCTATTGTTTCCAAGCCAGCCATCTGTAGCTATAACTGTTGCTTCAGGCCAATTAAATGTTTACCCATACTGTGTCCAACATTTTACTCCATAAGATTTTTAGATACATAATTGGATTCAGATGTGTAATGTCTAAGACCATTGTAAAGTCTGATTCAGCCTTAGTGTTAATCCTGTATCTAACCAGTTCTCTAATTTTTTTCAGAAGATGAGGAAATGGTATGAAACATTGCTCGACTAAAGGTAATGGAAAGGAAAAGGTTTTACTCCAAGTAAAACCTCATTATTTATTGTGAAGGGGACTATGACGAGGTTTGAGGCATAGTGGTAATTTCTAACACAGTTGTTAATATCTGCTAGCTAGATGGAGAGTAGCACTGTGTTTGAGGGGCAATCTGTTATGAATCCCTGAAATAAGGGCAAGTGAATACCTTGCATTTTTTACCTTAACATTATCCCTGGAGTATTGGCAATTAGCAACAGATTGAAAAGAGCAGTAAAACTGACTTCCCTTGACTTTACATGAGAAATGCAGACAGCCACAGAGCTGTCAGAGCCAGCACCCAGACTTCTCACCCCATGACTTCAGTGGAAATGGGTCTGACACCAGTGCCACATAGTTTTCTGACTTCTCTTCCTCAAGCAGTTCAGACTAATCCAACCTCCACTGAAGCTAAAGAAGTGAATTTGTAAACTGTGGCTCTACTCCAGCACTCATTTTTCTGCTATGCTCAATGATTTCATATATAATAGAGGCTAACAGACCTCTAGACTTCTCCTCCACTTTGCCAAGCTCTTTCAGTTGTAAACCGGATTAAACTCTATCAACTGCAAAAACGATTTGCAAAATGGCTTTCAGCACTTCAAGAACATGAAAATGAACTTTAAAGGACTTTCTAACAGTCCCTGCTGACTTTAAAAAAAGCATTTTCTTTTCTTTCTCCTGTACTGCAGGTAAATGAACCAGAATGAAAGCTTAAAAATTGTTCTCAGTTTCTAGCCACAGAATTTCCAAAATCTGTGTATCTCAGGTGAGAATTCAGATGTCTACCCTTCAAAACCAAAATTGGAGTGATAGTGCAGGTTGATTTCTCTGGACAAAATTTGGGGTATATATTACATGAATTACCAATCAAATTACAAAGCATTGTCCCTTCCAAACTGCGTGATTCCTCAGTGGATCCATGGACACTCAGAAAATTACTATTTTAAAATCTTGATTTATTGACAAGATATATATATATATTTTTCATTAGTAGCCTAATCCTGTCAGTCAACTAATCAGTCATCCCCATTTGCCAAGAAAAGAAAGGTTTCCATACTCAGCTGTTCTTTGGACACAACATGAAAACTATACAGGTTTCCTTGGTCAGTCACCTCAACAAGTCACTAAGTGTAGATTAAGTTTGCTTTACTGATGAAACTTTGCCACAGAACACTGCATACAGAGCATATGTTTTGAATTTTCTGTATATGTGTAATAATAAAATGTTCCTTTATTCCTAATCAAAACATGTACTAGTGCATTTTAGGACACTTCTTAGCTAGCTTGAAAGTTGATTTGTATTTAGCTAAATGTTCCTTTTTATAGGAATTCCAATTCAATTCTGAAGAGATAAACATATCTGCATTCTTCAGATAGTGTGCATTGCAGAAATATCAGAAATGCGCAGTGTCATTTCGGAATATATGCATCCAGAAGACTATGCGTGCTTTCCAAGCCTGCATAATCTAACCCAGAATATACAATACAAAAAGATTCTCGCTATTAACCCCACAGAGCTGGTTAAACATAAGGGCTGCCTGAATCCTCGGCACTCCAGGAGCAGCTGCTTTGTTTTCATTCATCCTGGGGCTGACAGGGCTACCTCTGAATGCTGGGATTCAGTATAGTGACTTTAACGAGAACGACCTTGTGTCCAGTGCCTGGCTGCCTCCTGCAACTGGCAGGAAGTGGTGATCAAGCAGAACCACCAAGTTTGTATGTGGGGACTGGTTCAATCCCTTTAAAAAAACTGAGCTTAATTGGAAAAACTGAATTAAAAAGCAGGGACTGTAACCAAGCATCTGTAAATCCCAAAGATGAGAGCTGTTAGAGCTCAGTCCCTAAGTAAGCACAATGACTTTTTTTTTTTTTTTTTTTTTTTTTTTTTTTTTTTTTTTTTGTCATTGAGCTGAGCAGTTAACAAATTTATTTAGCCTCTCTATATCATTAATTTGCATTTGCACTGGACTAGTTTTTGAGAGAAAGGGGTGGTTTTGTCATTAAGGCTGTGGATTGGGATAGGGTAAACACAGGACCATTTCCCAGTTCTGCCACAGATACCTTATGCTACAAATGTTATTCAAATTCTTTGTATCCTTACTCCCCAAATAGGGGATAGTGTTGTTAAGATGTTGCAAGTCTCAGTTGCATGTTTGTAATATATACAGATATTGTGAAGATGAGGGCCAGTAAGTAGGCTGATAGTGCAAATATCCTTAACCTGGAGAAAGCTCCACTGAATGTGAATTTTGCTCATCTAACAGTAAATCACAATCTGTAATGATTTCAGCAGTTGGCCATTTGGTGGTAAAACCATCAGGCCCACAATATGGGCAGATGCCTCTGTGGCTATTATTTCATGCAGCTGAGAACAGGATTTGGCCCTTACATTTAAATTACCCTGATGACTTCTGCTTCTAAGAATAATCTAGAAAGAGACTGCAGAGTATGAGTGGTATGCTGAAGTACATGTTCATCTATGAAATCTTCCTTTTTATGAAGACTTAAAAGAGCATTTGCCACAATGTCTCCCTTTTCTATTTCAACTCCAGCAGTCTATGGCAAGAAGTGGTGAACAAAACAGTTTGCCAAATGAACAGAAAACAGACCTAGCCTGATGTTGGTTATGGCCTGTTTACAATACTGGCTGCAAAACTCAACCCTCCCCTACCACCCCATAAGCCTGAGAGAACAGTTTTATTTAGACTATGGAAAAGTGGTATTTTTCAAAGCACTCATCCAAACAGAGATCTGGCTGTAAGGGATATTGTGGGTAACAGCATCTTATGCCCTTTCATGAGTGCTTATAATACTGGTACTTTTTGTTCTTGCCATGGCTTCTGGCAGAAGATTCGGTCTTTTGCCTTTTTGAGGCCAAAAATAACTACAACAGGAGTATTTGTGTCACATAAGTGTGAGTTTTGGGCTCTGCAATGTACCTCAGTGTGAGAACCTGCATTGTCTCTGAGGGGCCTGTGTATATTAGCACAACATGGAGGGCTTGCTATGAACATCAAATCTTCAGAAATCAAAGTGGGTTTGAGATTTTACTGGTTTGCAGCAACGCTACAGCAGCTCTGACGAGTTCCTTTCCCTCCACTAACACCCGTGTTTTGTAACAGATATGCTAGACAGGCTGTGGTCCAGAGTCTGTCTTCTGTGTTATTCCTCACTCCTAACTGCTGTCTAAGGCTTGATTTCTTTCTTCATGGGGCTCCCACAGCCTCAGTTTGGTTATTTTTTCCAAACAATGTTGAAGATAGTAGGAATAGAGAATCACAGTCTCCCTGAGAGCAGTAGCAAAGGTGAAATGACCATGCTTAAAAGGCACGGGAGGTGTCTCAAGAGTTTTATAGCTATCACACTAGAGGCTGTGAGAACATTTTAATTCTGATTTATGGAGAAGTTTGTGGAGAGGGTGTACACAGTAGATATTTTCTCCATCCTTCAGTGGTGTTGGGAGACTTCTAGAGTAATGCTCCTTCCGCCACGTAGTGTGATAGGCTTCCCAGTAAACTTGTATAGAAAACACACTTCTCCTTCCCAAGGGTGGCCAAGAGGACACCATAGGAACAGCAGAAGCTAGGAGCAAACATCGTGGGGGTAGGCTAAGCTAGAGGGGAAGATCAGGGCCTTCACAGAACATCCTGTCTGCAGAATATGAATTCACACACTGGTACTCTTGTAAATGGGCTTTGAAGCATGCTTTGAAGCAGCTATAATTCAGGTGCTGAAAACTGTGGAGTTTTTTTTCAGTCTCACAGTGGTGCATCAGAAGGATCAAATCAAGTATCTGGATCAAAACTACCTGTTTCCTAGTTTGGCTGAGTTGCACAAAGAAGGCAAAAGAAGGCAGTTTGCAAATCAGGATAACATTTAGAGATTATATTAAAATGCAACTCAGCCAACATTCACTTGGTCTGGAGTAAATAAAACAAGTTAATTCCATTGTTGTCAGGAAGGGATTTCTGAAGTCATTGACAATTGTTTTTAGTAATTATAAATAAAGGAGGTGTAAGTCCAGTTCTGTGATGAGACTGATTTTGCCTAGAATCTAAGCAATGATGTAGAGTCTTACACTTACAGAGTGAAACTTCAGTGATTTTCTCTAAGATTATAGATTAAAAGCTTACTACTGTTCTGCCTACTGAAGCCCAGCCAGGAACAACAGAGGAAGGCACTGTGCTGATGTCATTGTCTGGAGCTGTTGGGACCACATTTGTCAAACTAGACATGCTATATAAGCTAAATAACGGGTTGCAAGTACTAAGGGTCTTAAATCTAGAAGCCTCGTACTGTTTTGATAGCTTTAAATAGAGCTCCACTTAAACTGGCAATGAACCTAGAGAAAAACCTCTACACTGACTATGCTTTCATCTACATCACTGTTTTTCAGCAGCGTAAAAAAAGTATATGAATTCATGCACTGGGAATGTGTGGAGACGAGATTTCTAGCCATACCTCTGCTAGTACCGGACGTAGTAATTTTGTTTGAAAACAAGTATCTGTTCTAATCTTGAGACATAGAGAACATCTGATACCAGTCTGGAGTGGTTAAATGGCTTTTCATATGCATTGCATAAATGATTGTCAGTAGAAGTGAGCTATTCTTAAACCCCAAATCCACCAAAAGATAGCTGACGTACACAGATAAACAGAGGCACATGAGTGGAAAAAAAAGCACATAACCATTTTTTATTTGAAGTCTTATCCACTTAAGAAATAGTTTATATCTTATGCATAACATTGCTTTCATTTTGCTTAGATTATAATTTTCTAAAAATCTGCCTTTGACTATCTTTCTGTACGAAGCCACTGCTTTGTCCTTCCCACTGAAAACAAGAAAGCAAAAATGTAGGGTTTTCTTTCCCTTCCTTTATGTCTTCCAAATGACACTGAAGAGTTAAAGGCAAAATCCTTATACTCCTACACATAGCACACATGCTGCAAACTGTCTGCATTGTTCTGTGTGGTATCAGTAGTCATCTGTAACGCAGTTATATACCTCAGTAGTAAAGTGAACCAGTTTATCCCACAGATTACTTCTAGGCAAATTGAGTAACTGCATCACATCAGTCAAAAATCTCCTCATTACTTCAGGTAAATAGAAGAGACACTAATTTTAAAATTGGCATGGCTATTTCTAAGAAGAATCTCAGTGCATCCATAAACATGTTCTAAAAATCAATTTTCAGTTTGTTTCTGTGGTTCAGCTGTGAAATGCTAATGGTCTAAGCTGAAGGATATTTTGGATATTATGTAAATTAACATGATAAGCATCCTGTTGCAATTTAGATTTTCTTCAACAAGCAGTAGCAAAGCAAGTAGATTCTAAATTCATCTATTAATTTCAGCAAAACCATCAGCTCTGGAAAGATATGAATTTCTACTCTATGGCAGCACCTATAAATTATTAAAAAATGAAGCTAAATGCAAAAAGGATTTACACAATTCTGGCTTGCAAAATACTAAGTCTTTTCTCCTGATTCCTAGGAGAGAAATACCAGCATTAGAATTTCAGTTCACTAGATTGAAAATAGTTCATTGAATATCTGTTTCATTAGGATACTCTTTTTTCCTGTTTGAATCTGCAACATATACTTCATTTACTCCACTGCAGCTATGAATCTGTTTTATTAAATGTATACATCAAACAAAGTTTGTATGGAAGTTACATTTCAGTGAATAATTATAAATATAGTTTCCCAGCAGGTGTTTATACTTGAAGTCGTACCTGCTGAAGAGCAGCTTTTCAATTTTTTTTTCCTGAGACAATTGCATAAAATAGAATGTGGATTATAGCTTGTCCCAATTTTCTGAAACAAACAAACAAACAAAATATTTTTTCTTTGGAAACAACAAAAAAAAGGTACTTACTTATAACCAGTCGTCTTTAATATATGTTCTCAAAATGTACACCCCTGCTAGCTATATATGAGCCCTGCAGCTGGATGATTTCCTTACCATGATGATACTCAACAAAACATGAAAAAAGCCGATACCCCTCTCAAGCATATGAAAAGGCTGGAGGACATTTGCACCTCCAGTCTCCTCTCAGACAGAATTCCTGTGTCTTCTACCAGGACTTTGAAGAAGAAGTGTGGGAGGGTGGATACCTAAAAACAAGCAGGCAAGCTATAGGGACTGAGAGCCATGGGGACATAAACTACCTGGGATAAAACCAATGCTTTGGGGTACACCACTCCAGAGGAGCAGAGGGGCAAGCACTGCTTCAGGGACCATGTTCACAGCACACTTTCGATGCTCAGAAGTGTATAGATCAGTATTGAACCTAGCTGAAATCAAACATTTCAATTTCCCTCAACAATCAGAAAGAACACAGCTGTATTCAGAAATGTCAAAATCCGTTCTTAGTAATAAACAAGTTGTTTTTAAATTGAAATTGCTACTCTGATGGTATTTCAGATTTTGAGCCTGATCTAGCACCCAAACCACATAGCCAATACTAGAACTTTTTCTTAGATAAATATTAGTTATCATTTCTCCTTACAACTTATTAAGCCCCTTTCACTTCCATGTTACCAGCTTCCCTTGCTGGTTGCTTTTCAAACAGCATGTCGTGGTTTTGGCTGGGACAGAATTAATTTTCTTCGTAGAGGCTCACACAATGCTGTGTTTTGGATTTTTGATGAAAATAGTGGCAATGTTTTTGGTTGTTGCAGAGCAGTGTTTACACAGAGCAAAAGACTTTTTTACTTCTTGTGCTGCCCTGCCAGTGAGGAGGCTGGGGGTGCACAAGGAGTTGGGAGGAGACACAGCCAGGGCAGGTGATCCAGACTGACCAAAGAGATATTCCACACCATACAACATCATGCTCAGCAATAAAAGCTGGGCTGAAGAAGGAGGAAGGGGGGGATGTTCGGAGTGATGGCGTTTGTCTTCCCAAGAAACCATTATGAGTGACGAGCCCTGCTTTCCTGTAAGTGGCTGAACACCTGCCTGCCCATGGGAAGTAGCGAAAGAATTCCTTGTTTTTCTTTGCTTGCGTGCGCTGCTTTTGCTTTACCTAGTAAACTGTCTTTATCTCAACCCATGAGTTCTCGCATTTCTACCTTTCTGATTCTCTCCCCATTCCACCTGGGGAGAGTGAGCGAGCGGCTGTGAGGCACTTAGCTGCCTGCCGGGGCTAAACCAAGCCACAGCAGCATGACAATCCCTATTGTAAAACTAGGTACCCAGAAAAGAGCCAAGTAGCTGTTCAAAGGCTTTGGTTCAGGTTCAAATAAAGGAGTAATTTAAGATACTTCTTTGCTTTCAGGAACACCTTGGTGATTAGAGGGTATAAGACAGACCTGTTGTGCCCAGTGAGGTAGATACTTCTGCAAAGTCTAGAAGCAAGCAAATTATGTCAGTGAGAAACAGGCTACTCCTCGAGGACTTGCATTTCTAGAAAAATCTCATCTGAGGACCATTCTAGCTAATGCTTTGTTAATTTCTGGTTTACTATCAGTGCATTGCCTGTGCTTAAACCTTTGTTGTACTGGTAATTTATGGGACAGGAAGCTTCATTCCCAATTCTACGCAGCTCAAACCATCCTGGTGATATGGGATAAGTCTTTTACTGTCATTGAATTCAGCAGAAGCTGACAGCCGTATCTTCTACATACATAAGTGCAATTACTTTGAACCTCCAGATGTCAGGAAGAAAAATTAGCTAAAATGTGCAGATGTTCAGTTTATATTGAAGTATACACATCAGTTCTCTGGAGGAGTTATTTGCTTAGCTCACCTATCAAACTTGAAATTTTTCCCCTTGATGCTACAGGGATCATAGAATCATAGAATCTGAGAATCATAGAATGGTTTGGGTTGGAAGCGACCCTTCAGAATCATCCAGTTCCAACCCCCCTGCCATGAGCAGGGACACCTTCTACTAGACCAGGTTGCTCAAAGCTCCATCCAACCTGGCCTTGAACACCGCCAGGGATGGGGCATCCACAGCTTCTCTGGGCAACCTCTTCCAGCGCCTCATCACCCTCCTGGGAAAGATTTGCTTCCTCATATCCAATCTAAATCTACCCTCTCTCAGTTTAAAACCATTACCCCTTGTCCTATCACTACACTCCCTGATAAAGAGTTCCTCTCCAGCTTCCTTGTAGGCCCCCTTTAGGTACTGGAAGGCCCCTATAAGCTCTACCCAGAGCCTTCCCTTCTCCAGGCTCAACAACAACTCTCAGCCTGTCTTCATAGGAGAGATGCTCCAACCCTCTGATCATCCTTGTGGCCCTCCTCTGGACTCACTCTAACAGGTCCGTGTCCTTCTTATGCTGGGAGCTTCAGAGCTGAACGCAGCACTCTAGGTGGGCCTCACGAGAGCAGAGTAGAGGGGGAGAATCACCTCCCTCAACCTGCTGGCCATGCTTCTTTTGATGCAGCCCAGGATGCGGTTGGCTTTCTGGGCTGCAAGCACACACTGCTGGCTCATGTTGAGCTTCTCATCAACCAACACCCCCAAGTCCTTCTCCTTGGAGCTGCTCTCAATCCATTCTCCACCCAGCCTGCGTTTGTGCTTGGGATTGCCCTGACCAAGTTGCAGGACCTTGCACTTAGCCTTTTTGAACTTCACGAGGTTCACACAGACCCACATCTCAAGCCTGTCAAGGTCCCTCTGGATGGCAACCCTTCAGTCCAGCATGTTGACTGCACCACACAGCTTGGTGTTGTCAGCAAACTTGTTGAGGATACATTCAATCCCACTGTCCATGTCACTGACAAAGTTGTTAAACTGTGCCAGTCCCAATACTGACCCCTGAGGGATGCCACTCATCACTCATCTCCACCTGGATCAGTATGTAAAATATTCAGCTTTATTAAAATGATGTTTTAAAAAGTCATTGCTTGAGAATTACTTCCTTTCCCTAGTCTAGAATGTGAGTGCAGATTTTGTTGCTGAAATTTACATGTGTCTAGAGACCTTATCGAAACACAGAACTATCAAAACAAACTTTTCCCAAATAAATGGTGTATATTCAGGATTATTGATACTCATGGACTTACCTAAATATTGTCCTCTTTTCTCTGAATAAACAATATCATTACCAATAACAGCATCCCAGGACAATATAAAGTACAGTCAAAACTTTAAGGACATTTGGTTGTCCTTAATGTTCTCCTGAAATAGAGAAGGATATTGTCTTCCTAGCAGGTAGAGCAGTATCTAAGTCTGATTATTTTAGAAATTACAGGCATGATGTGTCCAGCAGTTGTAAGCTGTCAATGAAGTACAGCTTTTACTACTACCCTTCTCTTGTCATTTCCGATTCTGAGACGTATCTTTGAGTAGTATTGCAATTTGTGATTGATATGGGAGGAAGACTGGCTAGAATAAGAAGTAAAACTTAGATCCATATTTCAATTATATCAATTGTAACATTAATATTTTGACTTCAAAGTATATGAATTAAGCTTATTATGAATACTCATAATCTTTTTTCCCCTAAAATTGATACAACTGGTAAAGAAGACAGAATCTTTAACAACATATGTAAGTTCTCTAAAATGGCAACATTATTCTATCGAGAAACTATAAAGCTTGCCTGAGCATAACGAGCACACTCTTAGCCTCATTTATAGACAAGTGCTCATAATGGACAACCACATAGATCATTGTGTGAGATCATTTTTATTAGTGACATTACAATGCTGTGAGATAACTGACTTTAACAGTTTAATTTTAAAAATCAGACATACTCTGGCTACTGTAATGGAAACCTTTAAATACCCTCAAAAACAGCTTACAACAGCCAGGATAAATAGCAATTGTAAAATATTGTTCCTTAAACTTAATTAGGTGGCAAAATCTTCTGGGAGCCTTTTAGAATTCTAATGCACAATTTACAGAAAGAATAAAGTAATTTTTCAGCTTCTGACATTACAGTGTGATATTACTGCTGTATATCCTACAAATCATTAGAAATGTAGCGTCAGTTGCTAGGAGAGAGACTGCTATATTTTTTTTTTCCAAAAGTAGCTCAACTCTTCAGGACATAGGGAGTGTTTCTGAAGAACTCTCAATTTCTTTTGCCCTTGAAGTGTCCCAAATTGTACAGAAGTTGTTTCAAAAAATTCAGTGTAATCAAGAGCATTCTTTAATACCATCGCTCTGTGGCTTCCAAGTAACATCAGACGCTGTGGGAGGGATGGATTTGTTGGGACATCACAAGGATGTGTAGGAGGAGGCAATTGCTCCACTGTGTAGCCCACAAATCAACCCCATGGCTGCTTCCAGCCTTAGCACAACTCTATCAGTAGGCTGAGTACATGTTTTTTTTCAGAAGCGCAGCTTAAATATTTCCAGAGAAATTCAAGCAAGTGTGAAGTTTGCTAGCCAAGCCATGTTACTGCTCTCTGAGTTTACAATTCTGAGAAAGTATTCTACTTAAATAGGAAAACAAACAGATTCCCCCAGTTGTAGCCCCTTCTGCCGTGCACACAGACATCTGGCATAGGAAGGTCTTAAAAGCTATGGGGGAAAATGTGGGACCCTAAGACCAACATTTGCCCTCTCTTCTAGGTCTCAAGGACTCTCTAAAGAATCCTTTGGCCCTTTATTTGGTAAAAATCATCAAAACCAGTCAGTTTATTTTGGCTGAGTTTGAGACTGATTCAATCGATTTTGAGCTATTTTTTAGTGGTTTTATTATTCAAATTCATATACATCTTTTGGGCTCAGGAAATGTTGGCACAAGTGCAGTGTTCTTAGTTTCAAAAGTATTAAAACATCCTTCCCTTTCATCAGGGTCTTATTTCTCTCGTTACACCACACAAAAATAAGCAAAAGCTCCCCATGCTGTTGCCAAGTTTTATTCTCATAATAATAACAAGAAGCAAACTGAAACAAACAATACAAAATAGGTCATTTCTTTTCTATTCTGCATATGTTCATACAATTTAAAAGGCTTACCAGACAGCTGGCTTTCTTATACAAAAGCTGTCAAAGTGTCAGAAGTTAATTCTTATTTCAAGATCTTCATAAAGTCATCAAGTCAGAAGAGGTGATTATAATTGATGATGTGCACAGCAGAGAATTAAAGAGAATAAGAAAAGTTTGGATGCTTAAATAGCTTAATAATGTATTTAGTTGGAACATCACCTGTTTTGGGGGGGGGGGGGGGGCTTTTNCTTTGCCAGGATAGGAAAAATTGCCACAGTATTAGAGAAAGGCTAACCAGAAATGTGCTTAAAATTACTTTCAATGAAGAAGAGCTTGAATTAACTAAGAATAAAATATACCTGTGCTATTAAAAGATTTACAAAAATCTGTGGCATGTTACAGGCCATGGCAACACCATATTTACTAGGCTACAAGGCTACAGATTTTTGGCATAGATTAGGGGATTTTTGGATTCCTAATAGTCTACACCATTCAGACTGATGAATTCGTCTATCTACCTATCTTCTGAAATTTCCTTCCTACACAAAAGTTCTTCATCTTTCACTGTTTTGTGAAGTTCTTTTCCCTCTCTTCTAATTTCTAACACAGCCCTGTTCTGTATTTTTTTGCTTTTCTGCTATAACCATACTGCTTGACAAAACTGAACTCAAAATTCAAGGGGATCATGGATTTATATGTGGCTCTAATATTTTCAGTGTTGATATCTGAGTTTTTTCACACAGTCGTCATTCAGAAGTGGATTGTAGAGTCTTTCTTTCTTTAAATATATGTGATTTTTTGTTTTATTAATTTTTCTTCCATAAAGTTGTGTAATAATTCACTGAACAGATGACTCCTGATATTCATAAGTTGAGTGTTGAGTTGAATTATTTATTTAAGACTGACCAAGTGGGTACACTTTATTGTTTCTAATTGGGTGAATATGAGTCAATTTGGCAATAATATGCTCTTTTAAAATCCTGTTTTCCTCACGAACAGTAGAATAGTTGCTTTCATTAAATTTTAAAGCTAAAAGAAAATGAACAACTGGAGAGTTTTCAGAAAGTATAATATCAGAGAGCGTGGGCCTTTCCAAAACAAAATTATCTCAGTATCTCAGAAAATATTCACCCCAAATTGAGTCAGAATTCAATCAGATAGTTATGTTAATGAATTTCTCCATATTTTTCTGAATATAGTTTAATCTGGCTCTAATATTGAGTTATTCATTTGAAATTCCTGTTTCCGGTAGATTTGATACCACACAGTCGTACTTTCCACAAGAATGGATGTATTAAGGTCCATCTTGACTGACACCATTAACAACAGTAATAGACATGTTTCAAAGGTAGGAGATCATTCTCTCGAAAATACACTAGCCTCTATTCATCTGTGATTCACTAGAGCTGTAACTAGTAGTCCTTAAATTGCCCGTTGGGGTTTAGATGGCCTCTAGCTTGCCTTTGATGGATTTATTCCATAAATCACCTTACTTGCATTTTGAAACAACATGAATTTTTTACATTCACATTGTCTTGAGGAAATAAATTCTATCATTTTGATACTTGCTGTTGTTTGTTTCACACCTTGTAAACCGATAATCTGATTTGGTGCCTCCTAGTTGCCATTTTATGAAAAACAAGAAACAGTTTTCTGCTCACACTTTGTGTCCTCTGAGATTTTACAGACCTCTCCCATATCCTTGCCCCAGCTGTCTCCTTCCTGGCTGAAGAGGCCTACTTTATTGAATCACTCCTTTTACAGCAGCTTTCCAAACCCATTGTCATCCTTGTCTCCTTTCTCTGAATCTTGTTCAGTTCTGCTTCAACATTTCTGAGATGAGAACAGAACAGTGCCCTCTATTCAAGACAGGGCCGCACTGTGGACTCAGTCACATAATGAAACTTTCTTTTTTATACTCAGTGCCCTTCTGTCTAACTCCTACTATTTGGGCTGCTTCCATGGCTGCTAGTAACTATTCATAGAACTGTGAATTAGAACTCCAAGATCATTTTTCCTCAATAGTGATTCAGAGTTCATCACCTGATATGCATGTGGGTGTGGGTGTGGGTATGTGCGTGTGTAGTTAGTTTAGCTTAGTTAGCATGCATATAGTTAGTTTAGCTTAGTTATTTAGGATATATTTAGTTATTTTTCTCTTTGTACATTACTATGCATTCATCATCTCTGATTTTCATAACACGTTTTATTCGCATCACTACAAACCACGTACACTAATTTACTCCTATGTTGAGTTAATGGAGATTTTAAAGGAAAATTTTGAGTTGAGTTGGTTGTCTTACTTCACCCAGCTTGAAGGGACTTCTTATTATGCAGGATGAGAATAACTTAATTTTTTTTTTTTTTTGAGTAGTTTTGCCTTCAGGAAGAAAAATACTAAGAATTTGACTTAATCTAATATATATTCAACATCTACTAGGAGAAATTTTTATGAAAGAAAAATCACCTACAATTTTTTTGCTGTTTTATTTTTTTTTTAATTTGAAAATAAATAAAGTCTTAATACAGTTTAAACATATTCTTTGAGCAGAACAATACCTGCAATTAATTCTAGGCCTTTTGACAGGACTTTTGATTACTTGCCTGTGTGCTTAACACAAATAAGGACAATATAAAAATGGGCATAATTCTGTCATTAGATACAGATATGAAAAGAATTGTGGAAAAAGCAAAGAGCAACAAAAAAATTCCAGGCATGTATGTTCAGCTTGTTTTAAACTGAGATTTCAGACAAGTTCATACCTTGTATAGCTGCAAAGCTCTATGATACCAGACTCACTAGTTGAAAGAGGACTATTACCATCACCTAATCTGACTGTATGTATAACAAAAGCAATCGCTCTTCACTAACATTATTTATTCAGACTTATGACCCTGTGGTTATTTGTAGAAGGAAAAAAATAGGAAAAAAAAAACATATTAGTGTTAGGACTAGTTAAGAGTGTTGAAGTACAATGGGAACTTTATGCCATAAAACTCTACTCTCTTCTATTTCAGGTTATACTAAGTTAGGATCGTCTGAGGAAAATATCTGAAAGTGTCTGAAAGAGCTTTCTTTGGTGGTTTGATCCAGAGCTGGTTCGAGACCACCTGATGAAACTAAACAGGTACAGGTCTATGGGTCCCGATGAAATGCTTCACAGGGTCCTCAGGGAACTGGCTGATGTAGTTGCCAAGCTATTCTCCATCATAGCTGAAAAGTCCTGGCAGTCAGGTGAAGTCCCCTGTGACTGGAAAAAGGGAAACATCACTCCCATTTCTAAAAAGCATAGGAAGGAAGACCCAGGGAACAATAGACCAGTGAGCCTCACTTCTGTGCCTGGGAAGATCATGGAGCAGATCCTCTTGGAAGCTATGTTAAGGCACATGAAAGACAACAAAGTGATCCTAGACAGCCAGCACTGCTTCACCTAGGGCAAATCGTGCCTGACCAATCTGGTGGCCTTCTATGATGGTGACTGCATCAGTTGACAAGGGAAGACCGATCAATGTCATCTACCTGGACTTCTGTAAGGCCTTTGACACGGTCCCACATCACACCCTGATCTCCAAATTGGAGAGATATAGATTTGAAGGGTGGACCATTCAGTGGATAAGGAATTAGCTTGAAGGCCGCACCCAGAGAGTTGCGGCCAATGGTTCTGTGTCCAGGTGGAGGCCGGCCAGTGATGAATAGCGTTCCTCAGGGGTCCATCTTGGGACTGCTACTACTTAATATCTTTATCAATGACATAGCCAGTGGGATCAAGTGCACCCTCAGCAAGTTTGCAGACAACACCAAGCTGAGTGGTGCAGTTGATACAACAGAAGGGAGGGATGCCATCCAAAGGGACCTGGACCAGCAAGAGAAGTGGGCCCATGTGAACCTAAACGAGGTTCAGCAAGTCCAAGTGCAAGGTGCTGCACCTGGGTTGGGGCAATCCCAGACATGAGTCTGACTGGGAGAAGAACTCATGGAGAGCAGCCCTGCAGAGAAGGAGTTGGGGGTGCTGGTGGACAAGAAGTTCAACATGAGCCAGCAGCATGCACTTGCAGCCCAGAAGGCCAACTGTATCCTGGGCTGCATCAACAGAGGCGTGGCCAGCAGGTCAAGGGAGGTGGCAGTCCCCCTCTGCTCTGCCCTTGTGAGGCCCCACCTGGAGTCCTGCATCCAGGTCTGGGACCCCCAGCACAAGAAAGACATGGACGTGTTGGAGCGGGTCCAGAGGAGGGCCACGAAGATGATCAGAGGGCTGGAACACCTCCCCTATGAAGAAAGACTGGGAGAGCTGGGATATTCAGCCTGGAGAAGAGAAGGCTCTGGGGAGACCTCGTTGTGGCCTTTCAGTACCTAAAAGGGGCTTATAAAAAAGATGGAGAGTGCCTTTTTACACAGGCAGATAGTGACAGGACAAAGGGGAATGGTTTTAAACAAAAAGAGGGGAGATTTAGATTGGATGTTAGGAGGAAATTCTTCACTCAGAGGGTGGTGAGGCACTGGAACAGGTTGCCCAGAGAAGCTGTGGGTGCCCCATCCCTGGAGGTGTTCAAGGCCAGGCTGGACGGGGCCCTGGGCAACCTGATCTAGAGGGAGGTGTCCCTGCCCATGATACGGGGGTTGGAACTAGATGATCTTTAAGGTCCCTTCCAACTCAAGCCATTGTATGATTCTGTGATACTATGATTCTATGATCCACCACACTTTTTCTTCATAATGCCTGATGAAAAACTACCAAAATGGCTTTAAAGCCCTACTACCTTCCAGCTTTTAACAGGGAAGGCTCAGCTCTCCTAGGCAGGCAAGGTTAGAAAACCAGTTTCCCCTATGTGTACTCCACCATTCAGGACCAACCCTTCACCCCAGACTTGTTCTCAGCCCAGTGGCTTTCAGCTCCTTCCTGGGTTGTGTCAGTGTTCATATCGAGTCATGAGGAAAGTTTCTTCCAAGCACCTCCAAAGGCTGGCAGTCAGCCCACACTCTGCCCATGACTCAGGAGCCTCCCAGCCTTGACGCACATTGCCAGCTCCCTGCTTGCTGAGCCCATGACTTCTCTCCTGCCCCAGGAGTTTCTCTCATCTGTGAACACTGGGCTGCTCCCCAGGAAGGTGCCACCTCCCTTTCCACCAGATGTTTCTACCTAACCCAGAATGTGTCAGCTGGGATAAGGTCACCTTTTCCCTTGCCCAGCAACACTTCTATAGTAAAGCAGAACATATGGTCCACACGCACTAAACCGAGCACAAATGAAACCTTTATACCGCCTGTAAAAATGTGCAAAAATATCAGAACTCTGACATGAGCTAGAACATCTCTTTTAGAAAGAAGATTGGACTGCTAGTGGAACTGGCTTTGGCGATAAAGTTTGAATCCAGATTTATGATTTTTTGCTGCCTGTAGCAGTTTGGGTTTATTTGGAGCCAACTTCTGGGCTCAGGTTGTGTTTGGGGGAGGGGTTGGGAGAGAAGAAATCACTTACTGTTTAGTATGGAGCTTGGCAGTTCTGTCAGCAAACAATGAGAAAAATATTTGCCAGTACAAAGAATTATTCAACTACTGATTAACTGTTATTCAATCTGAATTCGAATTGGGTGCCTGTGGTACACATTGTCATGTGGGTGAAGCTATTTCCAAAACTATCTGCATTAGAAAGTGGGAAAAAATGTGGAAAAGTTTTAAAACAAGGGTTTAAATTGTGGTTACATATGCTGTTTTCCAGCAATTTTGAATGAAAAAAGAATTTGAGGAAAATGTAGTTAAGTAGAGAAACACTTGAATGGTAAATCTAAGTGGAAGCAAATTCACTATCCTATAAAACTTTCATGTAGTAGGATTACAAAAATGTTTTGTAACAGGATGAAGCTTGGTGCATAGACATATATTCAGAAGTGCTCCAGCTGTGACAGTCTGGGAGGTTACCTCTCCTAGTTAGTGACTGAACTGACTCCAAGGTCAATTCAGGGCTGTGTTGTTAGCTTATGTTAGGTGTGAGGTGAAATTTGTAAGCTCTTTTCCACTGTCACTTAACCCACCACATTTTAAT
Organism: Chauna torquata; assembly: GCA_013399475.1. NCBI lineage: Eukaryota > Metazoa > Chordata > Aves > Anseriformes > Anhimidae > Chauna > Chauna torquata. The sequence continues at coordinate 26,916 of VXAL01017099.1, forward strand.
TTATCCAACACCACATTCTGGTATGGGGGTATCTCATTCAGGTGAAATGGTTTAATTGTGTGTGATTATATGTTTGTACTCTAAAAAAATTTTTTCCTATAATCAAGAAGGAACAAGGTGCTGAGATGTGGTGTGCACTTCAGCTGGTGTATTTCTCTGCAGTGTGGGAGAGTTAGGATAAAGCCTTGGCATCAATGGTTACTTAATCATGTTTGGAAACTGAAACATCTCCGAAAGATAGAAGCAAGACAGCTACTTTATAAAAGCCACTTGTCAGAGCAGGCAACAGCAAACTGCAAGGGGCCCTAGTGCCAGTCTCTCAGCTGAACAAAGCACAGTAAAGTTTCAATCCATCTCCAAAGATTTCCATCCATCTCTTGGATGTCAGGAGACTGCTTAACAATTTGGGCATAGCTTCTCTCCCTCCACCGCATCACTATCATTCATAAATTCTTCTCCAAATAGAGTATAGAACAAAGGTATTGCTTTGGATACGTGTTTTGCAAACAGCTTTTGAAAGCTGCTGAAAGGTAGACTGGGTTTCAGATTCAGAACAGTTTGTGAAAATTGAAGGAGAAGTTGCACAATATCAAAAAAGATTTGTTTCTAAAGAAAAATAAAAAATGCTTGGAAGGCAGAAGCAAGATTTCCTAACAGAAATAAAAAACTTGGGTTTTATCAATAATTCTGATTATGATATTTTCTAAATAATTTCTAAATAAAATGGTTTCAGTATTAGCCACTTTAGTAAGTGCCTTACCAAAATTTAAATATATCATACAATGTTCATTTTCATTATCCACTGAAGGCCAAATTATTGGCTTTAGCATTACCAACACTGAATATTGCCTTCCTGTCTATCTTACGTTAAAAATAAATAAATAAATAAATAAATAAATAAAATAAAATAAAATGGGAAAAGACAAGCCATTGAGGTGAACTCCCAAGGGAGATGATGGAAAAACCCTCTTTTTGTTCTTCAGCTCAGAACTGAGTGCACTTTGGAATACACGTCAGCCAAACACAAGATACACAACAACAACAACCACAATAACAAAAATACAAGGGGTTTAACACATAAGCCTTTGGATGAAATGTAAATTCTCTTCACAAACAGGAAGATGACCTGGATGTGACCCTTTTTGACCTATATGCTATGAAAGTAAAACAAAACAAAAACAAACTATGAATCAGATCGCTTCTGAGGTAACAGACTTTCAAATGGAATGTTCTCTTAATCTGACTATTTTTGTAATGCTGTCAAATAAGTTGGTCATATTTCCCTGCTACAATTATTCCTTTATTTACGTTTTACCTTTCTGGAAGTTTTCAATATTAGATTATACCTACTTTTGAATTAGTGGAAGCATTTTCCTGAGGAAAGAAATGGGATCATTTGAATGCTCTATGTCATACTGATCATCAGTTTTTCAGTTTGATTTACTTTTCTTCTGCCAGCAGGGATTTTCCAAGAATTTTTAAATATTATTATCAGACATTTGAAAAGGTTATTATTTCACTGCATAACGCTTAATTTACATACAGTCTGGACTGTTTGCTTGTGATATATATAGCTGTATGAGCATTGACTTTTTTGTTCTTTGACAAATGCCTCACCTCTAAAAAAATCTTGTCCAGAGAAGGAAGAATAAAAAGAGGGTAAGACTGACAACATGGGAACATGTGCTGAAAACTATATAACTATAAGAGAAGTATATATACTACCTTCTTATGCCTCTTCCCTCCATTTTCTGCAGTTTAGGTAACACCATTTCATTGGATTGAACAGCTTCAGGCAAGCCAACAGGGAATTCTTATTGCGGAGAATGAAAAGGAAAAAAAAATTAGCAACAGAATAATTTTATTTAGAAAAGTTTTTAAACAAGTTTTTTAAGACACTTCAGTTTTATGACAAATTTTTAGATGAAGAAAAAAGCAATACTATTTCATTGAAACTGTATTTTTGCTGGGAAAGAAAAAACAAATAGAATTTTCATAGACAACTCAAGCCTTCTCAGCAGCATAAACAAAACCAAACTTTTTCTGTTGAAGATGGAGGAGCCAATCTTCAGCCACAAGACAGGATAAAGCAGAGAAGGGGTTGGGCTGAATTTGGAGAAACCTGGTGAATTGGACTCAATGCTCCTTGGAAGAGAGGAAGGAAATCTTCCTGGAATAGTCTTTCCTGGGAGATCCTTCCCCTTCATGCCTGGCCATAGCTTCTCTTGTGTCCTCATCTGCTTCTTTCAGCATCAGTAGCAGCTGTCAGCTGGCCCTTCCGCGGCAATTTGTCTCACCTGGCTTTTTCCTTGCACCCAGGACCTGTGCCTGGCAGGTATGGCACGCAACCCCTATGCTCTCTGTGAGTCAAGTGCCCCTACACTGCGCAAGGAGATAATTAGACCAGACAACCCATAATAATGAGCTTACTAAGCACAACAGAGTAAACCGAGCGGTTGCAAAGCCATCCCAGAGCAGTGGGCTGTGTCCATTGCCCTGCTGTGGAGTGGAGGTTCAGAACCAACTCTTTTACTGGAGGCACAGCAGTGTGAGCAGATAACAAATTCTCACAAAACATAGAATCATAGAATCATTTAGGCTGGAAAAGACCTCTAAGATCCCCCAGTCCAACCATTAACCTAGCACTGCCAGGACACATCAGTTACACCACCTTCTTTGCCAGAAAAAAAAGTATATATATAAAATCACTTGAATAGATAGGCCCATGATACAGGAATTACATGGGACAATGGAACATCACAATTTCCTTGTAATTGCCTGTTCACAGTAAATGGAGTTCTGATCTGCAAATGACTGTGTATCACCATCATGAAATTAGTAAAGACTTGATAGTGTTTATCTATTCGTTACAAAAAGTTTCCCCTGTTCTCTACCATCAAGGAATTCATCAGTGACCAGTACAGCCCAATTGGCCTATTCGTACTGACTAGAACGCTCCTCCTAGGTTGAACTGAGTTCCCAACTATGGCAGGAAACCACAAGCTATGTAAACAAATGGATGGCAAAAAAGATATCCAATTCTGTATTTAGTAATTGTTAAAACAGAGAAATACTCTGATCAATCATAGACAAAAATAACACAAATGAAGGATTTATGGAAAAGTTGGTTAAGGATACATTTTTTGTGTGTTTGATGGTAAGAAGAGCATTTTGTCATATATCTGCCGAAATCCTATAGATTTTTTTGAGAGATCCATGCATATTTCCTCCTTGAATTGAGTATTTTGCTTTCTGCAGAAGTTTAATGATCACAATGTTAAGATATGCCAATCTTAAATTTGTGACAATTTTTGGCATATCTGTTTTATGCAGGCTTAACAGTGAACAATAGGAATCAAATCTGTATTTACATAGCTGGCAATTGTATAATACAATTTCAAAGGAAATCATAATTATACCGCAGTTATGTAAACTGAATATTAGATGGCACTCTCAGTTCTTCTGCTACTTAATCTTTCTAATCATAGTCCACAAAGCCAAGAGACACTTGTATGCATTTGAAAAGGCTCAGATTCTTTTTACCAAGGAAGAGAATCTGCCCTCGCATTTCAGCACTTTGGGAAAAGAAGCTGTGTATCTGTAGCTTTGCCCAAGAGGTCTACTCTTGGCATATGTTCTAGGAGAGGAAGCAATAAGATTTTTTTCACACTTAAGCAAGTAGTACAGATTGCACATGAAAATGAAATTCTGATTCAAAGGAAAGTTGCAGATTTGGTTCTGTTTAGCAACTTGAACTTATGTTGGCACAATGAACCACACACATAGATCCATTCACAAGGCCAGGGCCTTTCTCATGGGTGTAGTCCACAAAGGTGGAGAAAAAACTGAAGTTCAAAAGCTGTTTTGAACAGATAGCTAACAAAGTACTGAGGATTTGCTCCATTTCCCTGTTGTGTACTCCATGCTACCAACATAGCTGTGCAGTTCCAGCTGAAACACAGTACTGGATAAGTCCTACTGGCTGATGACCAAAAAGAGGACATGCAGGCACCCTAATTTAGATCTTTGTCCTGTTTTGGATCCCTTATGTGTCTTGGTACAGTGTCCCAGAAAGAGGCACTACAAACGCATAATTCTATATTCATGTGTCTTCTTCTCACTTCTTCTGAAGTTATCCATCTGCTTGCAGAAAGTTTCTCTTGAATATGCCAATTTCAGGAAGATACTCAGTAGCTTACAGAGGAAAAACTGTGAAGGAAGTACCAAAAATATTTTGTATTTTATCATGCATGATTTATTTAACTGAATACCCAGACAGCTATTTCTGGCTTGAATTATTCAAAACACCTGTAATTCTTCAATCTGCCAAAGGCAGCCACAGTATCACACAGTAGGAAGCATACACAGACCAAATCTCAGCTCTGCACGTTTAAGCACTGTTTTACCCTACTTAAGCATTCATCTTTTTAACAGCTTTCTCTTCTATTCCATTTCTCAGTCAGTTTGCCACACTCAGATTTCATTGAAGCCTCTTTTTATCAAATTATTTGGAGCCTCAAAGTAGAATTTTCCTTTTCATTAGGACTGGGTGACCAGTAGCATTAATATCTTAGAAGATTTCTTTTCTCTCCAGTATGCAAAGGAATTATTTTGCTAGCTTCATCATAAGTATAGTGATTCTGGTATGGAAATCAACTTCCTTGCATTAATTGTACTGTATTAATGCTAAGTATGGTATTAATTAATGGCGTAATAACAACAGTCAATTCAAGTGCATCTGAGTGCATTAAGGTCACATTCTAGTCTATATAGTGTGCCTCTGCCCAGTGCAGGCATAGCAGCCTTAAATCCATTCCCTGGCTCCCCATGGTCCTCTGGTACACATCTAAGACATCAACCCCAGTTTTTAGAGAAACTTGACAAGGCCAAGACAGAGCAGATAGTGCAGTTTTCCATATGAGTACCCTGAGTAATTGCTCTGTTTTGGGGTCATACTGGCCAGAAACCATGCTGGAGCTAGGGATGGAGCAGCCTGACCTGAACAGACCTCATTGGTTTCCGGAGAAGGGAAAAAAAAAAAAAGTACTAATGATGCTTGTTATGCTAAAGGCCTTCTTTTATAAATCCTTGCCAGTGAAAATAAAGTTTTATAAAAATTCAAAACCAGTCAATGAGAAACTTTTACTCTCAAAAGGAAGAAGGCTGAAAGATTTTGATTAGCTCATTAATAAGCTTCATATTGACATTGATTTTACAAGGAAAATTCATAAATAGGATGATTCTGTGTGGCACTATAAAACTAGATGGATAGGTGGAGAGGTAGTTATTAAGCTGAAGGGAGCCAAAGTCGAGCTTGCAGTGTCATATATCTGCAGTTATCCCCATGTATTTTTACCTCTCCTGACCTATGTATATGCCATGTATGATTCAAGTTTGAACTGTTTCTGCACAAAGCCACACTTTGTACATTGGTATATTCTCATAGAATATTCTCATATTAATTCTCTTATTCTCATATTAATCACCTGCTTATACTCTTTACATAAATATAAACCACCAGTAAAATTTTAAAAAGAACATACAACTTTTTTTTGCGTAGTGCTTTGTAATAACTTCAAGAAATACCAGAGAATCAGTGAGACAGACTTACACAGATAGGCCATATGCAGAAGTAATACCATTTGCTTCCTGTTTTTAACAATTAGGCTAAATGCAGACGGGTTAGTCCTTACAAATAAGAAAGAAAGAAAGAAAGAAAGAAAGAAAGAAAGAAAGAAAGAAAGAAAGAAAGAAAGAAAGAAAGAAAGAAAGAAAGAAAGAAAGAAAGAAAGAAAGAAAGAAAGAAAGAAAGAAAGAAAGAAAGAAAGAAGTTTTAGAAATTAAAAAGNAAGAAAGAAAGAAAGAAAGAATTAAGTTTTAGAAATTAAAAAAAAAAGACTAAGAAAAAAAGCTCTTAAAAGCCAGGGAGATTTTTTCTCAGCTGTTTCAAATAAGCTTCCTCATACATCAGAAAGACATCTGTTCTAAAGAAAAGCCATCGTTTTAAAATAACAATATAGTTTTTGTCAGAGGTAACCAATAAATCCTGACTATGTTTCTTGTTGGATTGTCAATATATTATTGGTGGACGTGAACTTTAACCTGTGGTTTACCAGTGTCCTTTCGCAAAAGGAGCTTAAGCTAGAGATCATTTCTGAATTTAGTTTGATTGACCAAACGCTGTGCAATTTACCTTATTAGGAAAGATGGCTGACAGTGGACTCTGCACCAGCATTCCAGATGAATGCAGTTAGTCACTGACGAGCCTATGGGAATTGCAATACAGTATTTTAAAAGATGAGCATTCCATTTCCAATGCAACTGTCATTGCTCCTTGATTGTAATTGCATCTTGGAAGATGAGCGTTACAGGGGTAATATGCAGGTCCTTTTCCTTCTATATTTAGTTTACGCATGTACAGATTTCTTCATACATAAATAAGAAATATTAGATATAAGTGCAATATGTTTAAAATAATGTCTCATACTGATTCAAATTTTATGAGACCAATCTTTGGCTCCTTCTTCATGCTTTCCTTATTTAAAATCTGATCGCAAGAAACAAGAAGGAAGGCTACATTTCCGTCAAAGGAAAAGACTGATTGTCACAACATTCTGATACAGAAAACACAAGCAAGAACACATTCACTGTCAACCACCTGCAAACTGCCCCACACACTGAAGTGAGGCAATTTTTGTGCAAAACATTCTTGTAGTAGAATTTTATCACAGAAACAAAAATGTAAATGTCACAAACTTAAACATTAGAAGACTGTCTATACAAATACGAAGAAAAATAAAAGAATAAATACTGCTTTAAGCACTCTCTCTTTTTTGTGTTTGAAATGGGGATGGAGCACAACTTGAACCATTGCATGTGTGGTACCTCACTGGTTTCTGCTGGCCTTTGAGAAAGCCCTTCAGTGCTGCTCAGCATCGTAAGACTCTGTCACACACAGGTGCACAATTCCGCTTTCAGCTTAACATACAGCCGTCTTTTGGGGTCCTTTCAGGGGCATTACTCTGATCTTCTTTCTGGGAACCAGAAAGGATTATTACCCATATTGCTGAGGTGCCTCAGCAGTAAGAGGTCTCTCTGTTCCATGTAACACTAAGGACAAAGTAGGAGAGATGAGGAGGCACCAGCCCAGTTGCTACCATGCAGCATGTTTCAGAGATATCATATAGTTTCATCTTCCAGAAGGGGCTCAACCTCCTTGTAAATTTGAGCTAGAAGGAGATAAGGAGGAAGAGATCCCCAAAACAAGCTGGGGTGCCGCATCGTGCCTGTGTAAAGAAGGGTGTTAGAGGCCCTGCAGTGGGCTGGGGCGCAGTCAGGGAAAGGGGAAGAGGCAGGTCTTTATGAAGCAGAAACAGTTCCATAACGAAACATGATCCCCAACATGAAAACTACTGCTACACAATTCCCAGACAACTTCAATTAATAACTGTGTGGTCTAAATAAACCACATCCCTCCATCTTGTTTTCTCCTTTCAGCTCCAGGACAATGGGGCCTGTGTGGTGAGCACAGCATAAATTTCACTCTGTTCATCATGCAATACTTAAAAAAAATATATAAGAGTCTTTTGCTTTAAAGGACAGGTCAGGTGTTGAACATTTTGAAAGGCAATAATGCTGTCAAATTTAATAACAAGAATTTATAAGCGATCTAGCAGCTTCTGCTCATAAAATGAGTTTTATTGCACTGAGATATTGAAGCAGAATTTTAAGGCCATTAGCCTCCAACATGGGAAAATACCTTATAGTAGTTGTTTTTTTTTTTTTTTTTCCTGCGATTTAATTCCATGAGGTAAAGATCAAGTTTGTGGATTATTACTTTTTCATTACAAATACTAGGAGGTCTTTAAGGCCTTAGGAGCATATTATTAGGACTCAAACAGTTGGTATTCATCTCAGAGAGACAGGAAAGGAACAGAAGAAGATATATCTTCTAATCACTACCTGATCTGTCCTTTCATGGGAGGCAGTTCAGAGCTTGCTAATCTGTTAGTTAGCTGCAGCAATGCACGGTTCATGTTCCATTTTATCTTTATCCGATTATGCCAGGGAAAACATAAGAAGATGATATATACTCAGTGTGGCCATTTCTACATCATCTGGAGCTTGCTTTGTGCAGTCATTTTTTTCAGTTAGGCAGTGAATGGGCATTAAAAATGCTTCACTTTTCTCTTCCTCCCCATCAAGAGGCACACAGATAGCACTTGCAGTCTGCATGGGTTTCCAGTGACTTTCCTCTTCAACTGTTTGCTTTCTCAAATGAAAAGTCACCACCATACACCACCAGCAGAACCTGTAAAATATTCCCAATTTCATAATAGCATAAACCTGCCCAAATACGTCTTGGTGGTCTCCCAGACATCCAGACAGCCTTAGGGATGCACTGCCATTCATCTCCTGCTCCAGACACCAACAGTAACATCAAAGGAGCCTGGTTCAGCCTTTCTCTCCCATGAATCACATGGGTGTGTTCTCTCTTGTGCCTCAGAGTTTCATGCTCAGCTGCAATCATGCAACTGAAGACTTCTCCAAATTTTCCTGTAAATCCTCGTCAGCCTCAGCACCCAAACACCATGTTCCTGGTCAATACACAGACAATCGCAGGCCAATCATGGGAGACCCAGAATCTCCCACAATGCAGCTTTAGCTCAAAATGCCAGATGCAAAGAGGTTTGGACATCTGTCTGGACATATTTTTCATGTGAAATGTCCAGAAGCTGCAATCTTCAGCAATTTTAATGGCTTCCCGCCCAGCCTCTCTGAGCCACAGGGCTGGCTACATTGTTCCTACATTCTTCCCAACCTAAGGATTTATAACCACCTTTCCACCAGGGATTTACCAGCTCTCAGCTCTCTCCTACACCACTTGATAAAGAAGTATGAAACTTCTGTGTAGCAATTGTGGCTTCTGGTGGAAAGGTATGGTGTATTTCATCTTCTATTTGTTATGTAGATTTTTGGCTTAAAAAATAAAGTTCCCTTTCCTATCCTGCCCTGCCTTGACCTACTCTTCCTGCTTTTTTTTTTCTTTTTTTGGCAGCAAAGCTCCAGATTGTGTTAAGCTCAGAGGATGCAAACCACAAGAATGTAACAAAATCATGACAATCTTTGTTTAAATCACAACTATATAATGCCAAACATATTTGCTCCTGGTATTTATTCCCTATTGTCAGAATCATTTCAAATAACAGTCCATTTGAAACACGTGGATTAGGTCATTGGCAGAAAGCAAAGCAAGAGTACTGTGCAAAAGCACATCACATGGTCACTGGAGATTATCCGCTTTCATTGCCTCAAAAATTATTTATATTCTTTGCAGTTTCAATGATACAAGACAAGATACTGATAAACTGAAAAACAGTTATGTGACCTGTCATGCAAACAATGTGAAGGACTCATGAAACTAACAGTCAAGATTGGCTATACTAACTATTTATTTTTGCAGCACTGAAAAAGAGGCAAACTGAAGTAAACCTAATTGAAGACAAATATTATCGTAGAATCATAGAATAATTTATGTTGGAAAAGACCTCTAAGATCTTCAAGTACAACCGTTAACCTAGCACTGCCAAGTCTACCACTAAACCATGTCCCTAAGCACGACATCTACACATCTTTTGAGGACCTTCGGGGATGGTGACTCAACCACCTCCCTGGGCAGCCTGTTCCAATGCTTCACAGCCCTTTCAGTGAAGAATTTTTTCCTAATATCCAACCTAAACCTCCCCTGGTGCAACTTGAGGCCATTTCCTCTTGTCCTATCACTTGTTGCTTGGGAGAAGAGACAGACCCCCACCTCGCCACAAACTCCTTTGAGGTAGTTGTACAAAGTGATAAGGTCTCCCCTGAGCCTCCTTTTCTCCAGGCTAAACAACCCCAGCTCCCTCAGCCGCTCCTCATAAGACTTGTTCTCCAGACCCTTCACCAGCTTTGTTGTCCTTCTTTGGACACACTCCAGCACCTCAATGTCCTTCTTGTAGTGAGGGGCCCAAAACTGAACACAGTATTTGAGGTGCAGCCTCACCAGTGCCGAGTAGAGGGGGACAATCACCTCCCTAGTCCTGCTGGCCACACTACTGCTGATACAAGCCAGGATGCTGTTGGCCTTCTTGTCCACCTGAGCACACTGCTGGCTCATGTCCAGCTGGCCAATACCCCCAGGTCCCTTTCTGCTGGGCAGCTTTCCAGCCACTCCTCCCCCAGCCTGTAGCGCTGCATGGGGTTGTTGTGCCCCAAGTGCAGGACCTGGCACTTAGCCTTGTTGAACCTCATACCACTGCCTCAGCCCAGCAGTCCAGCCTACCCAGATCCCTCTTCAGAGCCTTCCTACCCTCAAGCAGATCAACACTCCCACCCAACTTGGTGTTGTCTGCAAACTTACTGAGGGTGCACTCAATCCCCTCATCCAGATCATTGATAAAGACATTGAAGAGAACTGGCAGCAATACTGAGCCCTGAGGGACACCACCAGTGACCGGCCTTCCACTGGATTTAACTCCATTCACCACGACTCTTTGGGCCCAGCCACCCAGCCAATTTTTAATCCAACGAAGCGTACACCTGTCCAAGCCACAAGCAGCCTTCTTCTCCAGGAGAATGCTGTGGAAAAGCAAGTCAAGAGCTTTACTAAAGTCTAGGTAGACAACATCCACAGCCTTCCCCTCATTGACTACGCAGGTCACCTTGTCATAGAAGGAGATCAGGATAGTCAAGCAGGACTTGCCTTTCATAAACCCGTGCTGACTGGGCCTGATCACCTGGTTGTCCTGTATGTGCTGCATGATTGCACTCAAGATGATCTCATTCATAACCTTCCCCAGCACCGAGGTCAGGCTGACAGGACTGTAGTTCCCCTGGTCCTCCTTCCAGCCCTTCTTATAGATGGGCATCACATTTGCTAGCCTCCAGTCAACTGGGACCTCCCCTGATAGCCAGGACTGCTGATAAATGACGGAAAGAGGCATGGTGAGCACTTCCACCAGCTCTCTCAGTACCCTCAGGTGGATCCCATCCGGCTCCATAGATTTGTGTACATCTAATTGGTGTAGCAGGTCACTAATCATTTCCTCTTGGATTATGACAGCTTCATTCTGCACCCCATCCTTATCTTCCAGCTCACGGGGCTGGGTACCCAGGGAACAACTGGTCTTGCTGCTAAAGACTGAGGCAAAGAAGGCCTTAAGTACCTCAGCCCTTTCCTCATCCGTCATCACTATATTTCCCCCCACATCCAATAAAGGATGGAGATTCTCTTTAGTCCTCCGTTTGTTGCTAATATACTTATAGAAGCATTTTTTATTGTCTTTAATGGCAGTAGCCAGATTGAGCTCCAGCTGGGCTTTGGCACTTCTAATTTTCTCCCTGCATAGCCTCATGACATCTTTGTAGTCTTTCTGAGTGGTGTGCTCCTTCTTCCAAAGGTCATAAACTCTCTTTTTCTTCCTGAGTTCTAGAATTTAATTACTCTGCTGTATACCAGCATTTGTCCTGGAGTATTGCAGTAACATAAGAAAGCTTTTTGCTCATTTCCTCTGAATCAGAAGCAGGTAATTCTGGAAAAAAATTACTATGCTAAAGATTTTGGTATATTTAACATTGAGAATGGACTCATCTCTAGGGCTTATTGCAAAATACATATCCACTCAACTCACATGATCATAATGATATCAAGCAGAAAAATATAAAGAGTGCCAAGTGAGTGAACTATCCAAAACAGCCCTCCTATAGGTGTCCTTGCCTCTGTGTTTCACTGACACTCAGCTGGTCACTGCAGAGAAAACAAGGACCATCCTTACTCTTCAGGATTCGTTTGCATGTTGTGCAAGCTTGGTCTGCCTGGGCAAGGTTGTGGCGTGGCTGGCCTCCTTGCTGAACCTTCGTGGAACATGTCTGAAGAGCTTGGCTTGAGCGTGCCATGACCACTGGGAGCCTGTCAGTTCTAAAACTCTGAGTTTTAATGCTTAAACTGAATCAGTTACTATTCTCCAACAGCAAAACACTCAAAACGGTACTTACAGTAAGCGTGCATATGAGATTCATAGCCTTAAATTATTCATGCAGGTGCAGTTATGTATATGCCTAAAAGCTTTCTTTCAATGAGATTAATTTATAAAATTTAGCTGAATAAACACTGTAACAACTGAGTCCCTGTAACCTATCTGGTTGCCTTCTTTAATATTTAACATACCAGCCTTTAGTGTTTGAGAATAACCCGGCATGTGGTTTATATAAATGGCACAATAGACCCAGAGAAGCTGTATTGCATGACATAACTTTTGTTTTCCATACAAGCTAACAGCTGAAAAGAGCGAACCCCTACCTATTTTTGCATGAACTTTTGTCATGGGGTTAGATCTCCAAGACAACAGAAAATTCTGAACATAATGAAAAAAGTTTTCTGGACTTCCTTTTACCCATTCTGTACCCTTCTGAAATTTATATCCTTTTAATAAATAAAACTATATAATTCCACTGTGAAAACACTGCCACAGCAATCAAGCAGATGTTTCTGTTCCATCTATTCTCAAGTAACCATAACAAAAGAGAAAAATCTTCCCTCAACTGCCTGTTTTGTCTCAATTAAGATTTGAAACATGTCACAAACTTTTTACAAGGTGATTATTTTACAAACATTTGGTATCTTATATCAATACTGAAAAAATTCAGAAAAAAAAAAACGCAAAAAAGATTAGAAGTATTAATATCAACTCCCATCCCAACAGCAAAAATGCAACATGGCAAAAGAGTAAACTTAATTATTAATAATGACCACATCACACAAAAAATTCAGCTCTGTTTTTTGTGTCAGCAAATTCTTTTTTTACTGTAGACCAATATCTTCATACAGTTTGTGTTTAACATTCAAACAATGATTGCTGCAAACTCATTTCAGCCTTCGTGTCTCTTGACTCATAAAACTGATTTAGTTACATGTGACTGACTTCTAGTGAAGTGTGACTAATCAATCCTATACTACTCTTCCTGCCTTTTGAGTGAATAGCTAAAAATGCTTACTTAAAAAACAGTAAATTGTAAAAGTAATTTCTTAGATGAATTTTCAGACTAGTTACAATTATGTGTGAAACACATTCTTATGAATAACCTCATAACTATCTGAGCAGTCATGATCAAGAAATGACAGACTTTTGCAAATATTATACAGTAAATTTATCTTGTTTATCCACATGAATATCTTAAATTCATTGTCAGTGTTATTTTGCCAGCTTAATCTCTTGGTTTTGCCATAAATCAATACTGTTTATATGTATAAGAATGCTATGAAGACATATGTGATATAAGAAAGCCAAGAAAAAAAGAAAAACTAAGAATTTATGTAAGCTATTATTTATTTTATATATCCTTTTATTATTATTATTATTATTATTTTATTTTATTTTTTTTTGCTATTTAAACTCTGAAGTGGCAATGTTTCATTAATAACATTTTTAATTATCTGTCAACACACACACACGCACAGGTATTTGTATTTTCCTGGTCAAACACTCTGTAATATGGGAACTGTATGTGGTCTATGGATAAAAGGTAAGAACCCAGTGCTTGGTCCTTGTCTTTGCCCAAACAGAAGACAAAAACAGGAGTCAAGTCCATTTGCAAAGAGATGCTGCAGACCTTCTAGGTCACCATCAAAGTCACAGCCGAGTGTAAAGTTATCCACAAAAGGAAAAGTTCGGGCATGGCGGTAGTCACACCGCTTAGTAGTGATTAATCCACCGAGAGAAAGCGGGCAGCATGCCTCTTCAGAGAAAAGCTGCAATTCCTCACCCCCAGAAATAAATGTGCAGCTGGGGTAGCATAGGAATACATAATGCCAATGACTGAGGAGAAAAAGGCACAAATCTGAAATAATAGGAGCTTCACCAACCTCATTCTCAGGAGGAAAACCAGAACGTAAAAGTGGTTGGTGACTTCCCCCTCGTGGCAGTGAAGAGACCCATCTGTTTCCCAGCTCCGAGTATTGCTATTCAAAATGTTACTGACAGCTTGAAGAGGCACATCTGGACTCCCTGTGCACTGGGGTGAGCCTAAGCAGACCACAAGTGACTGCAGTGCTCTGGCAGTAGCAGGGGTGACTCTCATCAGCCCTCCCAGGAAAAAATCAGGGATCAAACAGGGATAAAAGCCTGGGGAAAAATATGCCTGTGCCAATAATGTCAGCGGCAGAGCTTTGCTTTTCTTAAGCATGGGATGATATTCTGTGAACTACTGAGTGAGGATGGACTCCTCAAAAGAAGACAAGTAAGAATATCTTTGCACACTTCCAAATGCAAAGATGAATATTTTAAACTAGGATAGAGGGACAGGTAGCAAATTTCTCCAGGTAAGCATAACAGGACAGAAGCTTAAAAAGATAGTGAGACAAAGTTATACACAGCAGAGTCAAAAGAGAGAGAAACTGTGATAGCGCATTAGTCTGCTACTAATTAGAAATGGCTTTACTCTAATGCAAGAAAGACCTAACACATGACCCAAACCAGGATTTAACTGGTAGAGAAAAGTTGATGGGCTGCTTTTTATGCCAGGAATATTAATACTAAAGAAACAACCTAAATTCATTTAAACATGCTTGTTGGCTAATCACTGGAAATGAAATAATGGTCTTAAGCTGCAACAGGGAAAAAGGGGTTAAAAGTGTGAGAAAAAGCCTGTGGAGGCTGTGGACTCTCCAAGTAGCAGGAATGTTTAGGAACATTTCCAATGCCTGTCAGCAACAACAAAGACACAATTGATGCTGTCTAAGGCAGTAAGTAAATAAGACTAACTCCTGAGGTCTCTTAGGGCCAAAAGTTCTGTGATTTTGTGATCTCCGTGTAAACCTAAAGTGTGATTAAGACTTTCAGGGAAGTACCAAAACTGTTCAGAAAGCAGGAAAGTCATTTGGTGAAAAATTTCCAAATTTGTTTTGTTTTGTTTTGTTTTTTTTCCTATCGGAATGAAGCCAAGATTCACAAGACAAAAAGTCAGAGTTCACTCCTGAGTTGGTTACAGTGTAGCTGATTACACAGTGGGTGGAGGACTGATGCAAGGCTACCTGCAGCCCCAGAGAGGTCTCTGCTCTGTCTGGTTGGGGCAAAAATTTTTGTCAGCAGATCACCCTACTTGATTACATGATAAAAAGAACCCCTACCTGGCACTTTGCTCTTACATACCGTGTCTGTTTTCAGGTGGACTTTTTTTTTACTTGATATTCTATCAAGGGTCTGAAGACACTATTGTAGCTCCTGCTCTTTTTGTCATCTACACAAGTGCAGTACTGCAGAAATTCTGGTTTCTCTCAGTTCACATTTTTTTGATAAACAAAGTTTCATTTGAAAATTTCTGTCCCACTCCAGAAGTGGCATAACATACTCTTTTAAGTTTATTTTAATGTTTTGTGACTACAGTGTAATACTATAGTGTATAGACCATAGTGCAATGCTGTAGTCACTTCTTGTGCTCAACAACGGAGAGATTTCTGAGCAGTTCAGATTAGTATAGTAATAAAGAGTATTAAACTTTCCCCCCATTAAAAAGAAAATACACTTTCTACAGACTTTAAGTAATTGACTCTAACTGTTTGCCTTCTGCAGAAGACATTAACTTCCATTGAGATGTGCTAATCAGCCTCTGAGGCCTGTATGTAATCATTATCAAGTTGTATGTTTGTAACATGAGTGAAGAGAAATGATTCATGTGTCTGTGAGTTGCTGTAAAAGCACAAAAAAAAAAAAAAATCAATCAATCATTATCAATTCATCTATTTTTGATGGTGGGATTCATGGTGCAATATTTAAACTGGCTGAACTTTAAAATAGAAAGAGAGTTGGGTTTCTGAAAATATAATTAAACCTCTACCTTTTTAAATCATGCTTAAATGCCTTTTGTGTTCAGCATGAAAAAAACATTTTTATTTGAATTTATATTCCCTCACACCATTTTAGAAATGTATCTATAATAGCTTAGGGACATATATTCATGTATTGCTGTTCCTCTGGATCCAAAGCACTTTGCAAACTGTTGAGGATGGATGCGATGGAAACTGACTGAATCAGGGTATGCAAGGGACGTGAACACTGCAGATTTAGATGGTGGCTGCGTTGTGATTATTTCACTGGCACTGAATTGCAGCTCCATATGGAAGGAAATAGAGTAACATTTTGCTGTTTGAAACAAAAAAAAAGGAACATCATGTGCAGCCATAACAAAAGCATCCTTCAGTACAAACAAATGTATCACGAACCATAACAAGACAATTCATGGTATTGCTCATGAAAGAAGAACCATTTGTCAAATCCGAAGCCAGAAAAGATGAAGTTTTGTTATCAGAAATTTCAGAGAATTTGGAACTACCTGACAATTTCCTTTCGTTGAATGTGCACAGATAGTCCATTCAGTAACAAGAGTTGCTGATAGATACTCCTCACTTCTACTAGAATTTTACAAGTAACATTTTGCTCCTTTCTCTGGCTCTGTTGGAGAATCCTTCCATGCCTGCTTATCTTGGTAGAACAAGTCTTGGTGCCTGCTAGGCTAGCCTTCAGCTGTGCGATCTACTTGGGCACAGAGCATTCAGCATCCAGGAAACTCAACCCAAGGAGCAGGTTTTTTGGCATATCTTACCTGCAAATACACTGTAGTCATCTCCCTATCTGTGGCTGTCTGTTGCTTTTTGAATCATACTCAAGCTGAGTTCAAAGACCTGAATCTTAACAAAGATCCGAATCTGATTTCCTTTACAGACAGTAAGATAAAGATAAGACAGTTAATTATCTCTGGTTTAATTAGGATAACTTTTCTGTATCGTAACATAAATATGATTAAAGTTGCTATAAGAAATATCATCGGTAATAACAAGAAGAAATATATTTCACATTCTTAAGAACACCATTCCAGCAAATATATACTGATATGTTTTTATCATAGTCAGAATCCCAATTGCTTAATAAAGACAAGATGGATATTGAACATTTGACGTGCCCTCTTTTGAAAACAGTTCTCTAACTAAATTCTCTGGCAGATTTATCTCTAAGCCATCTAATGCATATACACTTTGATGTTATACCTTAGCTGCTAATGCTTTTACTCAAGCCATGTCAGCTAACAGACTGTCCAGCCCTACTTTTGTCTCTCCCCTCAGATAGTAACCCTTTAGCTCTAGATTACATACTATAATTGAATCAAACTAGGATATAGATTTAAACACAAACTGAGATCAGAAGTGAATATGAAAAGCAGAAAGTCCCTATTCTTATATCTGTGCTGTTATCATTAGTCCCTCTTCTTTCCTTTTGCTTACAATATGAGGCTTGGTCTCACAAACACTGTCTCATTACGGATGTCAAAACTAAATCCCTCACTGGATTCACATACCTGTCTCCTCACTGTACCTGGGTCACATCACAACCAGCACTATTTAAGATGGGCATGAAGATTGCTATTGCAGAAATAGCCTTGTGTATAATAATAACCATAACCATAATAGTAGTAGTAGTAGTAGTAGTAGTAGTAGTAGTAGTAGCATCAGCAGTAGCAGCAGCAGCAATGTGTGGCACCTAAATCCCAGAGCTCAGTTGCCAAAAGGAAATAGGGTCATTACTTTATTTTAAACTAGGCATTTTAAGATTTGCTTGTGTGGCACACATGCCATTTATCATCCCCAACACTCCAAGGGTTCAGAGAAAAAAAAATATATTATTTACATAGCTTAGCTGTAGCTTTCTGGAAGTAAATGCCTGTTGGAACTTTACAGGTTAGCTTCCCATTTTAGAATATTTACATATTGTTCTGTTAACATAAGAAGTAAACTATTCCAGGTAAATATTAAACTAAAACAGTAACAGTTCAGAGACTCATTTTCCTTTTTGATTGTAATCTTGAATCTAATATGATCAATGGTGACATTAACAGTTGATAACTGATTAGAGAAGACGTGTTTCAGCATCTGCTTTGACAACCATTTGATTCTTGTCATGACTTTCTCTGTTGCATTGGGTTGAAATATGTATGCAAAGGTTTTAATTTGTGCCCTCAGTAAATGCATGTATATATACATGCTTCCACTAAATTCACAACATTATAAGTATTACATACTCACTGCCAAGGTCTGAATTTGGCTTTGGCACAATATGGAGAAGACATCTAACACCAGGTTTTCATATTAAAATTTCTTGGCTTTACCATACCACAAAAAATAAAAACAAAAATAAAAACAAAAACAAAAACAAACAAACAAAAAAAAACCACCATCTTCCAGGGCTGCTGTCTTCATTGTAAACAGGATTATGGGAAACAGTGAAAGAGAAGAGGATGCAGAAACTCAGCTGGGATGCCATGCCCTAGGTGAGCTTTCTTCCAGCTGCAGCCCCAGTAGGAGCACAGGTCTCACCCACCAAATCTCACACACACTGCACAGCCATGCACAGGGATTTCGGCTCGATAGTTGCCTGAACGCCTACCAAACAGGATTTAATGTCAGACCCACCGAAAATATTGGCAACAGTCCTACAGACTCAGATTGCATAAGACTGGGTCTTTAATGAGGAATGGTACTAATGGTAATGTATTTCACTGTCTTGACTACAAAGATGTCAATTTTTTTGTATGAGTGATTCATATTTATGCCAACATAATCAGCTGGTATACAGTCAGCACAGCTTTACTGATATCAGTGAAGCTAAATTCTTCTACACCAACTGATCTTCATTAATTTAAGACAGCAGACGGTATGTATTGCATGGATTTAAATTAAACATACCTGTATGTGACAAGGAGAAGCAATGAGCTTAACTTATTTTAAAGTTCTTTCTGTCTTGCTTTGGAAGAACTGTATTTTACACTATAACCTGCCATCATAAATTTTAGTCAAAAGAACGTCTCAATCACTAAATGCCTGCTGTTCTGCCTTGGTTGTCATCTTCACAGAATTTTCAAAACAAGTCAAACCAAAATTGTTTCTGATGGAGACAGATGTCCACCTGGGACTGCGATGAGATCGCTGAAGTCATTTCTACTTGTGACTTAAGCAGAAAAACACATTAACTTGTCATTTTTATTAGCACAACTTTCACTTCCTACGAGCAACATTTATGTGGTCTGAGAGGGTATTAAAGTTTAGATCATGTCAGGACCACAGCAATCCAGTATAAGTGACTTTCCATCTCCTCTCAGCTGAAAACAGACTTTCTTAAACAAAGCACAACAAAAGTTGAAGAACATCAGTGGGTTTGGGCTTCACGGTGGACATACCACAAATTCAATTTTACTCAAAATTATCATATTTATGCTGTAAACTTGTGAAATTATGCATATATTAACATTTGTACTGTTATTCATGGTTTACCCTAAACTATTTTAATATCATCAACTATAAAATATATGCCCATTTCTGTGCTGCAGAAAACTCAAATTCGCTGTATGCCATAGAACTACATTGCATGCTTATGGAGTAGTTTGTACCTTAAATGTGTCCAACATATAAATGTTGCAAAACAACTTTCAGAATATTCATCGCATGCATGTACATTTCTGAATGTCAGCTTGTACTTCAACATATGCACATCTTTAAAAATGCTGTAATAATTGCTTCTTGTGTCAATAAATATGGAAAGACATGTTAAAGTTAATTGCCTAAGCATAAGTACAAAAAAAAGTTGAAACAGACATGGGCATCGAGTAGCAACATCATGACAAGGACAACAGAAAAGTGGAATTCTATAAAACTTTTCCAGACTGTGGGGTTTTTTGTTTTTTGTTTTGGTTTGGTTTTGTTTTTTTTTGTTGTTTTGTTGTTTTATTCTGTTTTGTTTTAATAAAAATTAAAAATGCTTGTAAATAAAAAAAAATATATCACATAAATGAGAAAGGAAAATCTTCTTGTTTTGGACAATTTAGAATTTTATATTGCCCTCAAAACATTTTTGTTTGTCTCATATTTAACTGGACCTCCTTGTCATTTCATGCTTAAAATGAATTTACCTGAGGTTATATTATTTGGTGACCAGTTAAAAGATACAAAATGAAGTTGTAATATAATATCTCCTGTAAAAATTAGTCCTAAACAAATCGTATTTAACTTCTTAAGTTAAGACATCATTCTTCAGTCACAACTTTCAGCTGAAGTGATTTTTCTTTGTTTTTGTGTGTTTTTTTTTTTTTTTGAAATAACTATAAATCCTAATAGACAATGAAAGAGAAAAATGCATAAACTTTAATTAGAAAGCAATAAAAGACTAGGAACTGGTTCATGAGGGCTGTGATTTCTACAACATCAAGTACTTTTTTTAAGTGAGTGACTGGTTTAATTCAAAGGTCTCAGTTCTGATATTTGCTACTCTGATTTTGTTTTACTTTACAGGAAAAAATCCTACTTTATATTCATGTAAGCAATAGCAGAATCAATCCTAAACTATCTATAAAAACGGCTGCAGCTGCTGATTGGATGGAAATCAGTTCTATGGAAATCCTGATCTACTGCTTTTCCCTGGAGTCCCAGGAGAGATTGTCTTTGGAATGGGCATACTTTGTGAAATTTGTGATGGTTTGAAATATAGATGATACCATGAGTAAAGGTAATGGAAAGAAGAGAGCCCTGAGCATAATCAAAGGCAAAATCTTAAAATCTCTGTGGAAAGCACATGGCTTTTATGAAATGGAAAATTCCTATCATTTTTTCTTTGTGTCTTCCTGATGGACACTTCTGGGCATATTTATTTCACTTACACTGAAGAATGAATTGCAAATCCCTCAATATGATGTGATCAGGCCATGCAGAAAAGCTCCTATGTAATAGAAAGATTAAGCCCTGCAGCACCCACATTCTTGTGGAGGAACAAGTCACAGAATCATAGAATGGTTTGGGTTGGAAGTGACCTTAAAGATCATCTAGTTCCAAACCCCCCTGCCATGGGCAGGGACACCTTCTACTAGACCAGGTTGCCCAGGGCCACATCCGATCTGGTCTTGAACACCTCCAGGGATGGGGCATCCACAGCTTCTCTGGGCAACCTCTTCCAGCGCCTCATCACCCTCCTGGGAAAGATTTGCTTCCTCATATCCAATCTAAATCTACCCTCTCTCAGTTTAAAACCATTACCCCTTGTCCTATCACTACACTCCCTGATAAAGAGTTCCTCTCCAGCTTCCTTGTAGGCCCCCTTTAGGTACTGGAAGGCACCTATAAGCTCTACCCAGAGCCTTCCCTTCTCCAGGCTCAACAACAACTCTCAGCCTGTCTTCATAGGAGAGATGCTCCAACACTCTGATCATCCTTGTGGCCCTCCTCTGGACTCACTCTAACAGGTCCATGTCCTTCTTATGCTGGGAGCCTCAGAGCTGAACACAGCACTCTAGGTGGGCCTCACGAGAGCAGAGTAGAGGGGGAGAATCACCTCCCTCAACCTGCTGGCCATGCTTCTTTTGATGCAGCCCAGGATGCGGTTGGCTTTCTGGGCTGCAAGCACACACTGCTGGCTCATGTTGAGCTTCTCATCAACCAACACCCCCAAGTCCTTCTCCTTGGAGCTGCTCTCAATCCATTCTCCACCCAGCCTGCGTTTGTGCTTGGGATTGCCCTGACCAAGTTGCAGGACCTTGCACTTAGCCTTTTTGAACTTCACAAGGTTTGCACTGAGCTGCCTCTCAATCCCATCCCTCTGGATGGCAACCCTTCAGTCCAGCATGTTGACTGCACCACACAGCTTGGTGTTGTCAGCAAACTTGCTGAGGGTGCACTCAATCCCACTGTCCATGTCACCGACAAAGATGTTAAATAGTGCTGATCCCAACACCAACCGCTGAGAAACACCACTCATCATTTGTCTCCACCTGGACACTGAGCCATTGACCTCAACTCTTTTGAGTGCTACCATCCAGCCAATTCCTTATCCAAGTGGTCCATCTGTCAAATCAATGTCTCTCCAACTTAGAGACAAGGATGTCATGCGGAACAGTGTCAAATGCTTTGCATAAGTCCAGGTAGATGATGTCAGTCACTCTTACCTTATCCACCAATGCTGTAACCCCGTCACAGAAGACCACCAGATTTGTCAGGCACAATTTGCCTTTACTGAAGCCGTGTTCGCTGTCACCAATCACCTCCTTGTTTTCCATGTGCTTTAGCATAGTTTCCAGGAGGTTCTGTTCCATGATCTCACTGGGCACAGAAGTGAGACTGACAGGTTTGTAGTTCCCCAGGTCTTCCTTTTTTCCCTTTTTAAAAATTGTAGTTATGTTTCCCCTTTTCCAGTCAGTGGGAACTTCACTGGACTGCCACAACTTCTCAAATATGATGGATAGTGGCTTACCAACTTCGTCCACCAGTTCCTGCAGGACCCTCAGGTGCATCTCATCAGGTCCCATGGACTTGTGCACCTTCAAGTTCCATAGATGGTCTTAAACCTGATCTTCTCTTACAGTGGGTGGTCCTTCATTCACTCAGTCTCTGCCTTTGCCTCTGCAACTTGGACAGTGTGACTAGAAGCACTCTAGCTGGTGAAGACTGAAGCAAAAAGTCATTAAGTACCTCAGCCTTCTCCATATCCCAGGTAACCAAGTCTCCCATTTCCTTCTGGAGAGGATCCACATTTTCCCTAGTCTTCCTTTCATCACAATCACACTTACAGAAGTCCTTCTTGTTGCCCTTGACTTGCCTGGCCAGGTTTAATTATATCAGGGCTTTAGCTTTCCTAACCTGATCCCTAACTGCTCGGACAGTTTCTCTGTATTCCTCCTAGGCAACCTGTCCTTGCTTCCACCTTCTGTAGGCCTCCTTTTTGTGTTCGAGTTTGGCCATGAGCTCTTTGTTCATCCATGCAGGCCTCCTGGCTTTTTTGCCTGACTTCCTCTTTGTTGGGCTGCATAGCTCCTGAAGTTAGAGGAGGTGATCCTTGAATATTAACAAGCTTTCCTGGGCCTCTCTTCCCTCCAGGGCTTTATCCCACAATACTCTACCAAGCAGATCCCTGAAGAGGCCAAAGTCTGCTCTCCTGAAGTCCAGGGTTGTGAGTTTGCTGTGCACCCTCCTCACTGCCCTAAGGATCTTGAACTCCACTATTTCATGGTCACTGCAGCCAAGACTGCCCTTGAGCTTCACATTCCCCACCAGCCACTCTTTGTTGGTTAGAATGAAGTCCAGCACAGCACCTCTCCTCATTGGCTCCTCTGTCACTTGGAGAACGAAGTTATCAGCAACACACTCCAAGAACTTCCTGGATTGCTTATGCCCTGCTATGTTGTCTTTCCAACAGATGTTGGTGTGGTTGAAGTTCCCCATGAGGACCAGTGCTTGTGAACATGAGGCTGCTCCTATCTGTCTACAGCTGACCTCATCCATTCAGTCTTCCTGGTCAGTTGGCCTGTAGCAGACCCCTACCATAATGTCACCTGTCCCTGCCCTCCCTTTAATCCTGACCCTTAAGCTCTCTGTTGGCTCCTCGTCTATCCCCAGGTGGAACTCCATGCACTCTAGCTGCTCATTGACATAGAGGCCGACACTCCCTCCTTGTCTCCCCTGTCTCTCCTTCCTAAAGAACCTGCATCCTTCCATTCCAACACTCCAGTCATAGGACCCATCCCACCATGTCTTCATGACACCAATGAGATCATAGTCCAACAAACATGCACACATCTCTAACTCCTCTTGTTTATTCCCCAAGCTACATACATTTGCATAGAGGCATTTAAGTCAGGCCCCTGATGAAACTGACTTACTGGCTGGAGTGGCTGGATTTCCTTTTTGCTGCTCTTTAGGTGCTCTTCAGCTGACCTATGATCATTCTCCAGGCTCTTGTCATCTGTTGCTGGCGTAAACAGATAAGAGTTGGATGGACCTTCCCTGACAACTTTAGTTTAAAGCCCTCTTCACCAGCTTGGCAAGCTTGTGGCCAAAGATTCTTTTCCCCTCCTCTGACAGACGGATGCCATCAGCCACCAGTAGACCAGCAGAACAAATGCTCCTTCTGCCTGACATATAACAGAGAAGAGTCAGAGATGTTCAAGACTCTCTTCAGTCACCAGAGACAAAATGTTGCTCATCAGGAAATAAATCAAATATAGATGTACTCTATCCTTCTCACAAGTTTCTTAATCTTGTGTATTTCCACCCAAACTCACATCTCTGCATTACCAGGTCATGTCCCCTGTTGACCCCAGTGAGAGCCTCCAAAGCTGCCTTACTCCCACAGTCTGAACAGCACTTATGTCTAAAATACCATTTCATCTGTTTCTGTTTCTCTTCCCCATTCATCGTTGATGGTCTTCACCTCTCAAGAAGTCCTTACTAAAAAGTCATTCGCTTGAGATTCCATCCTCCGGGAAATTAAATCATCTCAATCCTCAGTAAAGCAGTGAGTTCAACAGATGGACTTAAACAAGAGTTCACTGGGTCTATAGATGGCATCAGGGAAGAAAGAAAAATGCAAGTTACCCAATTCAGAAGAGGCAAATTACCATTAACCTCCATGAAAGCTCTCTGGTAGTTGTCCAAAGCCAAGTTCTTCTATTAAAACTGCATGTTTGGGCAGCTGTTTGCTTCTTCCTTCCCCTCTTACATCTCACTCACTACTGGCTACCTCAAGCAAGAGAAGGGGCTGAGTTTTGGAAGACCTTACTGGTCTGCCACATTTGAGGCATCTAGGAGGGGAGAGCCTCACTGCATGGCTCCCATCCTAATAGATGATTTGCTGATCCTGCTCAGAGCTGCCACTGCTGGTTGTTTCCCTTTATCCATCAATCATCTCTAGCTGTGTTTTCAAGTATTCCTGCAAATTGTATTTGCTTCTAATCATCCTTGCTCGTCATGACCTCTTGCAGTCATTCAGATTAGCCAGGTTCACCACATTGTTTTAAGATCTGCTCTGTGGGCTACTTTCCTGCTCTGCTGGCTACTCTCCTGCTCTGCTGCTGCTGTGGCTTGCTCAACCATTTCTTGCACAGAAGCTTCTTGTAGTATTTCAGAGAAAAGGTGCACTAATAGGCAGGATCCCCTCAACATCCATGTCACAATTGAGACATGTTCAGTACATGGTATTTTCTCTTCTTTCCAAAAAATTTCTCAGAATTCTTTGTGCATATTTTCTTCATGCCAGGCTACAGGCTGCAGCTGCAGTTCACAATGCAGCCCTCACTCCAGGCTGTCTGCAAAGTGTTTGCCCATGCTTTTCACAACATAATTATGAATAACATCATATAATTTCCTCAACTTTGTAACAACTGTTTTTAATAGAAGTGTCACAAAGCATTGCCAAGCTTTGTCTAAATTAGACCTGCTTCTTCCTGTGTATTGGCTTGCTCCAGCCACCCCACCTCACACTCTCTTTTTCACCATTGTCCTCAGCACCCATGGGAAGACTATTTTTCCAGTCTCCAAGGAGCAATTTCTCTTCTTGCTCAGCCTTCAGTCCACCAGCCTGGATAGCTACACCATAAAATCATAGAATCATGGAATGGTTTGGGTTGGAATATCATCTAGTTCAACCCCCCTGCCATGGGCAGGGACACCTTCCACTAAATCAGGTTACCCAAAGCCCCATCCAGCCTGACTTTGAACACATCCAGGGATGGGGCATCCGCAACTTCTCTGGGCAACCTGTCTCAGTGCTTCACCACCCTCATGGTGAAAAATTTCTTCCTTATGTTCAATCTAAATCTACCATCTTTCTGTTTACAGCTGTTACCCTCTGTCCCGTCACTACAGAACCTGGTAAAAAGTCTTTCTCCTTCTTTCTTATAGCCCCCTTTTACATACTGAAAGGCCCAATATTTCTCCCCGGAGCCTTCTCTTCTTCAGGCTGAACAACCCGTACTCTCTCAACTTTTCTTCATAGGAGAGGTGTTCCAGCTCTCTGATGATAATATGAGGAACTTCACTACTGTTCATACAACTAGTCTAGATTTTCACTAACATATTTAGAAAATAAAAGCTGGTCTAGAGAGAGCCTAAGTTACTGGATTAGCTGTGCAGTGCCAACCTAATATAGAGCTGTAGGATGAAAAATTAAGACCCAGTTTGCTAAGTTCCAGATATGGAGTAAAAGAAAACCTGACTTAAGTTCTACTGCTGTTATAAATCACACAGCAGAGCTTACTGATCAGTGCATAGTGAATTTAATTGACTGCAGAACTGATTCTTAGTTGCAGACACAGGCAGCCTACAGATACTGCTCTCACTGCAAGGCATGATTGTTAGGGAACCTCAGAGGTTACAGGTTTAGGTTGATACAAATCACCTTTTAGACTAACCTGCCAGTCTAGTTTTATTATTTCTAAGTAGTAAATGTACAGAACATTCAGAAGGGAAAAAAAATCTATGGCATCTGCTTCTATTTTTCTTCTGCCTTATATTTCCATGCATTTGTTCTTTGACTCCTTATATGGTAAAAGAAACACAAAATGAGTTCTCAAGTACTGTGAAATCTATATGCATAAAAATAGAGATTTATGCTTTTACACGGCTGTAGCCTTATCTGAAAATGGTTTGTATTAAAAGGAAATTTGTGTTACCAAAAATAAGTCTCTTCTGAAATAAGCAAAGCAAAGAATTGATGTGGGAGGGAAACCAAAAGCAACCAGCAAAAGGAAATGAAAGCCTGGGAAAATAAAACAGATTAAACCAAAACAATCAGGTTCAAGTTGCCAGAGTTTCAGTCTGGATTATTGCTGTTATTGTTCTTTAATTTCAATTTCAAGAATGTTTGACTGCCTAAGTGGTTTCTTTTTTTCCCTTTACTATCTTGGTTTGCAGAAAGCTCATTAGAACTTCTTTCTTTCTACTTCATCCTGATTAGCTGGTGCTTCATAACTGTCCCACCTGTGATGTGCTAAGCTCTGCTTTGGTGGCCAAATATCAGCACTGATTTGAAAGTCCCAGGTCCAGGACAAAACTCCTTGTCTCAGACTATATCACTAGCAGAACAAACAGAAACCTGCCTGCATTTGAAACTGGGGGCAAAACTAGTCCTTTGAGCAGGTAAGAAAAAGCAAGATTATGTATCTATGTATCCTCTGTATTTGATTGAGAATAACTGTGGAAATGTAAAGAATCCTGTAAATTTACTGTGATATCTGTATTCTCTCACTATAATGAACTTCAACAGCCTGTTTCTACTGGCTTCTCTGAACAAGGGGAAACTGCCTGCAAAACGCAGTGCAGAACTTCTAGGTTCAAGTGGGAGGGTCACTTCTGTATTTTTAGCTTTTGTCATACTGATTCGTCAATATATCATTTCTGAAAGAAGAATCCATTTGTGGATAGCTGAAACTGGAATGGAAAACTTTGGTTTTATATTCATCAATCAGCTGATTCATCTACACCAGTAGTCTGAACCTATTTGACACAAGGTTAGATCTGCATATGCTGTGAATTTTGAAGGCAGAGTAGTCCTGTCCATAAAGGTTTTGGCCCAAAACAAGTTTAAAAAAAAAAAAACAAAAAACAAAAAACACTCCAATATTGCAGCATTTATTGTGGAATAATAAAGACACAGTGTGGAATCTCGAGCCTCATAAGAAGTTTAGTGTAGAATATTAATTTTTTTTTTTTTATAGGAATTGCAGTTAAAATCTGAAGACAGATCTCTGAAATTTTCTAGAGGAGATTTCAATAAGACAATGGTGGTTTTTTCTTTCTTATATTTATAATCTCCCAGGCAACTTTTATGTTTCTTTCAGTGCTTCCTTTATCCTCAAATGAAAATGACTCTTTCATATGCACAATGAATCTTCTCTCAGAATTTGCAGAAAGAAAGAACATACTTACATTCCTCAGAGAGGTTAAATTACATTATGAAAGTGTCATGGCCATTTAATATATTTATATTCAGCTCCAATTTCTAGTGGCTTGAATATTGCTACTGGTAGGCAAAATAAATGCATTCCGGGCTAAGGACTGTCACAGAGATTTACCATTCTCCTTGCATGTATCTGCTATTTTCACGGGGCTGGGGGGAAAGGCATAAAAGGCATACACATATCAGTGTTCATTGCTATACATAATGTACAATATGATATTTTGGCACAGTACAGACGCAGAAATGTGTAAAACACAAGGTTCATATACACTTACAAGAATATATCTATGAACCAATCAATACATTACGTCAGATGGATTAGTTTGCATGGCTCACAGAAACAAGAAAACAGGGTTGGAGCAGTGGGAGCAGATACTTAGGTAAAAAGGTGAAAAAGAGGCGGGAAAAAGGAAAGTAGTAGAGGCTGTGCTGCAAAAGAATGGCTAACATGACACTAGATGCTATTCTAGTTGCGTGCCTAAAAATATCCATCCAAAGATTTTGTGGGGCAGCAAGTGGATGTGAATACCTAGGTTTATGTAAGGATCTTTCAAACTGTTGCAATTTCAGAGCTTCCCCCATTTGGCTGGACTTTCACACCCTGTACTCAAAAGCTCTAATTTCAAGTGCTACTTCACTGCTGAACGCATGGGCTGGCACCCTTGCTTTACACAGCTCTTCCTAGGACCCAAGCATTGTTTGGACACCAAGAAGGACTCTGGGTGTGGTGAGAATTGGAGTAAAGCATCCCCGCATTCATTTTCTCTTCCAAACAAGAAGCACTCCAGAAGCGCAATCAGTTCTCTTCAGTGGCATTCAACAATTTCCAAATCAGGTGGTCTTAATGCTGCATCATTTAGGCCTAGGAAAAGGAGCAGAAGACATATTGATGAGACAGGAGATCATGAGAAAGATTTCTTCCCCTAAAAAAGAAAAACAGAGTAGAACAGAAACTGAAGGACAGGTAAAGAAGCAGAGAAGTGGCCAGCATAAAACTGAAAGTCCCCCATGAGTCCTATGAGTCCTTCGAGGAAAAAAAAAAAAAAAAGTTGCCTCTCAGCAATTTTAGGAGCCAAAAGGAATGCCAAATAACATAAGCATAAAAAGATCACCCTTTTTATTTTCCTTCTTATGAAAATGAAATTGTGAGTAGTACAATTTCAACTGTTCCTTATGTGGATTGAGGTACAGAAGGAGAAAATGCGCAGAGAAAAATCTATTAGGCACTCAGGAAAAGGTAGGAAAATATAGGCAATCTGTCTTTAGTCAGAAACTTTCAGAACAAGAAAGCATTGTACAAAAAATCTAGTTTCTATTTAATATTGTTGAAAGATGTGTCCTGAAAATTTTGAAATGTCAGCTTTGAGAAAAATGCTGCCGAGAGGCTATATTTTAAAATCTAGACTTCCCTATATTATTTATTATCAAAGAGCATTGCCTTGAAACTATAAATTCTTCTTATTCCCACCTGAAGCCACCAGCTTTTTTGTGAATTCACACTTTGTTGCCATGGAGCCATCTGTGATAGTGCAGAAAGGGATTTGAATTTGGGATGGGCTGACTACAGAAAGTGCTACCCTTTAGTTTAATTTGGATAAATATCAACATTCAGACATTAAATTATCCAAATCTTTTCTCAACTAACTAACCCTTTGGAAATCACTCACTCTCTCCCTTTGACCCTTCATAAATTTCTCCTTCCCTACAATCATTCTTTCATGCCAACATCCTATAACTCAGCAGCATACTGCAGTGCCTCCTCCCTAATTTGTAATCTTACCACATGCTGCCCACACTTGGACTGCTCCCAACAGCTCTGTGAAGCCTGACAGCCTGCTGTGGCTCTGCTAGGCCCTTTCTTCTTTCACTGCTCTGATCCTGTATAATGCAAAGAGTTTTATGTATACTAAAGTATCTTACTGTAATTATAGTTTGTCTTATCAGAGAGGCAGTCATTGCATTATGAGCACTGATAATTTAATCATGACTTTCACAGCATTTGCTATCACTAAAGATCCAATTATTTGAGTGCAACAATTGCAAAGGAGTTTCTGATATCATTAAGATGTTATTGCACTCTAAAGCCTATAATTTCAAAGAGAATCTGAAAGTCATGTACATGTGCTCTCTAAAAGACTCAGTAGTGAAATATATATATGTATCTTGTAAATAATCCAAAATTGCTTTCATTTAAAAAGCTTTAGGGTTTCAGGGTCATGTGTCCTAATATTTTTTTTAATCTCCAAGACTGAACATATTATGGTTAGATTTGTATCAAAGGAGATTAACAGCAGCACCACAATTTACCTTTAATATTTCCAAGAAAGTTGCAACAAATGAAAACTTAGCCTATAGCAATGCACATGAGGTAAGCATGGGGCTATTATGGAATCGCTAGGTCTACTGGAAAGTCAGAGAAAGGAAAGAGTTAAACAACGGACTTTGCTGGAATCAGAAAAAAACAAGGAGCAGAAAGGATATGCTTCCTGAAAGAGTTAACTGACCTTTAATAGAGTTAGATTATGTTGAATGTTTTATGTAAAGGTCTATGACATCAACAGATGAATACTGAAAACAGTAACGATCTTAGATCATTTTTTTTGGTCTCGTGCATCATTTATAGCTCATCCAATCCTACTAAAATCATCAGAAGGTTTAAGAAGATATTTGACAATAATTTTACATAAAGATCACCACAATTTTCAACAGTGGTTAAGGACATTTCAGCGACTCTAAACTCCCTGCAAAAGGATCTTTAAGCAGAAGCATCCCACTGTTTTGTTTCTCATGTCCCTCCCCCCCTCCCCTTTTTTTTTCTTAGAACAATCATTCAACATTATTAAACTTCTGAAATTAATTTTCATCAAATGCTCCATAACAGATAGTACAGAAATGAACCTGATTTTCCTTAGAAAGGCATATGCTGTTGCCCTTTCAAATGATGAGGTTTTGCTTTTCTAAAGAAAAGTAACCAAAGAACAACTTTATGGATGAAAGAGGAGGTTATAATATTTTCTTGAGAACATACATATATATTGGATCACACACTAAGGGAAAATATCTTTGTAAATATTTTTCATGTTTTTTTTTTTTCTTTTCATAAACCTAAGACATTTTCTCATCAAGTTTGCAACATATGCAGGCTGTTCCAACAAATTTTGATGTACATTAATTGCAATTCTTAGCCTCTGCCAGTGGAAGTAAGATAAAGACAGATCTGAAGGAAATTTGGAAAGCAGATAAATAGGAAACTTAACACGAATGCAGTAACACATAAAGCCAAGCCCCACTAGCCAGAAAAATCAAGGTTTTTTTTTTTTTATCTTTTCAGCCAAACTATTTAAGGATAATTGACCAGATTTCAACTTTGTATTCCATGTGGTGGACATTTATGTCAATATGAGACAAGAACTTGGTTTCAAGACAATTATTTCCAAAATCTGGAATTATTCCTCACTGTACTTTTTGGGACAAAAAGATAACATACAGAACAAGAGACCATCATAAGCAGCAGTTTGTTTCATATTAAAGTGTCTTGGACCTAATTCCTCTGACTTTTTGTTTTCACTAATAACTCATTGGATGAATATTTTTCCAGCTTTTCATCCCCAGTGTTGACATACCTCACATCTGTGAGCAGTCATTTTTGACCCATCTTCACTTCTTCTCATATATTACACTCATATTTTCCCAAAAGCTAGCTTGTGTCTGAATCATAGTTTCTTTCAAAATAATTTGGCTTTCTTCCATACTTGTAGATTCCATTGTTTTATTATTTTGAAGCATACTCACTGCATTGTGAAAGAATATATAAATATATCTGCAGGTACATAAGAAATACAAAAGTGAATTCACTGACTATATAGAATGCATATACAGAATGCATTTAAAGTTTTTCAGCACTTTTGACATTAATAGTTACTTTTTGCTGAGTTCATATACCTTCACTTTCGTATACTTTCGTAACCTTCACATATAGTTTCATAAATTTTCCTCATACCACTTTGTTTTCCCACATATATTCCTCCCCAAATCACCAAAATCCATCCCTTTCCCCACTCTTGGTTACGCCTCTAAACAACCCACAATAAATCCCATGCAATCCCAAAATGCTCTTCCCCTGTATTCCATGATGTGTACCATACAGTAGCAACCCCAGTTCAAAAGATGCTCCAGTCACCTTTTGGTCACTCATCATGGTAGGTGTCACATGTGGACACTGGGGCTGATATCTCCTGAGAAAGCCCTTGGAGGGACCTGAACAGGGCGTCCCTTCTGAATTCTTAATTTGGGTCTCCCTCCCAAAATCTTTCCTAATGGCTCCTGTGATGGGCCTGGGAACAGCCCAGCAGGATATTATTTGGGCTTCTGCTCCTGTCATTGCCTTTCTGTGCTTGTGGTTGTGTAGAAGAGCTTTTATCTCACAACCTAACAGTCTCTACTTCTCATAATACTTGAAAAACACTCCAATTTGGAAGTTGACTTCTGAACTTCTCCCATTTGCATCTTTGATGACAAAGGAACAAAAGGAAACCTGTTTGATGTCAAAAACCAAAGAGAAATCAAACTGGGCTGGAAATCGTGAGAATATTTTAATGCAACTTTTCATTGCTCACACAGCTTTGATTTCAGGTTACACTAATCAAAACATTTCCGTATTTCTGGAATGCTATGTTAATTATGTTGTCTATAACAAATAAAATCAAGAGGTTAGTTGTTACTGAGTCTGATGGATTGAGAGAGAGAAAGAAAATGCTAGATTCAGAGAACATTTTATAATTTGAGTCATGAAAATAATTGTTTTGCTTCCATTTTTTCAAATAATAATTGCAGTGCCAACACAGAACTGTTAAGATATTGTGCTGTGGAACAATCTTTGGGGTTTTATTATAAATGTAAGTATATGGAACTCAAGACTGTAACAGACCTCTCATGTAATCATATCTACTGATCTGTAATTATAACATGCAACTGAGTCAAAAATCTTGTTTAGCAATATACTGTGCTCCATCTTAAATTTAGCTAACTTCTGTGCCTGGCCATACTGGACATTATTCCAAAACCTCATTCCTTTGGATTACAACAGAACCTTCTGAAACTGTCCCTAAAATGATTAATGACTAGTGTGTACCAGTACATTCATTCTCTTTCCCTTCTCCTTACCCCTTCCTTGGTGTTTACCCTGATCATGTTTATAAAAACTGTCACATCTCTTCTCAACCTTCATTTTGATCTGTTAAAGAAATACTTTGTGTCTGCTTGATCTCTATTTGTTAAATCATCTAAGAACCCATTCTACTAATATCTGATTTCTATGCTCTTCTTTGAATGTATGAGACCAGAGTTGTTCATAGTCTTCCAGTAAAACTGCTCTAGCACATCTAGCAGAGGATGATCCACTTCTTGACTGCAAATCCACCAGGTATACTTAATCTGATAATTTATGGAAATTAATTTCTTTTTGTCATTCTTACATCACACTTTTTTATACTTAAAACCATTCAGTTCCTTTTTTATTTATTGTGATCTCTCTTACTAAGAATAGCTACAAATATTTTACAATCAACTTTTTTATTTGCTAAGGTCATTAATGACAATGTTAAGTTAGAATTCAGTCATAACCACCCTCCAGAATATAATTTACCATCTAATCCAGTATTGTCTCCCAGTTTCTTACCTATATTAAATGAAATAATTATTTGGTTGTATGAGTGTAGTACATCTTTGCTCGTATAAGTCACATTTAATACTTCTCTGTCTTTTAATCTTACAAGACCAAAAGTCTTCTGCTTTGTATTATATAATGGCTGAAGTATGCACAATTTCAGGTTTGCTTATAAAACATTTTTAAAATCTGTTTTGTCTTTGCAGTTTTTTCAGTGTTAACACAAGTTTGTGATTTCCTCAACAGAGATAGCTCAGTGTGCAAATACAGGATGAGAGAACAAACAACAAGTGATTACATTAATTTAGGGAAGGCAGACTACAAATAAAAATGGTTGCTTAAAGGGAGAACATGAGAAATTAAATGATAGTTCCATACAACGTCAAAGAATAAGCAGAAATATAGAAGGTATGCATGAGTCACTACTGCAGAACACAGAAATTTCACTATAAGTGCCTAAAAAAGTATTTGCTAACCCTAAGTAAAGAATTATGACTGAGTCATGACGGAAGAAGCAATGTGCCAAATGCCTTAAGTTTAAAAAGAGGTGACACAAGCAGTAGAAACCTCTTTTTGTCTCTTTTTTTCTTCGGTAAACCCATTTAGGATGAATGAAAGGCAGAAGTATAGGAAAACAACATAAACTGAGTCATCAAGTCATTATTAGTCCTCCTCTAGCTGTGATTTCATTATGAACTTAAGAACAAAGGCTTTATTGAAATGTTTTCAAGGGAGATTTCCTCAAATGACTTTTAAAATTAACTTGGTGAGAATTAATTTGCTTAATCTAAAGAGGTCTTATAACAGCTGTAATAATCACAGTTTTCTCCAGCTCAATAGATAATCTACCTATGGCAAGATATAAAATACTTTAGTACTTTACTGAAGTACTAATTAGATCTAATTCATTTGCAATGCATACATTTCTTATTTCATCGTGGAAGACTACCAAGTTAAGTCTGTAACGCTCTAGCTTTGATAAACCCCAGCTGTATTTTTCTCTGTTTTCTACATATTTCCATGTTTGAAATTGTCCTTCTCTTGCAGACTTGCAGTTTAAGCCTTCCAGATATTGGAACAAGGCTGAAGAGTCTCCACTTGCCTGGGTCATGTTTTCATCTGTATGGAATATAGAGGTTATGTTTGCTATTCTGTTGCCATACAGTAACTGCCTAGTTTGATATATGAGTTAAGTTCCTACTAATAAACCAAAAATTTTACAGACTAGTTATCTTGGAACTCTAGAATGGAAATTAGCTTTAAAGAAAAAATGGAGGGGCGGGGGGGGTGGGGGGGGAACACGGAACGGACAGACAACGACAGGAGGTGATCTGCAGTTCTAGATTCCCCT
>VXAL01017099.1:61733-80463 GCA_013399475.1 Chauna torquata
CCCTCAAACTTCTTTGGCATGGTTTTCTTTCCTTAGCCCTTATCCATTAAGCAGATTGGTTCCCTTCTGTGAAGGTCTATTTGCTTACTGACTCAATAGTCTCTAGCAGTTCGTTTATAAATGCTTTACTACATGTATTCTCTTATCAAGGGCTCCTTCACTGAGAAAGCCTCAGCCCCGCCAGAGCAGTTCTCCCAGGTGGACTTCAAAAATTTTAAAGAAAAGTGTCAAGCAATAGGCAAACTGAGCAGAAAATGACCATGTCATAAATGTCATGGATAGTGAATAGTTAAAAACAAAAAAGCCATTGACAGAGGATCACAGACCCTGAGGACAGTTCTGGCTGCCTATGACCCTGGATGGGTTAAGTAGAATTTCAGGGAACAAAAGACCAGAGAAGCTTTCTTCTTTTCTTTTCTTAGTATGGATGAAAGAGCAGGGCATTGGACCAAATGACCTCCAGAGGTCCCTTTCAACCTCATACACACTATGATATTGTGCTACCAATCCTTGAATAACGAATGCAGTTGATGAAAGAGTGGCCTAAGAATTCTTATGCTCTGCTTTTTCTTTCCAATACCCTTCTTGCTTACCATTTGCTGTTCATAACGCTGTAGTGGTCTTTTCTGCCATGTGAGATTGTTGCTTCCCTGTCTACTGTTTCACTGAAACACAGAGTCCTTGTTCCCATTCTGTGATCAGAGAATCACAGAACGGTTGAGGTTGGAAGGGACCTCTGGAGGTCATCTTGTCCAGCCCCACTGCTCAAGCAGGGACACCTACAGCTGCTTGCCCAAGACCATGTCCAGACAGCTTTTAAAGATGTCCAAGGAGGGAGACTCCACAATCCCTCTGGGCAACCTGTGCCAGTGCTCTGTCTCCCTCACAGAGAAGAATTGTTTCCAGAAGTTCAGCAGGAACCTCCTGTGTTTGAGATTGTGCCCATTGCCTCTTGTCCTGTCCCTGGACACCACTGAAAAGAGCCTGGCTTTGTCCTCGTTGCACCCTCCCTTCTCGTATTGATACAGGATTGACAAGATCTCCCCTTCTATTCAACCTTTTTCTATCAGTGGGTAAAAGATAATTACAGGGAAATTCTAGCTGTGCTGAAATGAATGACTTATGAACAGGCGAAAACAGCTGTTTGTCCACCTTGTAAAATGTGCATTTTTACTTGTTGTTTTCAATTTCAAATTTTAAATCAATGTTAATTTTTAAATGTGTGCTGATTTCTTCTACATTGTAGATTTATTTAATGCTATTGGCAGCTGAGCTATGACCTGAAAAATTAAGGTGTTATTAATTTGCTTCATGGGAGTGAAGCTCTTGGTTTCTACATCATTTAAATATACCACAGTGATAGGGCTTCTATCCCAGGAGATATGCTGCTTCCCAGACAGCAAAATATCTCTTCTGGGGGCTTGTGTTTTATACATAAGTGTAACCTGTAAACTTTCTAAGCGATATTTAAATGGCAATGGACATTTAAAAGAAAAAAAAATAAAAAACATCTTTTGGTGAATTTGTCATTTGCAAAACAGTTAAGAAAGCTTAAACATATTTATTTGAGGTCTGTACAAATTCAAAATAATGCCACACACAAATCCAGATAATTCATTGTTAAATCCAAAGACCTATTGGTCTTTCAGACTTAGTTTTTGATCCTAGGATTTGAGTCAGCGCTTAGCACTTGCACAAGTAAAAGATAAAGATGCTGTGTCCATTCAGTATCACCTAGCTGAAAAGCTGAGGCCAATTCACGTAAGGGTAGGATCAAGCTCTCAGGGACTGGGAATCCCACCAGGAGGAGGAAGGAAGCGAAGCCAAGTCTGAGGAGCAAGAAAAGAGAGAAGAACTGTTTTCTAAACCAAGTGTGCTTGGCGTAGCTCTCAAAACGTGGCAGGAGCAAAGGGGAATAGGGCATGTGGAGACTCATAAAAAGCTGTTCAAGAACCAGCTGTGATTTCAACATCCAGTTTGACAAACTGGAGCAAACCATCTTCAGCACAGCCTGGGTCAAAACAGAAGTGCTATGGGAACAGGTTTTTACAGACTTATTTGCTCTTGCAATGAACTTTATCTTAGCAAGCAGGAGGTTTTGGAAGCCAGTAATGTTCTGTGTATTATGGAGATTCCGCAAGAGGAAATCACAGTATGAAGACTGTAGTCCAATTTAGTTTCAAGTTTCACCTTTAGCACAATGGTTTTGAACAGATATGCAACTCTAAGTGAATCTCAGGCATTGCAAAATATCAAGCAAACAAAAACAAACAAACAAAAATGCATAAAAATGTGTTGAACCACAAAAATTAAACCCAGCTAGAATAGATGTCTCTGCTTGTTATTTCCATAATAAACTCTCTCTTTTTTTTTTTTAATACTAAAACTACTAAAGTGCATAGACCTGCACAGCCTCTATTTAATTCAGAATTAAAATTCTTCCTCTTATTTCTGAAAGTCATAGGGAACTCAACTGTCTATGCTATCAAAATCTTGTAATAATCTCTTGGATTTTTATTTTATTTTTTATTTTTCCCTAGGATGTCTAATACAAATTACCTAACACAGATCAGGAGTTAGAATGGGCCATAGGCCACTCCAAAAAAGTAATTCAGGTGTGATTTGGAAAGAAAGGGAATTTAATAATATAGTCAAACTGTACCAGTTGGCCTCAAGGTCAGAAAATGGACCCTGGGACAGTTAAGTGAATTAGCAGGAAGACTAACCTAAGTGTCAGTAGAATACAAAGGATATATATAAATAATATTCCAAGCCACTAAATAAAGCCCAATGCTCTTGTCAGATTTTTAATACTAAGCAAACTTTATTGTTACAATAAATAAATAAACATAAAAATAAAAATAAAATTGTCTAACATTAGTTAGGCAGAATGATTTAATTTAGTGAGACTGAATGACTGAAGATATGGCTGTTAAGTACTGCTTTCTCCACAACGCAACCAGTCACCTTGTAGAATCAACATGCAACACAGTGTTTTAGCATACCCTCTTTGTTTCAACTGCATATTTGGTTTTGTTTTTTTTTTTTGGTTGTATTTGGCTTTGGAAGATTTTTCGTTGTATTTTATTTAGTAATTCATAACTAAAGCCCACTTTTGGCAATGTTTTCATTGTGTTCCACCTCTCCACTTACCCAAAGTGCCACTCAAGACCTAAGCCAGCTACAGTCTGAGTGACAACAGGAGTTTAATTCAGTGGACATCACCTTTTATCTGCTTTCCGAGACTGATAACTTCCAATCTAACTTTTGACTGATTTATTTTTGTGCATCCAAAAATATTTTAACATGTTAACTCTGAGCCAAGAAAAGGTCTCCTTGTATTCAGTTTCACTTAATCCTTTACGCTATCAGGAGACCTGGGCAATACAAACAAATTTTAGGCAATAACTCTCTTATATCAGATACAACCAGAGTGCAAGAAGAGATTTTTCACTGGTTATGACCAAGTTCAGTTAGGTGGGACGGTGTCAAGGCGAAAAGACTTACTGTCTACATTCAGAAAAAGAGGAGGTTTTCAGCTACGCAGTGCATTCCTGTTACATGTAAATAAACTAGCTGCATACAACAAGGAGAGAGAGAGGAAAAAATACCTGTAGCTGAATGGAATGGTACTTCTGAAGCCTCAGATTTTATGGGATAAGATAGGACTATTGGACAAGGACCTTGGATTTGAAGGACGAAAACAAGCCTCTAGAATGGAGGTTCTGAACAAGAATGTGTGGAGACCCTACTCTCTGGGGAAGTGGAAGTACGGAAAAGACAAAAAGGAGGAGGAGAAGAGAAGGTGGCTAGTGGGCTGCATTAGACAAAGTACTGCCAGCAGGTCGAGGGAGGTTGTGCTTCCCCTCTGCTCAGCACTGGCGAGGCCACACATGTAAAAGCATCCAGTTCTGGGCTCCCCAGCACAAGAGAGATGTGTCCACAGTGGATAGAGTCCAATGAAGGGCTGTGAAGATGATGAAGGGCCTGGAGCATCTCTCCTATGAGGAAAGACTGGGAAAGCTGGGACTGTTCAGCCTGGAAAAGAGAAGGCTCAGTGGGCATCTCATCAATCTATATAAATACCTGACGGTGCAATGAGGACAGAACCAGG
Source organism: Chauna torquata (assembly GCA_013399475.1). NCBI lineage: Eukaryota > Metazoa > Chordata > Aves > Anseriformes > Anhimidae > Chauna > Chauna torquata. The sequence continues at coordinate 65,848 of VXAL01017099.1, forward strand.
CTCTTTTCAGTGGTGTCCAGGGACAGGACAAGAGGCAATGGGCACAATCTCAAACACAGGAGGTTCCTGCTGAACTTCTGGAAACAATTCTTCTCTGTGAGGGAGACAGAGCACTGGCACAGGTTGCCCAGAGGGATTGTGGAGTCTCCCTCCTTGGACATCTTTAAAAGCTGTCTGGACATGGTCTTGGGCAAGCAGCTGTAGGTGTCCCTGCTTGAGCAGTGGGGTTGGACAAGATGACCTCCAGAGGTCCCTTCCAACCTCAGCCATTCTGTGAGAGGACTAAAGGCTTGTCATGAAGCTTAAAGTAAATGAGACAAGGAAGTGGGAAAAGAAAGGAGAAATAAATTGTATAAATCTCTGCCAGAAAAATCCACACCATCCATACTTTCATGTATTTATCAGGCAAAGTAAAGTATGACCAGCTGATGTAACTTCTGTTTTTTTTCTTTCCATTTTTGAATTTATTTTTTTACATTTTTCCACTTTTAACTGGTATTACAATAATGTCTTCTTTTTCTTGCTTTCCAGCTATCAAACCTTTCTCCCTCTGTAGATTCATATGAGTGCTGATTTTTCTGCGAATGTCAGTTATATTTCCATGTCCTTGAATACTCCCTTCTCACATGTTTGTATTTGTTATGTTTATGAACACTAGAAACAATCTTTGGGAACAACCCATGTCTCTTGTCTGACAAAATAGGCTAAGAACAAAGCTGCCAGAGAAGTCCTCTTATTCCATAGCAAAACTATTTTTCCCCAGTCTGCGGTACTGCTTGGTTGTGTGTGACTTGTAAACAATTAGTAGTCTCACATGTGTCTGGAAATAGTTTACAAATGTATTTTTTTCACCAACTATATTCAAACAAATACCTGGATATTTATTACCCTTGCTCTAGGATACTTTCTAGTAAATAACAGTTTGAAAACAGGTATAAGAAAAATAAAAATAACAGTCTATGATGTCTAATGCTTTTTCTATTAGATCACTGGACAATGGAAAATGAAAGCCGATTATGCAATTGTTATTAGCTGCCAAACACACCATTACCGGTAACTGGCTTTCCAAACTATTTTGACAGTTAATATGGTGTTGAGAAATGTCTGATCTAAAATGGACATGGTGCATTTAACCCAAGTAGCCAATGACTCATGGAATAAAACTTAGATGAAGGAACACGTACTTAGATTACTTAGAGTATGCTGTGCTTCAAATTTTCCTAAAGATATCCTAATTGATGAAAGAACATGAGGGAAATTATAATCTCAAGACTTTACAAATAGGTCTAATAACCTATTAGGTTATAGGTCTAATAGGTCTAATAACCCTATTGTAGGGTTGCTCAACCCCAGGAATGTAATCAGGCTAAAATGATCTGGGAGGGAATTCAGAGGAAGCAGACAGTCCCTTCCTGATGCTCCATTTAAAACAAAATCTTTCCAGTTCCCTTTCTGTGCCTATATTTATCGTTCTAGCTGTCAAAAACCTCCAGACAATCAAATTTATCTATTATTCTTTGAACAGTGATTTACACTTCACTGGTGTAAATCCAGTGAAGCTCGTAACTGGTAAAACAGCAGCTTTGATTCCTTAATAGTAGGTCATGAAAGAGGAGATTAGGAAATATTGTTCCTACAGAAGCCAAGTATCTGCTACACAGATACTTCCTCATCGTTGAAAAGCATGGGTGTGCTGTTACTATGTAAACCACATTAGAACATCTATATTTGATCCCATTAACATCACTGCTAATGTGAAGTAATAAACAGCAGATCTGCCACAGAAGTGAATCCCTCAAACTGTTTGTCCTTGATTGTCATCAAATCCATTTCCATTTCCAAAACATGCAGTTCATCACGTCATTTCCAGATGGTCCAGCACCCAACAGGAGGGAGATATGTTCCTCATCCTTCCTTCTGGCTGAAAGCACCATCACTCCTATGGTTTTGAGCCCTTGCTCCCAGCGGACCACGATAGACATATTCTAAACGAGACCAGCCAGTGTACAGCTAAGCTTCAGTGAAAGGTCAAGATTATTTACCACTTGAAAGGCCAGAAGGACTTGCTATACAATGAAATACATCAAGGCAAACCTTTCCTCGACATTTCTACCAGCCTGTTCTTCTGTACATTTTGCACGTACAGCCTGTTGTATTACACTCAGGCTAGATTTCAGGGCGTAGCTTATATCATACACATACCGTGACTGAATTTGTCTTACCCTGTACTCTGTAAGATACAGAGGAAGGATGGGGAGTGCCAAAAACAATATTATTTTTTTCTGCTTTAGTAGACAAAAGATGAATGAAAAAAATCATTTCAGTATAGGAGAAGCCACTTCCCCTTCATGAGCTTTAAAAAAATAAAATAAAATAAAATAAAAATTAAATCACCTTTTATAAAAGGATTTTCTGTTAAAACTAGGTTTTATCCTTTTCTCAGTCTACTAGTGCAGGAATCATTCCTGGGGTGATATTGAAGGGTTGCCAATTCTTACAGCAAACATGAACATTTTCTATTTTAAAATTCATATCCAATTTATTGCAAAGGACTCAAAATGTTTTTTGTATTACTTTTTTAAAGATATTTGGATAAAGATTAATCTACCATAGTCACCATGGAAAGAAAAAGTATTAGGCACAGATTTGGAAATCCAAATTTATAATATGGAACACCTGAAAAATCTCTCTCTGTAAATTTTATTAACAGAAATTCTTCATCTCTTATCCCTTTTCTGTAGAAACCCCTCTCGATACAATAATTTGTCTTCCAAATGGCTTTGAGAGGGACATGATTATGAGTAGCAATTGAATGAAGAGTATAAATATGACTTGATGTGCATTCAGATGACCATATTTGCTTTTATTAGGGCCTAATACAGCCACAACTTCTGTATCTCCAGGAAAAGGTGCTGTGCCTTAGTCACTGTAGATTCTTCCCCTTATTTTTAAGGGAATTTTAACCAGAAGGACTTTTTAAAATAAATGTTACTAGCAGAGTTCATGGAAGAACTGCTAAGGTTTTTTTTCCTAGCAAAGCACTCCTTTTTAAGTCCTGAATCTTTTGGCCAAGCTCAGGATTAGAGGGGCCCAGCAGAAAGTATTTGAGAGAATTACAGTAGCATAAGCTCCCTATAATGTCTGTTTCACCAAGTGTGGGCCAAGGAGGGATTAACTTGCTTGTAGTCCTTGAGACACCAAGCAGAATTCCCTAGGGAGAAGAGCCAGGTGAAGCCTCCCTCCCTGTAAGCCTGCCTAGCCGGGCTCAGCAGCAGCCTTCCCTGTACTGTGCTGGTGGTGTTGAACTGAGTTCATTTAGGGTGAGTTCTTCATCACACAATAAAGGCGATTTAATTGCAAAATGATTTGCAGCCTTGGGAGGAAATGTCTGTGAAAAGAATCTGAGGGCAGAGCTGAATAGTTTAAAAATGCATTTCCCTAAATGCACACATGTTTACTTTGGGTTTTTGTTTTTTCCTTCATCACAGACATATCCTAAACTATTAATATGCTCTTCTTACCTCACTGCCGATTTTTGGTAAGACAGCAGTGTAAAACTGCAAAGAAATAAAAGTTATGTAAAGATCTTCTTTCTTCAGTGTTTATGAACACTGAATTGACTGCTTAGCAATTAAAATTCATTAGCAATAAACTTAAATGTGCAAATAAACAGTTTCAGGTGCTCAGTTCTAGGGGAGAACTATGTCTGTATATGATTTTTGTACAGTTCCCACCCTTTTATGACTGATCTATAACATTGACCATTTGCCAGAAGTGTATGGGAAGGAAACAGGCTCTAGAACTGACACCAGTGAAACTGAAGCCATTTGCAAATGAGTCATTTTATATGAATTACTTTAAAATTTATATTTCAGACTCTAACATAAAATGGTACTAGGTTTTGTCCTCTGTTTTACAACACAACAAAGCCTGTATTTGGAGCAATTTAGCAGCCAGACATAGAGAAATAAAAAAGTATGTCCAGATGCTATGCCAGGCTTCAACACCATAAAGAGTTGGCACACTCAAGGTAACAATGTCGTTACATGTTTTACTGAAGTGGACTTCCTAGAAACAGCGATTCTCCATAGCTCTTTAAGGTCACATTTACTTAGGTGAACTTTGTTTTCATGGACCTTAATATCTATGTTCTTTTCATATCCAAAATAGGCAGCAGGAATTTCTAATGTAAAAACCAAGTAAGTCAAGTGCAGTATGCAGTTTATTAGGTGGAAATATACAGAAAATAATTAAATATCACAATGGCAATTAATTAGAGGAATGTCCATTTCATTACACAAATGCATTAGTAGCATTTATATATTGTGTTAATAATTAATACTGAACTTAGCTTCTTCACAAACACACATAATTGCCAAGTTCTTCCCCTGGATGCTGACAAGCTAACATTTTTGTTCCAGATCAATTTTCCATCAGGTTAAATAGGTGAGTAGCTCAACTGGTTTCTAGTCTGCCCTTCCAGTTGGCCTTGTACCTTTTATAGGGATGTGTTCTTTAAATTTGACTCATGGAAGAAACCCTTGAATTTATAAGAATCTCATTTGTACCTTCAGTCCTCATAAATCAAAAGCAACTCCAAAGAGCTCAAAGGGAAAAAGCGGTGTGAGATACAAGAGCCAACCCCAGCCTGGTTCACTTTTGACTATAAAGGTTACTCCAGATTGCACTGGCAGGAATACCACATAGGCATTACTCCTTTCCTAAACTTTAGAGGAATGGAGTGTGCTCCAACTTCTGCCTTGCCCAAAATACCCTCTGTGACAGCAGTGAAGGATCATTGGCGTGAGGAAGGCTTTCTTTTAGCTAGGGATTCCTTCACACTTGGGAACACCTCAGTCTCTTCCCTCATCCACATTTGGCTAAAGATTTCTTAATAACTTTGGAATAAAGAGACAATGGCAGTGCAACTGACCTGGGAAATCAATACCTCGTTTTTCTTTTTTAATGATATTAAAACCAAGCTGGGTTCACATCACTGAAAATTTAGTCAGAGGCTCCCATTAGCCTTTTTTACATCTCTGTCATCTTAGTTAAAGACATGAACCTTGGTTAATGAAAATTGTTTTGCAGTGCTATGCTCTGGTGAAAACACTAACAAGTATAGCCAGTATTATTAACATAAACTGAACAACAAGTAATTGTAAAAAAATTTCTGGTGAATCAGTGAATTTCTAGTATAACACCATAGGGCTTGGTGCTAAACCTGAGGTCCTAGAGCATTTCATATAGAAAATGCTATCGAGCATTTCCACAGTTTCACAGATCATCATATTAAATCACTGCTAATAAGCTTTGGCAATAACATTAAGACTGGTGAAATGGTAAATAGCAAAGATGACACGTCAGGCATAGACAGCAATTTGTCTGTGAACTCACGTACATGCAAAATCTGTACTTAATGGCTTGATAAACAAAGTCATTAAGTAATAATAATAACAACTAAAAAAAAAAAAAAATCATTGTAATAGAGCCAAGTACAAAGTCCTAAATTATAAAACCAGAAAAACAGGGCAAATACACAGAATGGGGAAAGCAGTTACTCCAGAAAAGATGGCAAACAAAACTGATCCATAACTCCCAATTTGATACTGTGTCAGAAAGAGCTACCAGGATTCCTGCTTAGTCTGCCTGAAAGGCAGAATCATTACTTTCTCTAAGGGAAATAACCAAACATTACAGGACTCTTTGATCTAGCAAATAAAGGTAAAAAAGGGCAATGGAAGGACTCAGAGCTCAGCTAACTCAGGTAGAAACACCAAACATTTTAACAGTGAAGTGTACTAGCTGTTTCTAACACACTAGGAGATGACTGATGGATTTCCCATCTTTTGCCTTCTCCAAATCAAGACAGGATGTCTGTCCTAAAGATTTTTTCTCATAAAACAAAAGTTATTGGGCTCAAGCATAAGACTAACTGTGGGAAATTTAATAACCTGCTATATGTTTAAACTAGTTGATAGCATCTAGGGATAGTCAGAAGGTTAAATCATAATCTCCCTCTACAGTAAGTGGACAGAGAAAAAAATTCAGAAAGCTTGAAATTCGTCTCTGCCCTGAATTGGCTTCCAGAGAAGAGAGAAGAGGTAGTGCTCATAGGCAAAATTTAACATCCATGATGTCTTTCCCTGACAGTCGGTTACAGAGTGTGCTAGCAACATCATTGAGCTCCCAACAGAACAGCAAAGTGAAATTAGAACAGGTGCATACAATATGCCAACTTTGCTTTGACCTAGATTTTCCTCAGGGTTGTAAAAGGAGGAGCAATTAAAAAAAAAAATCAACCTACTGAGCCTTTCCTCAATTTCATACAGAACTGTGAAATGCTCTGAATATCAACTTCACAAAGCCAAGAACAAGAACAATAACCAAATAAACATTATCTTCTCTAAGTTATTAAAATCAGGTTTCCCGAAGTTCTTCTGACTTTCTCGGACTAAAGTAAGGTCCAACATGAAAATAATGGAAGCACTAAAACCATTCTTAGGGATTTGTGTAATATGGTTGTTTGCTAATCCCAGCAGAACTTCTTTCCAGAATTGCAGCATTTTTTTGGATACCTACATATGGTGTCTGGTGTCAGATATCTATCTACCTGGTATCTAAGGTATCTACCTGCATCTCGCACAACAGCCTTTTGTTTATTTGGGACATCCATATAAACTTTCTCCTTATACAACTTTATGACTCTTACATAACATTTAAGAACATAAAAATCTACAGAGACAGAATTACTTTGTCATATGTAGCTGTATTTAGCCAACAGGCCAAAGAAGAATGACAAAGACACGAAACTTGATAATATCAGCCTTGTCTCCTTAACAAACTATTTTAACAAATCACCAGACAACATTGTTATATTCACATTGTTTATTTGGGAAAAAAAAAAGTTTTAAGTTTTTCTAACAGAATGTAGCTCCAAGGTTTAGTTAGAATAAAAAAGGAGGTAAGAAAGCCACATAAATAAGATGTCTTTCTCAGAAAATAAGAGCAAATGTGTGAGCAGAGAGAAAAGAGATCATTACACAGAGATACAGATCACAAAAGTTTGTAATACTACCTGTAAGTAGATCTATGAAATAAAGTCTTCAGAGACTAAGAAAAAAAAGGAAAGAACTAAAGAAATGAACAGCAAAACCTAACCCCAAATTAAGTGCTTTCTATCTGCACTAAGGGTAAGATTACTGAGGCTCCTAGAAACATGGCAGTCACTTGGGGCTCAGGCTGCAGATCAGAGCAGGAGACTGAGGAAAGGAGGTTGAGCACGTCTGTGCTGGTATGCCTGCAGTCTGAGAGAAGCCATGTGGTGCGTTTGTGAAGATTTTGCTCTGGTACCATCCTGGTATGGGAAAACAAAATATTCCAGCTGGAATATATACCTGACTAAGCAGTGGACATTTGGGAAGGTTGTTTTCTTTCTAACACTGTATCTATCATCTTGGAGCACAGAATACACCTTTATGCATTGCATTCTGTTACATTTACAGTAGGACTACCATTTAAATACTGAAGGTGGAAGAAAAAGATGAAAAGCATTCAGAATGACTGGAGGTAACAGAAAGGAAAGGAAAAACATAGTTTTCATAATGAAATATGACCCTTTTGAGTAATTTGTTGACCCCTTCTCCAGCACTTCTTCCATCCTCGCATTCAGGGAAAAAAAAAAAGTTATCTTTAGAAGAAAGGTTTCAGGACTCTTTGCACTCTTTCTCCTGTCTGTTTTGTGATGAGTTCATGAGCCTCCATTTCAGCCATCCAGCATGACCAGCGCAAAAGTCTCAACTGCCTCCTTCACCAGTTATGCTAAAATCCCAAGTGTCTCTGCTCTGATGCATTAGGTTTAAAAAAAAAAAAAAAAAATTCTGAAACCATTACCTCAAGCCATTACCCTGTGTAAAAAGCTGTGTATTTTACTGAAGAATGACAGGAAGATTAGCAACAAATGTCTCTACCTAAAATGTGCTGTTCACATTTCAGTTCTGATTTATTGATTTCCAGGAGTCTGACCATTTTCTTTAATCGCAGTTGCTTTCTATTGACTTCTCCAAGCTTCAGGAAAAATTTAATCACAACAATTAACCAAGCAAAAGAAAACCTTGTGCACTTGATTGTTGTCACAGTTATGGGTGCTCAGCTATATGAAGTACCCTGGCTACAAATCTCTGGTGTAAATTTAGTTGCCTTTGTTGTTTGCACAGCACTTTTACGACGTAATTTCACTCAGAAAACAAGGATCTATTCAAACAAATACTGAAGCTGTGTGATGTTGGAGACCTTTCAGAGTCATGGAAAATCATCCTGCTAACATGTTCCTGGATTCATTCTCACGTCAGTGGTGTCAAAACAGACTCTTTTCCATGTCTGTAACAGTTTCCCCAAAGTCAGCACATGATACTGTTTGTTCTAGCTTTTTATTGCTGATATTCTCCCTTGTGCACTATTTGCTAGGGTGTAAATTGCTGGGATGTGTAGGTTTTGCCGTCAGCGTTCAGTTGCATGCACTGCAATGCAGTTCTCAAAGAGCTACAAATGCGATGGAGCTGTTCCACTTATTTCTTTTGGCTATGTTCTTGTGTTCCTAAATTCATGTAGACTGCTAATTGTCCTAAAGACTCTGTGCTTATATGGATCAACAGACTGGAAGTCCTGGAGCAGACTGCTACACATGCTAGGTTTTGCAGCTCTATATTTCTCTGACCACACAAACTATTTTTACTGTGACGATCCTTGATGACTACAGACTCTTCACTACTATTTTTTGAGAATTATTATAGAAGCAGGAGAAAAGACACAAATTAGATGGATTTTTGGTACTTGCATACAAGTTTTTTTCACCTTTTCAGTGATAACTGCAGGGGGGCAAAGAGTTCCATAATCGCTAGCAATCACACAGATAAGCATATGGAAGCTTCTTTGTCAACACAGTTGGAACTTCGTTTTCTGTGAATTGCAGAGAGACTTTGGTACAATACTTTTGTGGAAACCTGGGGCTTGACATGAAAATCTACCTGTTAAACAGAGATTTATAACAATATCAAAACAATTATAATCTTTTTTTACAGATCACTCACAGTACGAATATATTTTATATTTCTTTCACTGGACTTTTTACCTTCACTGAAGTAAATTCCTAATTAAGATGATTGCAAGAAAAGTGGGGCCTCCTCCAAATAGTTGCTATGGGGACTAAACTAAAATCTTTAGCTCAGTCTTTAGGAATTCTTAGCAATCCATAAGCTTACCAGTCACTTATTTTCTAAACTCATTTTTGTAAATAATAGAAGTGTCCTCAGAAGGAAAATATTTTTATGTTGTACACCATAAGCCTAGCATCAGCTAACTGTTCTTTTCGTGTGTGTGGTTTTTGTTTGTTGGTTGGTTTGGATCATTTTTGTAGTTTTACTCTGTTTGCAAAATATGTGAATCATGAAATAGATTTAAAATTTTGTTTAGAATTTTAGGCAGTAAATCTGGATATGACAAAATTTGGGACCTACAGTTTGTTAAGGTGCCAAAAGGAACTCTAACCAGTTCCTAATTAGAACACATTTGTACTTCTTTCTTCATACAAATTTTGAAAAAAGAATCTAACATAATCAAAGAGGTTTGCAAAATGTCCTTTGCTTATTGTGCACAGAAGAGGAAATGCTGAAGTTTACCTGCGGTTAGGAAAGCTAGCAGGGACATGCAGTTAAAATCAACTAGAGGTACACTGTTTCCTTTACAGCAGTGGTAGGAGTAGATGGTATACATGGAGAAACAGCACTGTGATTTGTCAACTGTACTTACTGAGCATCACTCATGCAAGAACATTATATAGCTGTTCTTGGCTGCCTGACCTGACTACACTGCTACTGGAGCACAACCATGCAAAAGGAGAGTGAAACGCTCTCAAGCACCAAGTGGGAGATGAGTCTGGCATTGTGGAGCACCATGGCAGAGTGAAATGCTACATTGTGGAAGGATTCCTGAGCTGTGGGAAAATCCTCTCATGCTCAGACTTTTTGCTGCTCATTCTAGGGGAAACAGTGACACCATCAAGGGAAACTTTGAATAGACCAAGCAGCTCTAGGAGCTGGAGTAAGTGACACAGGAGTGGATGCATCCTTCAGACTAACACCTGTCTGCGTGGTTGATGTCACAGGCAAAATGTTGGCTTTTATAACCGGGGAATGAGAATTGCTGGGAGATGTGAGATCCATCTGACAAAGGGGGACATAAGCATCTTTGCCAACAGTCTGCTAACCTAGTGAGGGGGATTTTGTATTAGGTGCATCAGGCATGGTGCCAAGAGCCCAAAAGGAAGTGGATGAAGGAAAAATAGGAAACGCTCGCAGCACATTGCCACCTCTCATTCCACTTTAGAAAGTGGTGCTACTGGAGTCTACCTCAAGTTTGTGTACACAAATGCATGCACATGAGAAATAAGTAGGAGGAATTAAGAGTCCACGCACTGTCAGAGATCTATGATATCACTGGAAATACTGAGAAGTGGGGACACAGCAGAATCTGTGGGAATGTAGTATGAGTTGCCGTTGAGGAAGATAACAGTCAGTGAACATTTCAGCCATTTGATCATGTACAAATCCGCAGGATGAGACAAGATGCATTCCCATGGGATCTTGCAGATACCATCACAAAGCCACTCTCAATAATCTTTGAAAGATGATAGCAATAACAGAAGATTCCTGACAAGTGGAAAGAAGACGTTTATCATACTCATCTTCGAGAAGGGCAAGGGTGAAAATCAGGAAGACAAGGGTTTGCTCAGCCTAATGGTATGAAGATTGTGGACTAAGTCCTCTGGGAAGCCATTCCTAAGAACATGAAAGAAAGGAGAGTGATTGGGAAGGCTGAATACGAAATTACCCAGGATAAATCATGCCTGACTAACTTAGTAGCTTTTCATGACGAGATGACTGGGACAATACAATATGTTTTAATAGACACCTTCATAGTATTTTAACTTGCACTGAGGGCAGGGATTAAAAATATTTCAGTAACAAGAGGTTAATACTCCATATTCTATGTTTGTAAGACAGAGGTTTTGTGCAATTGTGGAAACCTAACAAATAGATTCTCAATAGAAATATGAAAATAAACAGCCTACCTCTGTAATGCAAGAAAAAAGTGATTCTGTTCCAGAACTTGATTTGGATCTGCTCTGAATTTGGGTCCTACGACTTTGGGGTCAGCTGACTGTTCAGACATGAAAGTTGGAACTACTGATGTCCATAGTTTGAATTTCAGTTGTCTCTTATCTTGGTTCATATGAGGGTTTCTGAATTTGTATGTTCCTTAATTTTTTAAGAACTGCAGAACCTCAGGCACCGATCAAATCCCTGTCAAAGCTCTGAATGCCAGGCTTAGTTTGACTGTAACCACACATTGTCTTGAGTTTTGCAGCAACAATATGCAAGTATTTTGTTCAAGAAACTCAAAGTGTTTTGAAAAATCTATATTCATGGGAAGGAATATGTAGTTGAAAATTACAAACAGTTCAGTGATAGACTATGAAATAGCATAGAGAGCAGCCATCTTCAAGACTCGTTCATACGTAATGGGAATTTCTGAAGACCTTTTCTTCTAGAAAATACTCATCGTGAATATTGTATATTTTTGTTATTTCATCTAAAATTTTACCTCACTAGTAACATTTTCATGAAGGAGGACACAGTTGTTTCTTGGTGGTCATGTTTTTTTCCCACATCAATAAAAACAAACTGTAAGATACACTCGGAGCCATCTTCTCCAAAACCAAATATAGTTATTTTTATTCAATATTCTTCAAATAATTTGTAAACATTTTTTTCTTCTTCATTTCTCTGTCAAAAGCTGTTATGTTTTGTATACAATAAAAAGTTAAATTAAATAACTAAATAATTCATTGCCATTTTGGATTATTATGTAAATCACAACAATTTATTTGAATTTTCTCTTCTAACTAAGAAATTGAAACTTAGATTATAAATACACTTTTAAAAAATTGAAATCTATATAACTGCTCTCACAAAGGGCAAAACATATAAATGAATTAAGCAGAGACACTTGCTTATAATACCATACAAAAATACATTCTTTAGCTTTCAGGTTATGGATATCTCTATCACTTTTATACACTTTTTTTTTTTTCCCATTCACTAAGGTGTGCCAAAAATTTATCTTTCCACACAGGTAAACAAGTATTGAGTCTGTGGGGTCCAGAGAAAAGGTACACCTTCCTTTCATCTTAAGTTCTAATGATTAAAAAACAAAAGTTAACAGCCTTATTGCTTCCAGACCACTTATACGTTGAAACTGTTGAATTAGTGAAAAGCAAACACATTAACTACATAGTATATCAACCTGTGAGTGTCCTGTGTTTGGACACTTACATCACTTTCTCTTCAGCTGATCTTTTGTGGAATAAAAAATATATTTCAGAACTTGTTAACTTGGCCAAGTGTTCTCTTAGTTGAAAATCATCCTTTGTTACTGCCAAATGGGGACATTTCAAGTGTTATTTCCAGTTTAAAAGAAACGTTTCTAACACATGCAAACCATAAATTTGATTTACAGTTAAACAGTTAATATACTGTATTTGGCAATGAATCCTGGCTGTTTATAAAGTAGCCATAAATTTAAGAGTTTTTTTATGATGTAATGTTATCTACTTATTGACAGTTTATCTTGTTAAAAGTAATATTGAAAAGCAGGAATCTCACCTTGCTGCTAGTACAATATTTTTCCCCTTTTTTGAAGTGCCACTGATTCTGGAATCCTTTGCTGATGACTATAACCAGGTGATTTTCCATGTGAGACTATACATATTCCTCACCCATGGTCCATGAATGGTATTCAGTGATGACTGGAAGAAGGATTGCTGATTGTGATTTTTAATGACTGGCCAGCTGCTCTACTCCTTAATATCATTATTCCACTGGACTTATTTTTCCTAGAGGCAATTTCTTGAAATTGTCACAACAAAACGCAGGGATTCAGAACAGGTGTTTGATGAATATGCAACTTTGGTCGGAGGGTTACCCTAACTTGGTAATGAAACTAGGAACAGACAATCTGGAAAAGGTTTGGGGGGGGGGGCAGGACAGCTCATCTAGTACTGGCCAGATAGAAGACACAGTATCTTCTGCTCCACAGAATAGCTTGCTTTAATGTTGGGCCTCATCAGAGAGGAAAGTAATAAGGCCTCAGCAAGGACCAGATCAGAAATACAAGGAATGGAAAGAACTCTCTTAAAAAAATCATATGACTTATTAGCAGGTGATGTTCCCAGAAGAACTGAGCTTAATGAGACTACATCTGTTATTTTTTAATTTGCCTTGTTAAGGTCAAGAGCTTGATGCAGTTATTGCCTATGAAGCCTGCTAGGCACAACGACTTTAAAAAAATATATACTTTTTCTCTTCTACTCTTTCATGTGCTTGAAATAATTCATTAATTGCCACATCTGTGCAACAGTCAGACTGGTATGCTCCAGAGGGAAGAAGTTGATAGTAAACCAAGTTTTAAAGCACTCTGAAAGGTTAGGTCCTATCTGAGGAACACCATGCCAGAAGGTCTTAGATTGCTTTTCTGTATTTAGATAGAAGCATAGTAGCTGTCCAGCTAATGTCTTCCCCAGCCATTGGCACAAAGCAGGTGTGCTCACCACCAGTTCTGGAAACCTCATCTGTACCCTTCTGCTCAGTTCTAAATTAGCCGGTCTTGCCAGGATTTACTTTACTTATTTTAGGAGCAACTCTTCAAACTTACTGGACAGACATGTCTTTGGTTTGGGAATGCTATATTCAAATATCATCAGACAAAAGCCAAGAAAATTTTTTGTTGTTGTTCAAATCTTCATTGAGAGCAGTATTGTTTTTCCTGCAGTGCCCGTTCACAGATTTACCAAATAGAGATGACAAGCCAAAGCAGCAAGCAAATAGACATAGGATTTCCCTGAATCATGAACTGATTGTCAGTGGTTGCCTCCCTTCTCCTTTTCCCCATCACCTTACAAGTTACTTAAAACAGTTTATGTAAAAAGGGGAGATGATGTGCTCTGTTATGCCAACAAATTGGAACTTGTTGAGAAGGACCAAAGGAAAACAAGACACCATAAATAAATTTCTTGAATCACAAGAAATGCTTTTGAAAAGAACAAGACTGAATTCTCATGCTACTTGAAACAAAAGCATACCATACATTTTATCAAGGTAATCCTCTGCATCTAATATGATGTTTTCTTCTGTACCTATACATATGTTTATTTTTCAGGGGCTCTTACAAAAAATTCAAACCACTGAAGTTATTTGATGCTACAGCTTTTTGCCAAGTCACATGAATAGTTTCTGCAAAGTTTGATTCTCTAGCCTGTAAAACTCTTATCTGTTTCCCCCAGTTTAAGAGTCTAATTTCTTTGATTTTTAAAGTTCATACATTATCTTAATGGAACCCAACTGTATCTCCCAACAGATGTCTTCTTCATGACCCCTCAATTTGTACCAAACAAAGGCACACATTTCATTATGTATTTTATATTATATCCTTCTACACATTAAGGTGTTTATTTGTATTTTATTATTTTATTTTATTTTATTTTATTTTATTTTATTTTAT
>VXAL01017099.1:80495-93031 GCA_013399475.1 Chauna torquata
ATTTTATTTTATTTTATTTTATTTTATTTTATTTTTCCTATATGACTCATGGTATTCTATGAAGTAATTACAGATGGAAAAAGAATTTAGAAAAACCCTTCTCCATTTCCCTTCTTCCCAGGTCTCTGGGTTCTCTATTGCAGATTTCACAAACAGCAACCTTTTTATATGAGTGCTACTGAGACAGACGTGCAGATGAATAAATATGGTAAAAAGATCTACCAGAAAGAATACATAGTAAATGTCTCAAAGCATAATTGCTTTCATACGTATTACGTGCAAAGAATACAGCAGCATCATAAATATTAAAACACAAGGAAAAGAAAAAAATTTATTTTTCATATTTTAAATCCTTATCCTATTTACTCAAAAAAAAAAAAAAATCAAGTATAGACTCATTTAGCTTTGCTGACAGCAGGAGACAGTTGTTGATTTACATCTGTTGAGGATGTAACACAGAAATGAGAATCAGATTCTGTGCTATATTGAGGTTGCTCGTCTAAATAAGAATAAAAATGACAATTCAATAAATATATTGTGGAGAAGAGAAGGAAGAGAAAATTGAAGAGAAGAAACACATTTCTTCTCTCCAGGGACAAGTTAGTGAGGTAGTCCTGAGCGAGCATTGGCATTCTTATAATAAACTGAATAACAGTACTTTCCCCTTGAGCAGCAGGTTATATTTCATACACTCTTCTGGGCAAAATAAGAGCTAGCAAAGCAATTAGGATAGTGGAAGAGTTATGATGGCTGACACAGTAATGCGAGGTAAGAAGTTCCAAGCTACCCTTTAGCTGTAGAGCATATGACTCTGTCACATTCAGTAAAGTGTATGTTTCCTTCCCTGCAAAGAGGCATTTCTAAATATCTTGCTTACTTTCTAACCTAGTGAAGAAAAAAAAATAAACAAATAAAAAATAAAAAATAAAAAGTTATCAGCCACAAACTCAAGAAAGGTGTATCTGCTAAGCGTAGACTACAGATTTAGCTGTGCAGATGTGTCTTTGTCAGATTCTACTTCAGTTTTAACAACCCTTGAAAGAATGCTACTCTATCTCATCAACAATATTATCACAACAGACAGCATAAAAGAATCAGTATTTCCCATAAAGTATAGGTACATTTTGTATACATCATCTTAAGTGTGACTATTTTTGCACTGAATAAAGTTCTGAATTTAAAAAAAAAAAAAAAAAAACACAAAACCTCGCTATATGGAACAGAAACAATCAAGACTTGGCTGGGCTTACAGACAGAAAACATGTTTGATGCATAAATAAAGTTCTTTTGACAGTCTTCTCATAAGATCTGAGTTTAAAGAAGACTAGCTGTAGGGAATTTGTATTGAAAGGATAGATGATAAGTACTATACGTCATTACATTTGTGTAAGTTCTAGTGTTTTTTTTTGTTTTTCTGTGTTTTTTTTTCCTCTTTTCTTCATTCTCTCTAAATATATGAATTAACATTTTTATTCTCTTGGTCATGGAGCTCTTACCGTACAAAAAAATCACCTTTTCTCACTGTCTGTGAAAATTCCTGACCCAAAGGGATAACAGTTCTGCAAAAAGGTGAGCAGACAGAGGTGGGGAAGACAAGCTAAGAGAAGCAACAGATGCATGTGAACAGGTCTTGTCAGACAGTAGCCCAAAGCAGAATTACCCTTCCTCCTGCTCTCTTGTTTTGTGCTTGAGTTTCTTGTGTTCTGTTTGCCAGGGCAGAAATATGTTCATTTTTCTGTTTGGAAAGCACCTATCACATATGGATCACATATGGTTTGCCAGTTTTGTCTATGAATTACCATTTAACATGATAATAAACCGTTAATGCACTCCATAGTTGTCTATGTTTTAAGCTATCATTTACTATGACTGCATGTAGGAATTCCATTCAACCATCAATTTCTTAAGTATAGTTATTATGAAGAATTATGTTGGCTTAAGTGCTTTTTTTAATAGTTCATCTACTTTTCTCCATAATTATGGCTACAGCTTTTAAACTAAGAAGTCAGCAATTGGGACTTGGAAATGGAAATACAGAAGCCTTTGGGACAACTGTACTGTGCAAATGGGGAAGGTCAGGCTGCTTTCCTGATTAATGGATCATTTGTTCCAAGTAGTGATGTAACAGCTGCATATCAGGGTTTGCTAGGCAGTAAATAAATATTCCAGCTGACAAATGCGTTATTGTCTAATAAACCAGCATATTTACATGGAAACCCAGAGGGATTATAAGCAAATCGTCTAGGAATTATACATGCAATTGTATTTCTATGCAACATATGTGGAAGCCATATGTATCATTTATTCTGTTTAAGAGGACAAAGAGCTCGGTGGTAAAGGAACAGGACTGGAAATGAACAGAAAAGTTATTTGACTTCCTTTCTTTGTTTGAGAACTTAAAGGCAGATTAGAAAGAAAAAAAAAATATATCAAAATGGAGGGGAAAACAACTACAGAGTCAAACATTTCTAGAGTCCATCATTTGGCCATGGGCATGAGTTGGCCAAATACACACAGTCAAACTCTTACCCTCCAAAACATTGTGACAGTGGCCAAACTGCCTGTTGGGAACAGCCCCTGCCTGTACCAACTCCCAAAGCAGAGAAAGGGTTGAGAGAAAGGAGTCTGCCTCATCAGGGCATCTATATAAGTAGATACGGGTACTCTTGAGGTATGGGTACGCCTGAGGTATGGGTAGTCAAGCCTGAGAGACCAGGGCTGTCCTCTGCTTCTGTCTGCCTTATGACAGCAGCAGCACAGGTCTCCAGCGGGAAGTCAAGGTCCTGTGTTAGCTGAAGTCCTGTACTATCATGGTAACTATATCAGTAGAAGTATTTATATCTGGATATTAAAAAGGGTCTTTCATTCCTTTTTGAAATTGAATTATTATCTGCCTAAGATACTGTGGCACCAACCAATACAGACTTTTTTTTGAGGGTACAACTCATTGCCTACATGGTAGTTTTTAAGCAGACCTGAGTTCAGCTGCATGGAACAGATCATTCAGTTGTGGCATATTTCAATTCCCAAGCTGAAGAGAGAGGCAAAGGTTATTTTAATAAGATATGCCAGTTAAAAACAAATAGTATTGCAGAAAAGAGCATAAGAAAGAGAGGAAACTGTGGTGTGGTTAAAGAAAATACGCTGTTTGCAGAGAGGTGCAGATTCCTGTTGGTAATACACACAGTAGGCATGGAAACAAACAGCAAATAGTGGTGAAGACATTTCAAAATGAAGCACTATGTACATGATAATGATATTGCCTGGGACTTAAAATATTCCTTAGTCTTGTTGTTTCAGCAGAAAAGAGGATAGTGTCCCAAGGAAGAGATTCACTTCCATTTTCAAGAAGTAGAAATGGCATGTTTAATGGCTTTTATCAGTGGGTAAGAACAGAAAACAGCATAAATGAAATTATGGAAAGCCCATGAAAGCCCAGAGCAATAACTTTGAAAAAGGTTCTGTATTGAAGATGATAGAACAGGATTAGGAACATTTGTGTCAGTGGCTTAAAATGAATAAAGGAGATTTAAAATTAGGGCAAAGATAGGCATACAAAATGTTTCCAAGCAACAACTTTTATGTGTTGAGTAAGTTATGTTTAAATAGGATAGTTGAGCAATAGTTGAAGTTATATATAGTCAGGAAAACCCTGTAAGAGTACCACTGGTGTTTATTTCTATGACAGTGATATGTAGGAATCCCAGCTACCCTGGGGACATATGCCTGAAGACCTACATACCTGCGCTGTACAAGACTTTCCAATATTCAGCAGCCTGACACAAAGACAGAGAGGAAGAAGGCCCAGGGAGAATAATGGTAAGATTTTCAAGAGAATTTAAGCACAACTGACTCTCCCAGAAATCTATTTCCAAAAGTGAAACTCAGTGAATTTTAAATACCCAGAATTTTAGGCAGAAAGTTTCAACTCAGCAGAGAGCAAGATAATATCTGAGGGTAAAGGGTACTTTGTAGAGGAACTTCTTTTTTGGCAGATCACTAAAGACCAGTATTTTCTCCAAACACACATTATGCAGGCATAGACAGCTCAGCAGCCTTGTAGATTTTAAAGGAACTTCTAAGTTTGCAGCTGATGGCAGAATATGGGCCTTTTGTTCAAAATCTCAGTTACTGACACCTACAATCTCCTGGAGTAAAAGTACATCCATCTGCTGTTTTGCAAGGTCACTTAGACAGTAGGCTGAGTCATCTGCATGTGAAGCCACTGCAGACTGGTAATTGTAAAGCTCCAGTTAGGTCGTTGCTATCAAGCAGGGTATATTACCTTGGACTCAGTCTGAACCAGCATTCCTACATGATGTCTGGCTACTGTTCTGCAGAACCAACTCACATCTGCCTAAAACATACCCCAAACACATACTTGTGGTTTCATTTCTGACCTTAATGTTCTGTGGCATTTTCTTTTAAGAAACAATTGGACTGACTGTCATATTTCATTGTAGAAACGTGATTTTCTGCAAGTGTTATTTTCTTCTTATTATCCCCATATTTTGCTGATGAAGTCCCCCCCAAAGTCACTCTGCAGCACAGCACAGAGGCCTGTTGCACAAATTAAGTTTCTTCTTCCCCTTTAACCTCAGCATTGGTCAAACGGTTCCACTAACAAAAGTTTTCCTTGACTGTCTACAATTTCTTCCCAAAGAAAAACTGCCATTTGGTTGCTTTAGAAATAGATTAAAAATAAACTAATGAATGTTTTCATATATAAATTGAGTAAAATATAAAAATGAATTTGTGCTTTGTACAAATGTCTTTTTCTCTATAAACAGTTAACACACATCTTCTAATAGTTACCCTTTTTTATTGTTAACCTTTGGCCTAAGCTGATAGAAAGTAAATGCCTCCTGGAACTGAAGTTGCATGCCCTTGGCAAGAAGTGTGTATGGCAAAGGAAAAGCACATGAGGCTGTCTCAGCAGCAGGAGGCTGGTTCATAAGCTAAGAGTTTCCACAAGCTGCTGGTTTAAAATCACCCCTGTCCCACAAAGGCCCCGGCTGTCTGCCTCCCCTCCCTTGCGTCTGCCTCATTTTCTTCCTCTTCACCATCCACAGCCTAACAAGCATGGATTCCTCCTGGTGATCCTGCACGGAAGGGCAGATGGGAAATGGAAAATAGTGTGAAAGAAGAGTAAGAAGCACTTCTTAGGTCAAGATATGCTAAGGGGGATTCCTTTAACTAGAATTTAAATGGCTTCAGTGCTATTTAAACTACGCAAACTGTTGCATAGTTTTAAAATATAAATAGAATAAAATGGCAAAAGTTAGGTTACCCCTATTACAAAGCATGGTCTGTGATAAACTCCATTAAGTAAAATTGCAGTACCTTCTATCAGGAAGAGTAAGTCTGAGTCTAATTTTTACCCTTTATAATGTCATAGGCAGTGTTCCAGCAGAGTGCTTGTCTGCAGGAGATGGAAGATCTGTCGCGGTTTTGAAGGACATTAATACAATGGCAGCATATCAACAGTGGGCAAGATAAAGAAAATGTCATGGTACCCTACAGGGCCAACAGAAGCATAGTCTCTCCCAGCACCAACAAGGAGAACACAGAGACGCAGAAAAGTCCAGTATCACATGTCTTTATACATATATATATGAAATTATTGTAAAATTTCAGCTTGTGTAAGGACTTCCAGAGGGTGTTTCCTAGGAATCCTTACATAATGCAATATACAGAAAAAAGATATCCAGCCTTACCTCCTCTCTGCTTCACCTGTTTACTGCTCATGGGAAGAACTTTTGGGGGAAAAAAAAAAAAAGAAAAAAAGAAAAAAAAAGAAACAGGAGGAGGATGCTAGGGCAGAGACTGGGTTCTGCCCATGGTTTTGAGCAGACCTTAGTCTATAGATTTAATCCAGTAATTTGCCTGGCATTTGGTTATGATGTGATGATGATGATTACTGTCACTTTATCGCAAAAGAGTCATTCTCTTCTGAATACCAGCAGCAGCCAAAATCATCCAAGTGCCCGACAATTTTATTTCTGTTCCAGCAGAGCCACACAAAAAGCAAGCCATGAAGCTACGTGTGTCATGAAAAATTGCTTGCATAACTCAGAAATTCATCAAACTTTGAAACAGCTGCATTGCATTTTCTAAGGCCTGCTGAAACTCCATCCTGTTCTTCCAACATATTCAGCCTTATTGTACACATCCACAGTGACACTGACTGTGAAATTAAGACCTCTGAAGAGCATTATACAATATTAGCAACATTTAGAAAGGCATATACAATGCACAATGCTTGGTGTTGCAAAAAAGTCAGGTAATCCTTGTTCAGGTGAGATAAAGTCATTAGTGCTGTTTTAAATCTATGTACATTTATTTAGAACATGGGAAACAAGCTCATATAAGGCACTAGTAAATGATACAGTATATAGTATTCACAGAATCACAGAATGGGCAGGGTTGGAAGGGACCTCTGAAGATCATCCAGTCCAACCGCCCTGCCGAGCAGGATCACCTAGAACATGTTGCGCAGGATGGCATCTAGGCCGGCTTTGAATATCTCCAGAGAAGGAGACTCCACAACCTCTCTGGGCAACCTGTTCCAGTGCTCTGTCACCCTCACAGTAAGGAAGTGCCCCCTCATATTGATCTGGAACCATATTTAGCAGAATAAATTGTAATATGAAATCATATGTAGCAGAATAAATTGTATAAAAAAACTTGATCTCTTTGCCTCTAATCCAACTGTTGAAAATTTGGTAGCTCAATACACATATTTCTCATAAAATATCTTGCAGAACCTGACTCAACATTTACTGAATCATAAAGGCAATTTAGTTATGGAGAAACTAAATTCTGTTGGGAATACTGGCTGTCTGAGGGCTATAAATGCTATATACGCCTTCGCCAGAATCTGTTCACAATAGTTATTTGGAATAATATAGTGGCAACTGAAACACATTGTGTCTGAGAATTTGAGGACAACATTAGGCTTCTGTAAAATCCAAGAATGTGTTACCCTACTGAGCCCTTTATAAAATCTAATTTTATTTTTTTCAGTAAAATTTCATGGTGCAGTTATTCTATGTCATCATAAATTTGGAAAAAAAATTTACTCAGCTCTAGCTGTTTGGTTTGGTGCTTGATACATTCTGGTAATAACTTTCAATTGACTAAATTTACCCTTGTTTGTACGACCAAATCACAACAATAAAAGTGAATTATCATGTGTCAGTATGTGTATTTTATAACGCTTAAAAGGGTATTACAATTCATTAGAGGCAGCAGGAAAAGTTGAATGCAGTAGAAAGTCATCTGTAGTGATTATGGAACTTGACCCCAGATTCAGTCACTGTTGCCTATTACCCTGGCTCCGCATTTACACACTTAGTCTTGGGGAATAGTTAAGTCACACCGCTAATATCAAGGCTTCTGTCCCCTTCCCATCCTTTCCACGTAATTTGTGTCTAACTAGAACTAGTCAGCACATCTGACAACTCATTTGTTTCCTTTTGGTCAAAATAAGCAGATGAATCAAAGTCAGCATCTCATGCAGAGAAATACTGATCTTGACAACATTTACAGTGGGAGATTTCAAGTGTTCAGGGTAGTTTCTTGGATTGTTTCCAGTGGCAAGAGTCATGAATTCAAAAGTTGACCTTTCTGATAAAACAGATGTTTCTCCACAACTCCCTTTCCTGAAAGTATTTGAAAGGTTTTGGTTTTGTTCTAATTCAGAAGAAAAACAAATTTTCAAACCTCAACAGTTGTCTCAAACAGAATTGTTGATTTCAGTCCAGCTCTTCATCTTGTGAAGATACTCTTGAAATGTAAACTCTGCTGGGGATGAGACACTGTCAGAGCAACCTTTCTTTCTGGGTGTGTTTCTGTTCATCTCAGGGTTGGAGCCTTTGACAGATACTAATTAAGGGCAGATAATTCTCAAAGGGTATTTAAGTCTTAAAAATCTTTCTAGATTTTGTTATAATATTACAAGCTTTACTCTTATGTCATCTTAAGTGATATAAGAGGGCAAAAGTGAAGTCAGAGATATTTTTGTGAATAATGGCTTACAGAATCAGTCTCTTCTTTTGAAATAACGGACCTAAACTGATTGTTTTTATTTGCCTCTCTCCATGACAGAAACTACAGAGTATGTGACATCAGGCCCTGTGAGCAGAGTGTCCTAAGTGGGCAATATATTTTAAAAATGCAAGAATTATCCAAAGACTTCTATTACCACTACTTAAAAAAAAAAAAAAAAAGTTGGATAAATACAGGTTGTATCTACTGCTGCTCTACAACAAGCAAGCAGAGGACTTTAAGTGTTATGTACATAAACTAGAGAAAAACAAATTATTTGTATAGCTTTTGTTACACCGTGCCAGTTTACACAAAACTGATTCTGTACTAATAATGACTTCTGCACTGGATACAAATAAGCACTAGCTATTTTATGGCAATTATTCAGGAACAGCTTTCAAATAACTATTTATGCAAAATATAGGTTTAAGCAGACTTAACAGAAGTGTGTCAGATTAGAATTTTTACCTATTTCTTTACTATTCTGACACTGAAAATACAAATTTAGTCGCTTATTTTACTCAAGCTTGAAAATAGTTAAAACGGTCTTCTTTCTCTACCACTTGAATATAAGATCCTGCCCTAAGTACTATAATAAGTAGAAGACCTTTGATTAAGGGCTAAAGAAGTGGAAATTTCTTACCAAATATTCTTTTGCTAAACATCAGAAGAACTGACATATTACTACTTGTGAAACAATCTGAGTTGGGGTCAGAAGTAGTATGCCGTCATGGAAAACATTGGTCTGGACCATACATGCTGGAAGACTCACTCAGATCTTTTCCGTTTGAATTTCTGGATTTCTAAGATATTTAAGATAAATGGGTCTGAGAATTTCCTAGCCTGAGCTGAGATAAACCTGCCATAGTAAACTATTGTTGTGGTTTAACCCAGCAGGCAGCTCAGCACCATACAGCCGTTCGGTCACTCTCCCCCCACCCCCCAGACCAGGGGGATGGGGGAGATAATCGTGAAAAAGGAAAAAAAGCTCATGGGTTGAGATAAAGACAGTTTAATAGGACAGAAAAGAAAGGGAAAATAATGATAATAATAATAATAATAATGATAATAGTAAAAGAATATACAAAGCAAGTGTACACAATGCAGCGCACAATGCAATTGCTCACCACCCGCTGACCGATGCCCAGCCTGTTCCCGAGCAGTGGCCCCCGCTTTGCCCCGGCCAGCCCCCCCAGTTTTATTGTTCAGCATGATGTCACATGGTATGGGACATCCATTTGGTCAGTTTGGGTCAGCTGTCCTGGTCCTGTCCCCTCCCAGCTTCTTGTGCACCCCCAGCCTCCTCGCTGGCAGGGCAATATGAGGAGCTGGAAAGTCCTTGGCTCTGTATAAACACTGCTCTGCAGCAACTGAAAACATCACCATTATCTTCATCAAAAAATCCCAAACACAGCATCGTGCGAACCTCTATGATGAGAATTTAACTCTATCCCAGCCAAAACCATGACAACTATGTAAACAAGTGCCATAGCCCATTACCTGGCCTTGATGTCACATGTCACAGTTTGACCATGTTTTTCTATAAAATCTGTCTATTCATAAACAAGGTGGCTGCTACCATACTGCTGTATTGGAAGTGGTTAAAAGCCCATGATGACTTCTAAGCTCTCCCTGGAAATCAAGAAAGTGCCAGTTGGCTTGGGCCAGAAGTGAGCCCAGTAAGACTTTTCTAACCAATTGACAATACAATTAACTGGTCCTAACAACAAGCCCTGTTACATACACTATTGGGTGAGAATCTGCAGTGACTAGATCATTTTGAAAAGGTTATTCTAACATGATATTTTTGTATATACACTATTTTCTTTTACCCCCACATTTTACAAATAAATCAAGAAAGGACTTTGTAATTCTCGTCCTCCATAGCTTGCTCTTCTCTTACCGCACCCACATTCTCATGAATCCCCTTCATCTCTTTCATGCCTTCCCCTTCCTATTACAGGCACCTCTGTGAAGAACTGGGGATTTTCCTTGTCTGTAGATGTTTTAAAACACAGAGAGCTCTGAAACAGCAGAGAGAGCTTTTACTTATTTCCGAATAGTAGCAATTCTAAAAGAGCATGAGATACTTTGGTTGCTTAGTATGCATGGAAAAGCATGGTAATTTGTTGCATAATTTCAGCTCTGGTTAAAACTTGCTAGAGCTAATGGGATATTCCAGAAAACAGAACTATTCCAGAAATGTTTATCAGGTTTGCTGATAACTTCTTCCTACAGGAACAAATGCAACTGCTCTTCAACACAGTGGCTATTAGCACATTTTATCACAGGAGCTGGAGAGATTCAGGTCACCAAGGGGCTGAACCCAAAAAGAACATCAGCTGACACTTGGACCATCCCAAGCTCCAGAATATACAACGAAGTTGTCATGGAAAAGAGAAATAGGATAACTATCCTTACTGGAAGAGAGTAGAAGGATTAAATTGGGTATACAGTTACTTATATATCTCCCTGGGGATGGGAATGGGCTGAGGATGGGCCGTGGATGTTGGTCAGGATCAGGTCCAGTGAGGGGAATCAGGATCAGACAGAACCCTGAGATGGTGGTGGTAGCAGAGTATACGACTGCTCAGCATTGTCCTAGGTTGCCACTGCTGCCCAATGGAAGAGTGAGAGCATCATGCTGTGCTCCTAAATCAAGGCAATTGGAGGTGCATAGCCCAGGTTTCTTTCCACAACTATGGTATGATCTTCTGGAGACCACATGGTAATAATTTTAAAAGGGCAAACTGAATCATTCAACACAAGACAAGAAATGTAATCAATACAACCCAGGAAGTTAAAGTTGAATTTAAAAAATCAAAAATATTCTCTACATGATAATCACCACAGAACACAACCTAAATGAAATTATGTCTTATAGGGACTATAAGGCTTTGGTGCACATGCAGGCTGACATTTCTGGAGACACTGCTATAGAAATTTCAGACAACTTACAGCATTTCACTTCATTTAACTTTTGTAGGTAAAGTGTGCATGATACCTAAATATCCTTAGTTTAATGCAATAAATTATGTTTTTAACATCCTCATCTTTCTGACAAACCTTGTTAAGTTTTGGAAGTACTAGCTACATTAAATTAAAAAACATCATTTGGTGTTTCTTTTTAAGTCAAGGATCTATATCATCAGATCTATTGCATGTTCAGTCAGTGTTTATGACGTTCTAACCTTTGGTCTATAAGCAAAAAGATTTGTACCTTTTTGCCCAGGAATAGTCTCTTAAAGATAGTCACCAGCCAGCATTAATAGGACTTTCTAGTCCCACAGCTAGTTAATAATATCTCATTCTTCAGAAGTTATGAAACTCTCCCGTCTTTCCACTAACACACTGGAAATTATTGGGAAGACATATGCATCTGGTACTAAATCATCCTTTTTTGCTTCTTCATTTCCCCAAAGTCTTCTCCTGCCATTCCCAGTCTGTTAGTTGTATGTAGCAGTTACAGCTTGTACTTCTAGCCCAGTGACTAGCTTGCACTAATGAGCTGTCAAACTGAATGAACTCTGTCAAACAAAAATATAGGGTTTATACTGAGCTTCTGTTCCCTAGCTTTGTATAGAATTTTAATATAAATTTGCAAGTACAAACCTGTACCACAGCCAACACAGCAGAAAACAAGTGGATAGAAGAGTTGCTGCTGACTGAGGCAGCCATTAGGCACTTCAAAGAAAATGGGATATCGCAAACTTTGGAGGAAAACACAAGTGGAGGAAAACAACACGAAAAACTAGCTTGTCTTTAAACGAATATTCATTAACTGATATTTGCTTACAGGAGTACAGCAAGGATAATAGTGTATATAAGCAGTTGTATATAAGCAGTTGCTCCATATCACCCCACTCCAGGACATCTACTTGCCATAAACAACTGTAAACAGCAAATTTCTTTAGCCTCCTGCCCTTCCAAGGGCAGTATCTTTCACACAGTATCCTACAGTCACTGAATATCCCCTGTACAACCTTATAAGAGTTTTTTATTAATTCACCACTGGACTTAGTTACTAATATTTCCATTCATGTGCTCCTAACATCTTGCCTCATGACCTACCATCTCCACTTTTTTTTTTTTTTTTTTGTGAGAATCTTGTGCTACAGCAATCTCACTATTCCTATCATGTTTGTCTATTATCATTTCTTCATGGGCTAATTCACATAAATAGCTTACTTTCAATGAAGAACCACCCCCACTCTTACCTTTTCTTTCTTTTTCTTTTTCTTTTTTTTTTTTTTTAATTTCTAGGGCAATAACCTCTGCCCGCTTCCTAAATTCCTTTTCCACAAACCACCCTGTTGCCATGCAAAGGCAGCAACAAGACTTTCAGGTGTTCATGGAATACAAAAAACAAACATATTTTCTCCAGCAGCCCTCTCCCAAGTTCAATTTTTCTATCTGTCAGATGAATGAAACCCTTTCAAAAGGACATGGCAAGAGGCATTCAAATATGGAAGTGCTTTTCACAACTT